>CM061041.1:26022597-26420097 GCA_030762985.1 Adelphocoris suturalis | reverse complement strand
CAAATTTATTAAGTAGTTACCTACCTACTTCTTTTTTATCTCTTCTGTACTGTTATTGTGATAATCAAAACATACAAGAGTAATAGTTCGATTTTACTATTGTATATTGTTACTTCACCTATAAATAACGTGAAGTTTTATTTTGATATAATCTTTATTGATAACTGTGTACACATCTAGTAACTTCACTTTGGTGTCTATATATTTAGCGTTTTGTGGTCCTGTGACTCACTGAGACTCAATCTCTTCAGCGGGCTGTGACGATGTCCAGAGGTTTGGTGTCTCTGCAAATCTCGGCTGTTGTCCAAGAGGTTCAATGCTTTGACATTTATGTGTTTGTGGAGACGGATTTCGAGATCCGTAGCTCGATTTTTAATTACTTCTGTTACCATCTTGATTTTAAGGTCACGTTGGAGATCCTTAATATTTTGTTCCGTGCTGTTTGCATGATTTTCAGGCTGTTCTTCTTGGTGCAACCCCACAAGGGGTAGCCATAAGCTTAAACGGGTTTGATAACTTGTTTGTTCAGTAACACATTGTTATGTATGGATAATTGAGATTTTTTTGAGCCAGAACTTATTCCTCAATTCGGGATTTATTTTCTTCACTTTTTTCTTTATGTGTTCCTTCCACCGAAGCTTGGCATCCAGGATCATGCAGAGGTACTTGGCTGTACTGCATATGGTATGATCTGGGAGTTTATTACTACGGGTATTGGGATAATCTTCCTATAAATGAAGTTTATATGTCTTGACTTTGTTTCGTCGAGTTTTATTCCCAATTTTTTGGTCTACTGATGGATGCTGCTCACTGCTTCTTGTAGCTTACTTGTGGCTTTCTAAATTGAAGAACCAACAGCCAGGATTGCCGTGTCATCTGCAAACGTAGCTGTGACAGCTTCTGGAAGTTTCGGGATGTCTCTTGTCTACAGCAGGTAGAGAACTGGCACGAGCACTCTTCCCTGAGACATGCCTGCTTTTATTTCCCGCAAATTGGAGTATTCATCGTCATGTTTTACCCTGAAATCTGTTAAATATGACACTAGGATTCTGTAATACTGGGTAGGTTAATCCTTTTGTAACTTTGCTTGAAGTCTCTTGTGCCAGACTTTGTAGAATTCCTGTGAGGCATCCAAGAATACTACTGAACAAATTGTCTTCTCTTCAGAACATTTTACTATCGAGTTGGTGATTCGGTTTATCTGGTCTATTGTAGAGTGTTGCTCCCTGAATCCGAATTGGTGATCAGGTATTAGATGTCTTTCTTCAATTATTGGTTTTAATCTCTTTATGAGGAGCTTCTCGAAGAGCTTTGAGATAACAGATAAAAGGGAGGTTGGATGGTAGGACATTCTGTCACGTAAGGGTTTGCCTGGTGTAGCCATACCATTATGACCTCTACTACTTTCCACGTAAAGTAAAATGAACACTTTGCTACATTTTTATTTGTCCTCTACCCCTTACCAAGAACTCGATGGGAAATTTGTTTAGAATCAAAAACAGCCGCAAAGCTATGACTTGATTTTCTTTGTTCATGATTGACGATATTAATATCCCACAAATTCCATGTTCATGGTTCTTCATAGGTGGGTAGGAATATTGGACGGCCTGACGATAGTTGTGCTCGAAGCCTCAGGTAAAAAAAGAGCTGATGTACTCCAAGTATTCCAGGGATGGAAAACTGCTAGTCAAGTTAAACACCGCACAAACTCCACAACTGATAACTGATATTTAGATGTACAAACAACTGTAGCAATACTATGTATTAACTGTAGAAACTGGAATACGAATCGTCAGTCAAGATCCAACTAAACACCAATAATTGACAAATGAACTAAGAGTAGCCCACAATAATAACTTCACAACCTGCAAATCAAGGTAAAACTCATCCAAACTGCCAATCGTGGTAAACATCCTACAAACTCCACGATTGATAATATTGATCAACGAGTTGGTAATATTAACTATACGAACTGCAATGCAAACTGCAAATGAAGATGAACACCCAAACTAATTCTCAATAAATTGATCATATAATTGATCAGCGAGTGGCACTGTACTATTGATCATAATCTTGCAATTAGCATAATCGTGCTAATCATAGAACACTGGAAAAACTCTACGATTGATAATACATTGATCTGTAGCATGCGCAATTCAAACTACACAAACTGTACGAATCAAGGTAAGCACCCGTAAAAACTCGTTGATAAATTTATAGATCTCCGAGTGGCACAACAATGTGTTAGTGTGTCGTTAGCCTCCGAAGTTATTGCAGTTTATTATCCATTAAAACTTGTATGTTAGCAGAAGAGTGAAAAGAGGGCAACTGGGCAATCCTGCTTATGCAATCTCGACTTAAGTACCAAAACAGGTAAATGCGCAGATTTCGGGGGAGGAGGAAGTACGGCCCACTCGTTCGGGTGGCATGTGGACTGTAATTCACCCCAATATCGAGAAATATTGTTGTTCTACAAATGGTACACTCTGTACCTTACAAAACGAATTTCTATGACAAAAAGATAGAAAACTTTCCATTGGAAAAAAAAATAAAATAAAAATAAATAAATAAATAAATAAATAAAATAAATAATGAATAATCACGGGAAATAAACAACAAGTTTTTACGGGATCCAAAACACTCAATAACTTTATTAACAATAAATAACGGGCGTTATAATGGGAGAGCGAATTAGTACAACGGGACACGATAACACAATAACTGTATATCACCTTTTACAATAATTGCGGGAGTTCAGATCGTGGATCGTGATATCATTCGGTAATCGGGGAATAATAATTTGGGATGATAAATCTTCATTGTTCCGTCATGAAAATAAACAAAAAGACAGAGCGACTTTAGCGCTGTCTCGGTGACTCTAGGAACTAAATTTCTTGCTCCATTCTTATCCTGGCGGCAATTACGAATTCGGGTAGGGCCAAACAAATTTAAAAAAAAAAAAAAAAAAAAAAAAAAAAAAAAAATAAAAAATAAAATAAAATAAAAAATAAAAATAAAAATAAAAGTAGAACCTTTGTAATTAAATACAAATAAAATAGTTTTTAAGAAAAATTTCTCAAAGTGACTGAGGTGTACGCACGAAAGCGAAGCTCCATCTACTCCGAAAATTGCCTCTACTTTAAATATCTCTTATCATTGGTAGATGGTTGACTGCGGATAATTATTAAATCTCGAAAAAATCAAGGCTGTATATTATACTTTTGAAGTTCTATGTTAGAAAAAAAGTCAAATCTCCGGAGAAATAGTCCTCCTCAGGAAGGGAAGTGGGTTTCAGGAAGTTGATAACGAAATAAAGTTTGCGAGTTGACGATTCGGGCAAACTTTTCGCGGTCCTCTAGATTAATTCGATTCAAGCCCAGGTAAACCTTTACTAATTAAGTTTGGCTACTCCCACACACCCGTTGCCCCTGAAACGTTGGAGGTCTTCCCTCAAGATCTGAAGTAATATGGTACATTACACAAATTTGCATTCAAGATTATCCATCACAAGGGGAAATCGTGGATATTCTGTGGACAGGGAACAAGTTAATACTAGCGAAACTGGTTAGCACTTTTGGTTTATTATTTCGATAATGACTGAGACGAAAGTTCAACCCCTGCTCAAAATTTGTTGGCTAACGATTCTAGCTATGAGAGTGAAATCATGCGAGAGTAATGGCATCTGTGAATTACTGAGTAAACCGCTATGTTCCATTAACGGCCAATATACAGTGTGTTTGTAAAATCGGAACGTATAGTATTTTACCTTTTAGTTAAACCTTTTTGACATTAATTTAAACCTTTTTTACTTTAAATTAAACCTTTTTTACATTGATTTAAACCTTTTTCACTTTAACTTAATCCTTTTTAAGTGTTAGGATGGGTTGAGGTACGAACACAAGTGTCAATAATCAGAGCTGTGTCTCTTTGACTAAGGGGCACAAGAAAGGTCATTCGATCGCTTGGATTGGAGGACGGAGCCGGAATTCCCTACATGGATGACTGAAGAGGAGAGAGGCTTTGAAACAACGAAAGAGAAAAAAATCACTTGAAGAAAACCCCCCTGCCTCGATAAACCCAATAACTTATTATATTAAATATTCATCCACGGTGGTCTTCGATCGGAAAAAAAAGTATAAGTTAAAAAGGTTTACTTAAAAGTAAAAAAGGTTTAAATCATCGCGAAAAAGGTTTAACTAAAAGGTAAAATCTATCTCTATTATTTATAAGAATGAAACTCCGTCTGTCTGTCTGTCTGTCTGTTGTGTCTATATGCACGGCCAAACGGCTGATTGGCGGGAGTCTACAAATGGGGGGATCTTCTTGGGATTTTCCGAACGGGTGTATAAGCGAATTTCAAATTTTCTAATCCCACCCGAACCATGGGCTGTATGGCGGGAGGGGAGGTGGAAGCTCGGGTTAATGCGCGCTTTTTCCACTTCCCCGATTCCTGTACCGCTCTAAACGGCCGTAGAAAATTCCGGAAAAATACCGGTTTCGTAGGTTTTTCTACAAGGAAGACGATCGCGAAAAAAGTATCGGGAAATGGGTCAAAAAATGCAAGAGTACGGACCCGTTTTCTCGAAAATTCCGACGAAAAACTTGGTTTTTTCCGATTAAAATATACCCCATAAAGGTACGTTTTTCCGGACGGTTTTTGCGAGCAAAATACAGCTTTGGGTCCGCCGAATCTGAATCCGAAATTGGTTATCGAAAAAAGTGACGGGAATTCGGTCAAAATGCGAGGGGAACGGAGGGAAAGCGATTAAAATGAGAAGTTAATTGTGCCGTGGACGCGAGAATGCTCAAGAATTGACGTGAAGGGGTTCGATGACTCAGGTGTTTTACAATGTGCGAGCAGGCCTATTTCAACAGAATAAATACGGGTTTTTTCCTACACATATACAGCAATACCTTGCGAGTGAAGTGAGCAACATCCTCGAATAAACTTTTCGTGGTTCCACGTAGTTTCATAAGATTTAATTTGTTTGTAAGAATTTCCAACAGAAAAAAAACGTCTGCCAGGTTGGGTGGGCAGTATAACTTCCTCAAGCGAGCGAAGCGAGCAACATCCCCTACACATACAATATAAAACTTACCTCCGAAGATCGAATCAGCTGATATAATAATACTAATTGAATTATGACTTAGCGAAATTGAGTTTAATATAACTACTGTCCCTACCGATGGACTATTGAAGCGTTGGTAAGCGTTTTATTTTATCTCATAAATTTTCAGTTGGTACCTTGGTTCCTACTTAAATGTCGTTGTACTTAGACCAGAGGGTCTAGAAAAATATTGATGTATTAAATAATCGCAATTGTTCGTCTTCTTAAAGTCCCTACGTAGGAATATTGATGATACAGTCAGCCTTTTGGCCGCCTACCACGAAATTGCATTACCCAAATCGTTTACAAGATGCGTTACGCTAAAGGTTCCGTGAAGCTAATTTCTTTCTTAGGCCCACTTTCACCAACAAGTGATTAAACGGAGATTGGCCCAACCCCATTAAAAATAATCTCGAGGAACAAACCTCTCTCACCAACCTAAAACTCGTTTATTTCGAGTTTAGAATAACGGACATTCCTCAACGGAGTTTAGGGAAATTGTCCAATAAAATTCGCTAAAAAGTCGGACGTTTTAAACACCGGGGCAATAAATCAGCTGATGTCATGACTCACTCTACAAGGGATTGCTATTTAGCTTCCTAATATAACGTCCTTCTCCACCTATTATATGTTATTTTCCAATCATTCTATTCACCTTTGTTGATTGTCCCACTTCCCTAGCAACGACTCGGTTGTAAGCGGGAATAATCAGAAAACCAACCGTAACGCTTTTTTTTAACGCTTTTTGTTAACGCTTTTTTCGTTCATGTGCCAAAGTAAAGACATAAAATGTCAATAATAAATCTGTGTCACTATTTGCAGCATTTTTTCTGAGATTTTTATTCGTAAATGCCTACAAATTTCTGAAGGCCATGTGAAATTAACAATCATTCTAAATGATTTGGAGTGTTAAAAATCGAACAATTAAATCCTGTTTTCGATATCATTAATTGATTATCTATTAATATCAAAAGTTAGCTAAGTTAAGTTAGTTAAAAGTTAACGTATTACCGAAAGAGTTTGGGTATTTTAGGGGTAGAATTTTGTTTTCAGTTGTATAATATTATTTATCTGTTTACGCAGCTTGTTTTGTCTTCCACCTCAAAAACATTCGAAAGTAAAACTGTTTATAGTTACTATGATATGAATATGATTCTGTCGAGTGGGTAATAGATTGAGTAATATTGTGGACCCATTGCTGCTATTCTTGGTTTATCGTTGGGTAGAACGGGGACGTACTGTTCCCTTAATATATAGCCTCCAAGCTGAGTCAATGCTCGATATTTTATTTTCCTTCCCGTTTTCCAAACTTACAATAGATCTGTATAAATATATCATTTGCAAAATGTCTAGCTCTCTATTTCCCTATTTAGAGGGCTTGGCATTCTCCCAATGTTGTTACATCAACCAACGGAGGCTCATTTCGGAAAAACCATTCGAAAAATCCTCGATACCGTGGTCTTCTGTTCTGGCGATTCAACAACTGGTTCTTGAAGATTTAAAGTGCACCACAATATGCCTTCTAACTAAATAATAAAAAGTGAAATTTTCAAATTAAACATTGCAATCACTCATAGAATATTGTATAGTTGTAGCTGATCGGAACCTACTGTCATACTCTCGATCTGGCCCGGGGGTGGTCTCGCCTGGTACACCCTTCCTGATGCGATTCGCCTGTTGATCGTGTTGAAGGGTGCTCTTTCAGAAATGGATGAGCACCCTCGGGAAGCCTCCATGGTGGGTCGGGTCCGGGCTCGGCCGGGACGCCCCGGCCGGGCCGCCGTTTTGGGCGGATGGTTGCCAGTGGCCAGCATCTTTGCTTAGTGGTCTCGACTTCATTTTTATCTGAGTTTTTTAAAATTATTATAACCAATATTTTTATTTAATTGTTAAGTGCTGACAATTGTCAAACAATTTATTGTGACGACAAATAAACGAGATGAATAAATAAATACTTGTACCAAGAATTAACAATCAACCTTTAGTTTTTCTTCGACGAAAACCTTTTTCAATGCTCTCTCAAAAATTTCGTTTTACGTTACAAAGCATGTACGTTAAAACCAATGCGCAGAAACGCTGAAAATTATTACACAAAGGTTCATTATTTCTGTATTGGATACCCTTACTGTGCAGAGCACCTGTCTATAATTATAATTAAAGACAGATTAAAAATAATTATCGACTTCATTAATATTCAACAAGGAATTCAAGGAGGAAAAATTAATTAAATAAAATAGCACACATGCACTTCGCTTGTCCTTCTTTATCTATAACGGGCTTACCCACCAATATTGGAGGTTAATGATATAGCATTTGCCGATTTAATTAATCCTTTAACCAAATGAATCAAACCTTTTGCCAAATGAGTTTAACCTTTTTCCAAAATAATTCACCCCTTTCCCAAAATAATTAAATCTTTTCCCAAAACAATAGAACTTTTTTCCAAAATAATTGAACTTTTTCCCTGAAGAAATAAGCCTCTTGCAAGAAAATATAATATGACAAATTTCAAAAAAGTTTAAACAATTACGGCTACAGAAAAACTTGAAAAAACATGGTGTAATGTATGGGTCAATGAACATCGCACCAAATTTTTACCCCCCCCCCCCTCCCACACAATTCGTTGGTTTACATTTCAAGGTAAGTTGATTCTAAAAATCGAATCAAAGCGAAAATTGAATTGGTCGGATGGGTTTTATATATATATATATTTTTTTTGGTTCGTGAGTTTCGGAATCTGCGTACCTTGAAATGTAAGCCAACTGTGAGGGAACGGGAGGGGAGTAAATATTTGGTGCAATATTCATTGACCCATAGATTGCACACCTCGCTTCAAGTTTTTCTGTAGTCCTAGTCCTAATTGATTAAACTTTTTCGAAATCCGTTTCTATGCCTAAGTCATACTTTCTCGCAAGAGGTTTAATTGTTTCGGGGAAAAGGTTTCATTATTTTGGAAAAAGTTAAATTGTATTGGGAAAAGGTTTAATTGTTTTGGAAATAAGTTTAATTGTATTGGGAAAAGGGTAAATTATTTTAGAAAAAGGTTTAACTCGTTCGGCAAAAGGTTTTGATTCATTCGGAAAAAAAGGTTTAATTAAATCGGCAAATGCTATATAAAATAGATTACTTACCTACACATCACCAGTCTACCAGTAGGTGACAAAGTTATATTAACTGCCAACGATTGTCGGAGTTTCAAGGCGATGTATAGTATGTCTACACTAATGTTATTGATTTTTGTTTTCTATCTAACTTCTAAGATCTCTTAGCGAAAGCAAAAGGATCGACCCCCCCCCCCCACCCTCACACATAAACATTACTGTGGTGTGTGCGTGCGCACCATGTAGATGGTACGGACCCGCTTCATTGCTGCCAAATATTTTACTTCGGTTTGCGCATGATAAAAAGTTAAAATTCTATCAAGCATTATTTTGACATGTTTCAAGTCTTTAGGATGGACCTTGATTCGAACTTTTGCAGCACAGCATTTTTTGCAGGACCACGAGACGAGCAAACGTACTCATGACAGTAGTCATGGCAGTAACATGTGGGTAGTTAATAAAATGTGAGGAGGGACTATCAAAAATAATTACCTACAATTTTAGATAATTTAAGTTTCTATTATCAGCTGAGTGAGCTATGGAGCGAATTTCTCTGCTATTGATTTATAGCGATTATTGAATTATTTGTAGCGAATTGCTATGAAGCTGGAATTTCTTAGGCATGAAACATGATCTGTTGTTTTTAAATCTGAATCACAAATATCCTAAATTTAATTTCAACCTTTGCAAAAATATATTTAATATGTATATAGGGTGTCTCATCCTCTCGCCCTTGTCGACTACTTTCGCTCAGATTTGGAGAATAGTTGGGAGAAATCAATATGATCATGCAATATAAATTTCAAGATGATTGTAACATTATGTAGCTCCTGCGTTGTGACAACAAGCTTTATTTCCATATAAGTCCTAATCCGATTTTGGTGAAACTTTCAGAGATTGTGCAGGTTTAACAGCAGATGCTATTCTATCAATTTCATGGTTGCCGAATCAATACTTCACTCTGAGCATACGTAAACGTAAATTCCACTATTCTCCATTTTTTTACATCCTTGTAGTCCGATCTCGCTCAAATTCGGTGGATAGTAGGGAAAAGACAATTTGTTCATCCGATATCAATTTCAGCATGATTGTATCATTAGTAGATGTCGCGCATGCTTGTATGAAATTTTTGTGACAACTTTAATTTCCATAGTTTTTATCAGAATTCGATGAAATTTCCAAGGAATATGCGAGTCAAGTTGTAAATAATCCCCTATCGGGTTCCCAAACCATTACTTTACTCTGCGCAAGAGCTAACGTAAAGTCCACTAAGCATCTTTTTCTCGCATCCTAGTCGTTTGATGTCGCTCAAATTGGGATGGTAGATTGGAGAAGAGGACTTGATAATCCCAAATCAATTTCAACACGATTGTATCATTGACAGCTGTTCAACATGCGCAAATTGTGTAATCTCAGTAACGACCCTAATTTTCACCGTTATGGCCAATTTTGATGAAATTGCTAGTGAATGTACCGGTTAGGCTATAGGTGTTCCCGTACCAATTTCATTCTTCTCAAATCATTACTTCATTATGCGAATGCTCAAATGTAATTTACTGTAAGCATCATTATTTTCGTTTCTAAATTGACCGATTTTGATCTTTCACGTAACATGTTTATTTACTACACTTTTCCGCTTTGGAATTTTTCGAGATCATTTAAAATTTTTCAATGATCTACCTATACATTCACGATACGAGGAAGCTATGTGCCACACCCAACTCGGCAGACGTTTTTCCGGGTGATCTTCATTATCGATCTGCTTGATGGCTCATCCCATTAAATTAAATTAAATTAAATAGGTGCAAGGAGTGAGAAAATTATTTAACTTTCCAAAAAATCATACCACTATCTGATATTCTAAACCTTCTTTCTGACTCAGATTAATCTGTTTTCAAGTCTGGAAAGGTTTTTATATTGCGGTCTAAAAGTTGAGTTTGTGGGTTTGAGTAAAAAAAATTATCCACCCAGCCACTTATCATTGTTCCATTAGCGCCGGCAGGCGGGTCTCTCTTGGGGATTAACATGACGAATTAAGCCAGACACGCCACACAGGCCAGTTCGCCCGGGTTTTTATTTTCTTTTCTTTTCATCTTGCCTTTAAAATGTCAACTTTATTAGCCAACAAGAGTTGTTAACAATAATTTAACGTAACCGCGTTTTAGGTCCATGAGTTGAGTTTGTTGAAAAACCAGCGCTGCGCCCCCTGGGCCCTCTTTATTACTTCGTAACGAATGAGTAAGACATGGAACAGCTGTACGCTTCAACAGTATGATCAACGCAAAACTTCAGCATGTTTTCATTTTGCTTCATACGTATTTAGAGCTATTCTTTGAGTATTAATAAGATGGAGGCCTATTAGTGATGTTTCAAGCAGTCAAACCATACGTGCCACTACTGTCGTTTGGCTTTTGAATTGACCAGGGACAAAATGGCTGAACACTGATCAGCTGATGTAAGATGTGATGTTGAGTTTGGTGAATGAATGGGTGATTGTATACCTAGGACATATTTCTTACACCGCTATTTTACACCGTTAATATTGCATATTTTTTACACCGTGGGAATGAGTGTTGAAATGACGCCAGTACGCTCTAGTGTAGTGTGTGTCCCCAAAAAAAAAAAAAAAAAAAAAAAAAAAGAGAAATAGGAGGCACCGAGATTTGGGCATGGGAACCAAAGTATGTAGGTACATACTAACATCTAGACGTTATGTCTGCATACATAAATTAATACTAAAATGAAACAATAGGTAATAAGTAATATCAAACAAAACTCAAATTATATAAACTGCTCAAAATTACAATAAACTGCTTTGTCAACTGAATTTGAAAAAAGCGCGGGAGCGGGTCAATTGCAAAGCCAACTCGACTGTAGTGGCACGTATGCCTTGACAGGGAAACAGCGTTGAATTCAGAGCAATAGCCCTAGATCTTATCAATACACAAAGGAGCTATCCAACATGCAAACCGAAAACTCCAACCAATTGAGGTTCTATAAAAACGTGACTGATCTTACTATTTGTGTTACATATACAAGGGTTTCTCTTCACCTCCTGAGGCTATAATACTGTTGTCTGCCATCTCAAAATAGCTGTGACACCAAATGGCAGCCTCTCAAAAATGGATAAAATTGAACATTATTAACTTTTTTCCTTATAATTAATAAGCCCTTGCGTCCTGTAGAAATGAGATAAGTACTCATAAAATTTGCCAAGATTAGAAAATTAAAACTTTTTGATCCGAATAACTATGCATTACTTCCTCAAGTAAGGAAACAACAAACAATTGAAAATCGGGTTAATTTTGGGAAGTCTTAGAGCTTAGAGTCTTAACGGAGGAGAGGACGCCCAAAATTAACCCTATGTATTGGAGTTTTCCCATTGTGTGGAGATTTTCTAAAAAAGTAGGATTTTTAGGCCTCAGTAGGAAATTATGAGAGACGCAAGTAAAATGGGAAATTTGTGGAAATTATCAAATCTAAACTATTATATATAAAAATCGAATGGTGTCCGTGTGTATGTGCACTTAATTTCATTCTCAATTTTTCCTACTCCCCCTGCAACTCCCTTCATTCCTAGAGCCGGCGTCGGGTAAACCTGGGCGTCCTCCCCATTTTTAAAAATTGATTAGATTATTTTTCAACTAGAGGCCTATTAGGGCTTGGAAAGCCCTAATCTAGTCCGTATATCAGTAGTACCTAACAGGAACTCAGCACATTATAGTAACGATATAAGTCCAACCTATTTGCGGCGTTATGTGACCTGGTGCAAAGCTAAGGTTAAAAAAGAGGAAATACCGATCAAAATGTAAGTAATGTAATAAATAAATATCACCAGTTGAGGTGGTCCTCGTCACTATGAGACTGAACAAAAAGTTGAATCGGAAAATTCAGAATTTGGGCATGGTGAGATGATGGTGTAATTCTATCTCGAGTCCTTACGTTTCTTTGTAAGCGTGTGAATCTGCGCGTCCGTGTCTTCTATCTCCTTCTATCTCCGTTATGTCGTTGATTGTATCTTGATCGGTAGTACTCGTAGATGTCGAACTGGTGTTGAGTTGTGTGTAGGAGATGCTAAAGCTGTCTTCGTCCTGATGTGTCTGGTACCACTCAAGCAAAGCTCGTGCTTGTTCTGTTTCATAGGTTTGTGTCCATACCTTCCTTGAGCGGAGATATGGACATTTTCCAATCGTAGGACTCACGCACAAAAAGTATGTGTAGGTACCTAGTTTATCACCGATGTGACAATTAAGAAAAAGACAGCGATCCTACCAAATTGGGCCCTCTAACACTGAAATCGGTCCGCGAAGTTCTTCACAATTTCAAAGATCGTTCAGAAATAACTCTCCTAGATGTTGGTAACTACACTACATTTCTTACTTACCGTGGCAAATGTCGTTACTGCCACAGCCTAATAAACAGAGTCTACCTATCAAATTTCAACTACAGTCTCCTTATCAAATTTAAACTTCCTACAGTGAACAGGAAAGGATTTAGCTCACTCAGCTGATCAGAAAAGACCCCATCACAACGTTTCTTACTTACCGACACTCTTGCAACAAACTTGGGGCCGGCTTCGTAATTATTTATTTATAAAGTCCGCTATGTTCTTCAGTTTCAATTTCTTCGTTCAGATTGTAAGTAACTACACTACGTTTCTTACTTACCGTGAATTGATGGCAACTGTTGTTACCGCCACAGCCTAATAAACAACTCTTGTTGATATGGACCCCCTAGAACACGATCAAGGAGGGTATAGAGACGGACGGCGACACTTTTGCAACAAACTTGGGGCCGTGCTGATTCGAATGAGCAGTCTAACACTAAAATCGGACCGCGAAGTTCTTCACAATTTCAAAGACCGTTCGGAATTATATATAAAGAATTTAATGGTGTGCCCTATCCGCCTTTGAGGGGTTATGAAAAAAAAAAAAAAAAAACTCCTGTACCCCCCGGTTTATTTCTTTTTCCATACTCTGTATGAAATCATAGGAACACAGAATGTGTTTTTGCTCTGATTCTATTTCCTTACCAACGGCTTGGTTGCACGTGAATAATAACAATATTTGGCAATAATAAAATAAATAATTGTTAGACATTTAATTTGGTCTAAAACCCTATAAATATTAGGTATATAAATAAATATGTAACTACAAGAAAAATACTATATAAATTGAGAGCTTTCCAACGAATGGTGAACGATTTCTGTGCGATGAAAATTGCGGAAGTTCCATTTCCCTACCAACGGCTCGGTTGTACGTGAAAATCATAAGAAAATTTACAAGCGGAAAATTTACAAATCATGTTGACAATATCAATTATTGAGAATGATCATCTGTGTGTAAACAATTGATTCAAATAACCATGCTCATAACTCAGGTTGATGGCCACGCACTTCGCAGTAGTTAACATAATATGGTTGGATAAATCAGGAGCTTTCCAACGAATGGTGAACGATTTCTGTGCGATTAAAATTGCGGAAGTTCCATTTCCCTACCAACGGCTTGGTTGTACGTGAAAATCATTATAAAAGGCGCATAACGGTTTTTTCTGTCGGTTTTTTGTGACGATTTTTTTTGACATAGATATGTCTTTGCTCTGGGGGTCAACCAAAAATTTCCGTGACGCAAAAAATGTGTCACAATTTCAGTGTTTTTCACGTACAACCATACCGTTGCTAGGGGAATGGAACTTCCGTAGTTTTCATCGCAGAGAAATCGTTCGCCACTCGTTGGAAAGCGCTTGATTTATGTGATAAATGTTTGCATCTCAAGCTACCAATTTCCCCCTCCTTACGTACCTGGCTACATTCCTAAACTAAGTTGATTGGACTATAAACAATTTTAATAAGCCGGTTACAATATTCTTAACGTAAAGCAATAGCATCATTTACTCCACTCCATAGGAAACATTATCATCCTCTTGACAACAGTCGACTGTAAACAACAACTCATTGTACTGGCTTTTCTCCACAGTTATTTTCAACATTTCTATAAGTAAACCGTTGTTTTGTTGGAATTATTCGGGATGCGGCCCAGGGAAAATAAATGAAATTATTTCATGTATTGTTTTATTTGATAACGTTTCGTCCTCTTACTGAGGACATCTTCAGATCTTGGTGCGTCCAGGAAAAAATTCCCCCAATCAAAGACATATCCATGTAACATGGTATCTGCTTGTAAAGCAGATAGTGGAACTCATTTATTCGGTAGGTCATCGCAAAAACACATTGTGTTAAAAAAAAAAAGTGTGCGTTTATATGTGTTTTATTTAATCACGTAAAAACTACTGGACCCATTGAGCAGAAATTGTTCATGGACATTCTTAGGGTCCTTGGTTAACACATAGGCTATATTGCAATCCTCCAGACTTACTCCTTCATCGAGAACTCGGCTTTACCTTAACGGCTTCACCGGGTATACAACTTTCTAATTAAGGAAAAACCTGACATGCTTCGAACTTTTCACGTCAAATGAGGATGAGGTGGGTTCACGCATAAAGAACTTTCGATAAGAAAGTCAACGATATCAAAACGATTTTGGTGAGTTGAGCCTAGCAGTTTTTATTCGCTAAGATAGATGATAAAAAATTGATATTCAAAACGCCTTTCCAACTGCAGCAATGTTGGTCGGGAATAGTTTTAACGTAACTACCTATAAGATTATCATTGAGTTGGTTGTATTGAGGGGACGCTTTGTTGAAAAATTAATTAGGTACAACTTGAAATGATTGCTAAAATTTTAATTGAAGCCTTTTGGGAACTGCTAGGTAAAAATGACAAGGTCCTTTTGGATAAAATGACCCGGAGATACTGGGTCCGTGCGACGCACGGGTAACGGGCTAGTATCATGATAAACACGAGCCCATTTTACAGCCATATTGATACGAATAATTACTTACAAATTAAATTTTCCAAAATGAAACTGAGATACCTATTATATATTGTACAGGTATTGATTATATTAGGTACTTTAATATAATTATGTTGATATTTTCAGACCTAATCAAGGGTATACAATTAAGGTAATACTTGAGATAATATCTTTGAAAGCAAATTTAGGAGAAAAGTTTTGAGGTACCATTCATACCTCTCTGTGTTACCTTCATACGATTTATTTCTTGACTAACTACCAGTAGGTACAGAATATGGGTACCAATATTCGTGATTTTCAAATGTTCCCTGAACGGTTGGAATGATTTTGATTTCTTACTGCTACCAACCTTCGTTTGGTAAAATATTTCCTAGATTAGTTATGAAATCATTTTATGATTCGTTTTTCTTAATTTCCTAGCCAGATGAATATTTGTTTTCCTGTGCTTTCATCTTGATTAGTTGTACGGAATTATAATAGGAAGAAAAGATGTTTGATGGAGAGAAAAATGATTACTTCCTGCAAATATTCAATTATATCTGTTGATTTATTTCATGTTTTGTAACTTAAGAGCTTGAAGAAAAATAATCAAACAGGTACGAAGTCAACGAATAGCACCCATAAATTGTTCTAAAAATAGGTGACATTTATTTACATAAACAACGGAATTACAAAACAGACCAAGACTCCATTCGAAGACATAGAAATCAAACATTCACAGAATACCCCAATAAAATATTATTGGAAAACACTAGAAAGACGCATCTTGCTTCGGCGCGTTTCTTGTTCCATTCAGAAAAGCCCGGCAAAAGCCAAACCGACCGAGAGGGAGGAAAGATAAATAAATAAAATCACAAGTCAGGTCATGGATGCTTTCCAACAACTTGAGGCAACCGGCCTTCAGACCCCAACTTGTTTCATAAGACCAGAATCTGAGAACTCGTCTCTTTTACTCTAGCATACACTGACAAGCTCTCTAAAACCCGCGATGTTCCCCTTGGGGAGCATTGACCCATTGACTAAGGACGAAGGTCGTTCTCGCTTTTCATGCACAGACTATAGGATTTGGATAATATAAGGGATATATCATTTGGGTTGAATGGATTGGATTGGTTTCATGAAAACAGGTTTAACCCTCGGATAGGCGCGGTCTAAAAAAAACGGCGATAGGCGCGGTGTATCATTTTGATACAATGGGTATTAGGAGGGGAAATGGGTTAAGGGAAATAGTATAAAGTTAACCATTGTTCAAATCAATAGTTTTATTGGACTAGCAAACAAGCTGATAGGTAGAGAAACTACTATAACATTATAAAAAAATTCAAGAAATTAAATTATGAGGTTGAAAAATTAGGTAACTAATAATTTGAGCTAGGTACAATTGTTAAGTATTTCCTTATTTAGTAAACAATTTTTTAGCAACATTCTTCACAGATAAGTTTAAATCTTTACTCATGTTTACAGCAAACGTTTTACGGAAAAAATACAAGTGTATAGATAGGAACTATACTCGTAAACTCAAAGGAACGAAATAATAAACTAGAAAAGAGAACGAAAATTTTAAGTAAAGCAAAAAAATAATTTGCGGTAACAAAAGTATTTTAAGCCAAATTTTTAGGTACCTATTATCTTATTGAGCTAAATTTAATTGTTGGTAACAATCTTTACAAATAGGTTTCAAGTGCTCCGAACGCAGAAATTTTTCACATAGTACGCAATTGTGAGTCGTCAATCTACTTTTTTGAAAGTTTTACAGGGGTCTTTCGTTTTTTCCCTGATGTGGGTTGTGGTAAAGCTCTCTCACGCAGTTGTTGCATCGGCTGTTTCTGAGAGTGTTCTTCATCATTGCCATTGACATTTTCAATCTCGTAATCTGTAAATTACCTGGATAGACAATTTGATTAAAATCAGCCGTAACTTCTGTAGCTCACTTCTTCTACGCGTGAAGGTCAACTGATTCTGAAGACGGATTGAAGTTAGGAAGGTACAGGGAAGGGGGCCCCTCTCCGAATACGATAGCGGGCGTTGCAACCCTTCAAAGCCATGTTTTGTATCAATTTGATACCGCGCCTATCCGAGGGTTAAAAAGAGTTGTGTACCGTTACTTTTTCTGATTCCACTTGATTGATTCCACAAGAGGTCACAAATTTAACCGAGCAATACATAGTATAATTTTTTTTAAAATCAATCAAAAACCGAGAAACATATAGTATTTCTATGGAAAATGTAGTGTAGGCAAGTAAAGTTTACAATTCTTATAATAAATATTTATAACAAGTAACTACCTACCTCCGTTATCAACGTGTGATGAACTCATATATATACATACAAACATAGATGTTACGAAACGTCTCATAGTGAGTCTCACTTTTGTGAAGTTTCTTATGAAAAAATCTAAGTATATCTGTATATACTATAATACATATAAGTATGTATATATATTTCTTTTTTCAACAAAAATTCGCTGAAATCATTTTGAAAACTTTGAAAAGATACCTTTGAAACAATAGTGTTATTTATTTTATATTATTAGGTACTTTATATCAGTCCATGAAATAGAGAAGGTACGAGGAACCTCCCTGAAATTATTTTATGGGCAACAACAAAGTTTAATGGTTGAGGTTTGTTTTGACATTTTTATGTCTTTGGTATATAACCTAGAAAATCGTCAAGAAATGGAACATCACAGGAGCGCGTTACGCATCCGATAAGCAAAGCGTGCTTAGTCGCTAATGAATGATGTTTACAGTTAGAGCTTCATGTATTTCATTCTATCGATCGTTGAGAGGATTGTCAGCCATCTTTGTGTTGGAGTATTTAAGAACTGTAAAGAGTCGTGCATAGCTGCCACCACGCTACCGCAGGCGCTTTATCAAGAACTGGAATGAGGCGCTATTGGGCTAGATGGCTTTCCTGCCTTCAAACCCCATAACATCCTTTTTTTGTTTCAAATCAAAATCATATTAAGTCACTCCAACTAATCTACAGTTTTTTGAAAGGTCAGATTTTTTGTATCTTTATAATCTATTTCTTCAGACTTAAAGAAATTCCTGAATATTAGCCTGCTGCCTAATGTTAGGTTGGTAACTCTATGCATAAATGTGTTTTATTCATTTATATAATTTCATTTAATTTTTTAATAGAAACACTTGCTATTCTTAAATTGCCTAGTGACTTCATAGAGGAAAATATGCCCAAGCCAAATCGAAAAATTTATATTATATTATTAATATTATATAAATTAGTATTGTGCGACAGTACCCATCATTTCCGAGAGAGCGCATCCACCTTTTGCTCAGCAATGGATTGAATGCCGCTTCTTCTCTCGCGCTCGAGCTCCCGCGATTAGGGATATAGCCTCCCCCCTCAGCCTGGGCTATCAGCGTTCAGGATATCTTCTATGAGCACCAGGTTAATCGCCTCTCCCCTTTGAAGGGAGAACTTAATTTCCATCACCTCCATTGTCATAAGATTAAAATTAATGAAAATGTCTCACAGTGGTTGGAATTTCTGCGGATTCTTTCAATTGTAAAGTTACTGGTTTCCAAATCATTTAGTTATAAATAATATTTTGAATTTATTGATTGTAGTTTTAGGAAGGTATCACATAAGGATGGGTTTCGAAGACAAATAGATCGATATTATGTTTTATTAACTATCGATACACCAATATATTGGTGGGGAAAATATCGATATATCGGATAATATCAGTATAGGAAGGTAACCAATTTCTAGGGAATTTTGGTAGAAAATGAAACTATTGTAATTGGTCAAAAAATTCTATAATAAATTTTCTCGAAATTGTGTTCACAGAAATCCGTCTTGAAGCATTCTGAAACGTTTTCTGGAGTCTGCAATTTTTCATAACAATATTTAAACGATAACATTTCTTCAAATTGTTAATAAACAGTGTTTTTCGTTGAAAAAATTGATAAGAATATGTAGTTATATATTTTTCAGTACGCATAATATATAATTTTCAAAAATAGAATATTAACTACCTATGTACTAGAACATTAAAACTTTATGCTCAAACTTATGATGAAAATTGTACTTTATTCCATTAATATTCCACGGTACAAAATGGATGCAACAGAGCTTGAAATAGAAGAACTATGTTTGAAAATCAGAAAAAATTTGCATTAACTATCGATACACCAATATATTGGTGGGGAAAATATCGATATATCGGATAATATCGGTATAGGAAGGTATTGAGAACAAGTTTCTTGGACTTTATCATTTATAGATATTTCCATTTCTTTGCACTCAAAGTGCTCAAATTTTAAAACAAAATTACTATAAATGTAATACAACTCAGGACAATTCGCTTATACGATCATGCTGCACAACTGGAATGAAAAACGATATATCGGACTAGAAATATGGATATACGATTTATCGGAAACCACTAATATTGATAAAAAATACAAATACTTTAAATGTAAATATAGATATTTCCGATTTATCGATACCCATCCTTAGTATCATATTGCAGGCTGAGCAATAACGACAACTGCGTTACGTCATGGTTATCTTCTGGAACACGCCTGAAGCAGTTTCTGGGATCTCAAATGGGTTCGAATTAAACCAAAGCAATAATCTTCGTACAGCAGAGCAATTCAATACGGCACAAATCCGGTGATGATCGTAACGAGTATTGCCGTCCTTACCAGACCAGGCGTCGGACCGGGACAGTGTTTATTTCCAGGCCGCTTGGAATGGCTTATAACGGCCCACTCGACTCTCCCGACCCGAGTCGGTAATGCCGTTTAATTATTTCAATGGATCCCGCCGTATCGCTTCGCAGATAGCCTCCAGCCCACTGTGACATACGAGTGAGGACAGGTCGAGCAAATGAGAAACCTCATAAGCGGATTTGAAGCTCAGCTCCGAGCTGTAACGAGGTGGGCGGGGGACCCAGATAAGGTTCCCCTGACTTCCCACGTGGGTCGTAAGTAACGCGTCTTGAAATGATGAGCCAGATGTAGCGCACGCCACTTGGCCGTGAGCCATTAGCTGACTGTCAAAGGGCCCGACTTAACTGCTCTACCTGTCACTCAGGATGTGAGTTTCGCGCCTCCTCATCTCGCTCAACTAACGACGATGTGGGTTCATTAATATGACAACAAGCCTCATAAGGAACTAAGTGAGGCTTGAAATTATCCGTAGTTGAAGATGTTACTCGTTGACGGTAACTATACTGTTCACTCATCTTTATATATAATTCCGAACGGTCTTTGAAATTGTGAAGAACTTCGCGGTCCGATTTCAGTGTTAGACGGCTCATTCGAATCAGCACGGCCCCAAGTTTGTTGCAAAAGTGTCGCCGTTCGTCTCTATACCCGCCTTGATCGTGTTCTAGGCGGTCCTTATCAACGAGAGTTGTTTATTAGGCTGTGGCGGTAACAACAGTTGCCATCAATTCACGGTAAGTAAGAAACGTAGTGTAGTTACTTACATCTAGGAGAGTATTTCTGCATTTCTGAACGAAGAAATTGAAACTGAAAAACTTAGCGAACTTTATATATAATACCGAATCAGCACGGCCCCAAGTTTGTTGCATAAGTGTCGGTAAGTAAGAAACGTAGTGATGGGGCTCAGCTCAGCTCAGCTGAGTGAGCTAAATTCTTTCCTGTTCACTGTAGAAAGTTGAAATTTGATAGGGAGACTCTCTGTGACATTAAGAGACGAGTGGAAGTGATGGGGTCTTTTCTGATCGGCTGAGTGAGCTAAATTCTATCCTGTTCACTGTAGGAAGTTGAAATTTGATAGGTAGACTCTCTGGGACATTAAGAGACGAGTGAAGTGATGGGGTCTTTTTTGATCGGCTTTTTTGAGCTAAATTCTATCCTGTTCACTGTAGGAAGTTGAAATTTGATAGGGAACCTCTCTGTTTATTAGGCTGCCACAGTAAGTAAGAAACGTAGTGTAGTTACTAACATCTAGGAGAGTTATTTCTGAACGATCTTTGAAATTATGAAGAACTTTGCGGACCGATTTCAGTGTTAGACGGCCCCAAGTGTCGCCGTTCGCATAACGCCACAAATAGGTAGGACTTATATCGTTAC
Organism: Adelphocoris suturalis; assembly: GCA_030762985.1. NCBI lineage: Eukaryota > Metazoa > Arthropoda > Insecta > Hemiptera > Miridae > Adelphocoris > Adelphocoris suturalis. The sequence continues at coordinate 26,398,945 of CM061041.1, read as the reverse complement.
TAGAATGTGCTGAGTTCCTGTTAGGTACTACTGTTATACGGACTAGATTTGTACTTTTTAAGCCCTTACAGGCCTCTAGTATCTTTTTATACTTAATTCCAAACGGTCTTTGAAATCGTGAAGAACTTCGCGGTCCAATTTTAGTGTTAGACTGCTCATTCGAATCAGCACGGCCCCAAGTTTGTTGCAAAAGTGTCGCCGTTCGTCTCTATACCCGCCGTTCTAGGCGGTCCTTATCAACGAGAGTTGTTATTAGGCTGTGGCGGTAACAACAGTTGCCATCAATTCACGGTAAGTAAGAAACGTAGTGTAGTTACTAACATCTAGGAGAGTTATTTCTGAACGAAGAAATTGAAACTGAAGAACTTAGCGGACTTTATATACGAGTATAATTCCGAACGGTCTTTATATATAATTCCGAATCAGCACGGCCCCAAGTTTGTTGCAAAAGGTCGGTAAGTAAGAAACGTAGTGATGGGGTCTTTTCTGATCAGCTTAGTGAGCTAAATTCTTTCCTCTTCACTGTAGGAAGTTGAAATTTGATAGGGAGACTCTCTGGGACATTAAGAGACGAGTAAAGTGATGGGGTTCTTATCAGCTGAGTGGCGAGGACCACCTCAACTGGTGGTATTTATTTTATTACATTACTTACATTTTGATCGTTATTTCCTCTTTTTTAATAATTTATTAACATCGCCAGGTCACATAACGCTTCTAAAAGGTAGGACTTGAATCGTTACTATAATGTGCTGAGTTCCTGTTAGGTACTACTGTTATACGGACTAGATTAGGGCTTTCCAAGCCCTAACAGGCCTCTAGTTTATATATAATTCCGAACGGTCTTTGAAATTGTGAAGAACTTCGCGGTCCGATTTCAGTGTTAGACGGCTCATTCGAATCAGCACGGCCCCAAGTTTGTTGCAAAAGTGTCGCCGTTCGTCTTTATACCCGCCTTGATCGTGTTCTAGGCGGTCCTTATCAACGAGAGTTGTTTATTAGGCTGTGGCGGTAACAACAGTTGCCATCGATTCACGGTCAGTAAGAAACGTAGTGTAGTTACCAACATCTAGGAGAGTTATTTCTGAACGAAGAAATTGAAACTGAAGAACTTAGCGGACTTTATATATATTTCCGAACGGTCTTTATATATAATTCCGGATCAGGACGGCCCCAGGTGTCGGTAAGTAAGAAACGTAGTGATGGGGTCTTTTCTGATCAGCTGAGTGAGCTAAATTCTTTCCTGTTCACTGTAGGAAGTTGAAATTTGATAGGGAGACTCTCTGGGACATTAAGGGACGAGTGAAGTCATGGGGTCTTTTCTGATCAGCTGAGTGGCGAGGACCACGTCAACTGGTGGTATTTATTTTATTACATTACTTACATTTTGATCGTTATTTCCTCTTTTTTAATAATTTATTAACATCGCCTTAGCTTTGCACCAGGTCAAATAACGCCGCAAATAGGTGCTGGGTTCCTGTTAGGTACTACTGTTATACGGACTAGATTGGGGCTTTCTAAGCCCTAACAGGCCTCTAGTCTACTTATAAAAATGAATATCTATGTCCATGTCTTTGTGTGTATATGTCCGCCGGTATTTATTCATTTGTACAGGTAAAAACCGAATTACAGAATTTTTTAACAGAATAATTTAGTCATCATTTCGAATGAACAAATAGAAATAAACAAAGTACAATGAATAAAGATAATAATAACTGCACTCAGGTGCAGAAAATTTGGCCCATTCTCCAAAATGGAAGATTTTATAAGTTGCGACTAATATTCTCTTGTTTTCGACTGGTTTACTGTCTGAACTCATTCAGAGGTATTGTTTGTTGTTTTTCAGCCATGCGGATGAAATCGTTTTGATCTCTCAACGATAAGGAATCGTGTCGAGACGTGATCGTGTTTCATTGCCTCCCACTTTCACGTTATCTTCCAAACTGTTGTTCATCTCTTCCACAGTTGTCCTCAGCCGAGGGGCGAGTGTTTTCCTGTACATTGAGTGCATGCCTCACAAAATAATCGCTTCAACAGAAAAAAAGTCTTTCCCACCGGAAATGGTCGCGCAAACTGTAGCTCTTATGAATGATGGAAGGTCACTGAGATATGCCCTTGAATGATTGGACGGCGGGCTCTCTTTCAGTCATTGTGGTAGGAACAAACCTTTCTCCAGGCCTTCTCCACTCTCTTTCACGACAATCTGGGCCCCGCAGGCTGAAAATGACATCCCTCCACTCTTCAAGTTCCCAAGCACTGTGATTTCGAGCAAACTGAAGGCGCGACATCCTGTGCTGACGGGTTAAACTTGGCTCTTCTGGCAGACAAATGCCGATCCCACCATCGTCTCCGAACTTTCCAAACACCACGAACTTTCCAAATCCACTCCCGTTGCATTTTCATGTGAGTTACGACCTTGTGAAGCAGTTAATCGTTGATTTCATAAAGCTAAGGTGTACAAGTACCTGTCTTGAGCTGCTATTGTTTTTCTTGGGCGGCTAGAACCCTGCCTTCTAAAGTACTATCCCGTCTCTCAAAAACGTCTAACAGTGGCACAGACGGTTTCATAAGACCGTCCTAGCATTTAAGCGGCATGTCTCATTGACCTTTCATCTTTAATGAGAGCTACAGCTTCCGCAACCATTTCCGGTGAGAAAGACTTTTTTTTCCTCTTAAATTGATTTTTTTTTTTTTTTTCGGGTCGGAATGCACTCAACGTACAGGAAAACACTCGCTCCTCAGCTGAGGACTATTGTGGAAGAGATGAACAACATAATCGCAGTTCGGAAGACAACGTGAAAGTAGGAGGCAATGAAACACGATCACGTTTCGATACGATTCCCTACCGTTGAGAGATAAAAACAATTTCATCCGTCTGGCTAGAAAACAACAAACAATGCCTCTGAATGAGTTCAGACAGTAAACCAGTCGAAAACAAGAGAATAATAGTCGCAACTTCATAAAATCTTCCATTTTAGAGAGTGGGCCAAATTTTTTGCACCTGAGTGTATATCGGTAATAGATCTATGAAGTTAAAATAAACTATTTGATTAGAGGAAGGAGCAGCACATAGATGAAAAGTAGAAAGTTAGAAGAGATTTTCTTGATAGATGAGGTCAGTGTCGCCAAAAAGTCCAAATCCGGATAGTTCATTAAGAGACTATTTGTTTCACGAGTGAGTCCGTGAAGAGAGCGGTTGTAGTTTCTTATCGTGGTAGATTGTGGCGGAAAAAAGACACTCGGAATAGGTTTTGGGATCGAGAATAAATTATATTGAGGAATGCTCAAATCGACTAGCGCTAGCAAAGGAGCAGCATCCAATCTGCTAGTAGTCACTGTAAAAGGGTCGTTATAACTGTAAAAAATATAACATCTTGATGTTAGTGAATTAGAGAAAAGTTAATCTATACACCACTTTCTTATTTTGCAGGATTCATGCTATGAAATGAAGCTAAGTCGAAAAAGTACCTAAACTTGATGAACGAAATAATTGAATTACGAGTCCCTGCTCCAAAAATGCGGTCTGCAGACGTTGGAGACCAGGAGGCTGATATCCGACATATCCGTTATATACAAACTCTTGAATAACGGACTTGATTCGCCGTATCTTCTGTCCAAGATCGCCTTCAGGATTCCTCAGTTAACTCGCTCTACTCTGCCCTTTCTGACTCCCTTCTCGACGACGAACTATCTGCTGAACCGGCCACTGTGCAGGCTTCCTCTCACGGCAAACTACCTGACGAGTCTAAACCCTGACTTGGACTTCTTCTCCGCCCGTTCTCTTCATTCAGATCGGCGATATGCGCGTCCCACCCCTAATTAAATTTAGTAGTAGTAGTAGTAGTAAGTTGTTTATTGTATTAAATCAATGATTATTACAAAGAGTTCAGGTCCACTTACACATTATCATTAGAAAAATATATAATAGCTAATATCTTCTTCCTAATCTTGTTAACAGGTCATTACAGCTTAATGAAGTATATGCAAAATAAACGAGGTCATCGATATGAAATTAATATAAATAATAATAATCCGTTATGAATCCATAACATCGACGCTATACCTGTGGTACTCGTACAATATCCACAACAAGCCTATCCTGTTGTACACTATACTATGCTAATGCTGTACATATCAGAAACCTATTCGGTGAGCGCAATTGATCGAAGTGCTAGTGCACTAGTAACAAAATGAAGTAAATTTAACATTTTCTCCCTATCATCACCAAAATCGAGCAAATTAGCCAGACGATCCTCATCCTCAACCACTGGGAGCCTACAGATGTATTTCGCAATGAATTGCCTTCGGTACGGTTCTAAGATCGGGCAACGTAGACAAAAATGGCTGAGGGTGTCAGCTTCTTTCATATTGCATATATTGCATAAGCTTTCGCTTCTAGATTTATGAGAAGTACTTCTATAATAATCAGTTACAAAAAACTTTGAAGACAGACGCAACTGGCACAACACCCTCTCAATCTGGACATTTTGAATGAGTCTCAAGTACTTCTGCCTACCTGAATAGTCCGCTACCCTCTTATAGAAACTATTAAATCTGGCACTGTAAACCAGATTGATGTCCTGGCACCAAAAATGGTTGTAAAGTTTTTCGATTAGTGACGGTAGGATCGATTTCAAATTTCGAGGGTCCTCACCTGTTAACCCCTAATTAAATTTAATTCAATGGGTTTTCCCCCTCAGTCGTCACACCACTCAGTACTTTCAGTGCCTCAAGTCGAACAGTTTTTTTTTCTTTCTTTTTTTTCTCCAGAAGTTTCATTTCTTTTCGCTGGTTTATGTCAAATTGATTCCTTTGTTTTTTAAATGTAATAATGTAATTGGGTTCGCCCGTTCAAATATAAATAAATAAATTACCGAAATATAATTGACTGAGGTATCCTTCCTAAACGGAGCTCCTCCTTTGTTAAAGAAAATAATAAGATAATAAAATCAATTATCATCAAATGACCATATTTTAGCATGCATGGAGGCAAAATAAGTACTCACTGAGTTGTTATTCGTGCAGTCGGAGATTATGCGGGATGTAAGGGCCAAAGGTCAGTGGCCTGTAATAAAGAAAAAGACATATGAGATGAAGCTGCATTAGGAGGGAAGCTATGTGTAATGTTTTATTCAAACGATGAAATACTTGAAGGAAGATTTTGCCTGCGGATGCATGTGGGTCAGTGGGGGATCCACCACGTTCGTTTTGCGAGTGTCCGTTGGTCTTACTTATAAGACGCCCCCATCATCTCCTCGCCGCGAAAGAAAAAAAAGATCAAAGCAAAGTGCTACTAAAACCAGAAAAGGCAGCTATATATATGACCTGGGATGGAAACCTTCAAGCTGCAGGCCATCATCCGATAGGAATAATGAGTTTTGCAGCTAGGTGAGCAATTGTTGACGAATTTGTGAAAAAAAACGGTCCAGGTCTGAAAGAATTTCCGTAAATTGACGCAGGTATAACATTCATGTTAACTTGTTTTGAAATATGAAAACTTTGAGTATAAAGAAGTGGTTAACAATACAGTTTATGGCAAAACAAGTCGATCTAAATAATATTATTTTAATAAAGGAATTTAAATATTTAGCATTTTTTGCAGATTTACGATTTATGTTTTTGTTTTTTTATAGCACAGATCAACGAAATTTATGCGCAGTTTTCAATTGCTCTAGTTTATATTTTATCAGCCTCTACTGAGTTATATTTTGCTACATAATATAAAGTCAATTATTGGTAGCCGGATCCCCATTTTTTAGCGATTTATTCACCAAATTTTTTGTCCAGCAAATGCTGAAAAAAATTATGCTTGATTTTTTGGAGACAGAAGATATTTTTAATCTCAATTCTAAAGAGAGTTATCATCTTGAATGATTCACACAAATACATACACAGGTATACGGAGTGTTTCGCACTTGGTTTAACAAGAACAATTGGGTAACACTAGACTGAAACTGAAGTAGAATGCCGCCAACCGCACCGTGTTATCTCAATGCGTTCCCAAGATATGATTTTTTATTTTGAGGAAGTCACGTTTTTCCACTTTTAAACAACTTTTATCCTTTTTTAATCACATATTCGGATTCATCGTTAAACTTCCAATACGCCTAGTGCACATTCATAATCAAATAAGTTCGTCATGCAGCATGATCGTATGAGCAAATTTCCGTAAATTAGCGTATTGTATAATGTTGAATTGTTTTGAAATTTGAGCTTTTTGAATGCATGAAAATTGTTATCTATTAATTTTATGGCAAAAAATTATTCTAAGTAATAATTTCTATTCAAATAGAGGTTTTAAATTTTTAGCTTTTTTGCAGTTGTTATCGATTTTTTTTTTTAGCAATTTTGATGAATTTCAAGTCTTTTTTTTTCAGCATAATTTTGTATATAAATTTTCGAATGTTCTATTTTATGGTTAATAAACTTCATTTGAGCAATATCCTACCAAACAATATAAACTTAACGATTTTTGGCTATTTTTAGTGATTTTTTTAGTACATTTTTGAAATTGTACCAATTTAATCACCCTGGCCTTATTTTGTTACCTCAATTTGAACTGTTTCCAATATATCTTGACATCAGATTAGTCAGAGTCTCAGATTAGTCTCCCTTTATACCTCACTCGGAGCGCCATTTAAATAAATTGGTGGGTATTAAATTTCCATGTGAATATATTTTGTATCTCATTTAAAACGCGCGAACTCAATATATTATCATTTAAGTTATATTATAAATGAAAACTGAATTTAATCGCGGCAATCACTTAGTTCGTCACAGGTACAACTGTAGCGTCTGGATCTTGTCCATAGGACACATGATAGAACGTCAACCCATTGTTAGGTACCTACTCTGTGCACAAGCCAAATATGTAATTATGACCATAAGTCAAATAATTTGTAGAAAATTAATTCCGTTACTACCTCTATTGTTTCCATTTGATTGTGATTTCATTGTTATTTCGAATCGTATGGTTGCCGTAGAGCTCGTAATTCGAACAAACACTGCAAATCTGGCGTTTGTTGATTTCACAATATTAATTTATCGTGGTATTCTATTTGTAGCATATACCAACTATCCTACCAGTGTAATGAAGTTAATTAAGAGAGAGAATATAGTCATTAAAACAGGTTCTCTTGTTGCTCAGCGGATATATAGCACATTTATAATGAATCCGTTATAAATAAATGGCAGCGTTTTGCACTTGAAAGAGTGTATTTTTAGCCCAGACTAATAATGGTCATTATGTTCAACCGGGTACCGACCTAATGATCTCCGTGTTTTCATTATGAGGTAGGTGTTCCGCATCAGTTTAGAAGCAAAAGTAAATATTTGATTACTCGTTGCGATTGTCACTACTCGTATGACAACGTTTATTAATACCGAATAGGTAAATCACAAGTTTTTAAAACAACGTTGGAAAAGACAAACCACAATATTATCAGAACACGTGCACCTCTGTTCAAGGATGGTGACTTCATTTGTTACTGTTGGCCAAAGAGAAAGAGAGGAATATGTCCTGAACTACAATCGCCTTGGCTAGGACTATGCGAAGTTGTAGCTGATCTGTCAGATGTAACTTTTCGCATACGGACTCCTGCTCAAACGATGCGTGTCGTGCATGCAGACCATTTTCGATGCTTTACAAGAGAAGGGGGTTGTATTGAATGTAGGACACGGTTGATTTGTATAGTTACTTCGTTTCGTGCTAGTTGTTACATTTCTAAGTAATTTAAATACTGAAAAAAAAAAAAAAAAATCACGCAGCTTACGTAAGCAGAACTAACTTTTCGAATCGAACAGCTGGAGCTCTGGGTGGAGCCCGTAATTTCAGTCGTCCCTTGATTTCCTAGAGAGGCTCCCTATCCAGTTTCGTTGTAACCAGACAGACGACATAACTTTTAGCACAACCAGCTGATCAGGATGGAGCCTGTAAGGTCATTCGTCTCTTGTTATTCCCTAAAAATTTTCAACGACCTACGGTGCAGGAGTGATTTAAGCTCACTCAGCTGATCAGGATGGTGCTCCTCACTTTGCTCGACTGTTGTCCCAGAGAGCCTCCCTATCAAATTTCGACGTCCTACGGTAAATAGGAGAGATTTGATCCCAATTTTGCCATAATTATGATTGATATTACGTCTCGTGGTCAGCTGGTCATCACCCAAGTCAGCAAGGCACAAGTTCCGACATGGTAATACATCATATCAAAATTTGGTCCAAATCGGACCAGCGGTTTTGGAGGACTAGTGAGTACAAAATTTTGTCCATAAATATATGTATATATATATATATATATATATATATATATATATATATATATATATATATATATATAATATAAATTATCTCATGTGACAGACCCACTGATACACGGAGATAAAAACAGAATAAATGTAACTTTCCCAGAAACGAATCTAGAAAACCACGTAATAAAATAATGAATTTGAACGGGACATATTTGATAGATGCCCAAAATGATGAAATATACTTCAACAAGTCATTACTTAATAATCAAGGGACATCTTGGAGAAAACCTATATTTCTCCAAATCTCTGAGACCAAATTGCCAACAATACAGACAGACAACGACAGTATATATTTAGAGGATTATAAATCCTTCATAAAGGATCCTCCAAAATGGCACTACTCTGGTAATATCCCAAATGAACCTCGGCCATCACCATACCATTCAGTTGTAACATACGTGTTAATATTAAGCCTAATAGCCCATGTGACATGGCCTAGGGTGAAACAAATTTACTCCATTAAATGCCGAACGTTTGAGTTCCAGACAAACTATTGTAATGGAAGAGTTACAAACGCCCTCACAGCTTGCGCAACATGCTGCGAACATAATTCCTATTTCTACGAATTATGTTCTCCGATCTTGAGGGGGAGGAATTATTTCATGTGTCAGACCCTCCAACGTGACACCTCAGCACTATATCAACGGACCAGGCCCTGGGAACCGCCGAGTCAACAGAAAACTACTGGGTCTTAAAAGAAATAATGCAGAGCTCAGCTTTTCAGCCTCCGGATACGAAGAGTATATATAACCCCTTCTCACCATGGATCACCATTATCGTCTCGACCACGACTCTACGTTCAAGTCCACCGTCACTTCTTAGCTTACTAATTTCACATTTTAATTTATAAGTTCAAATAAAGTTTTTTAAAACTCAAGCTCCCACATTCGTGAGATCTTAAATGTATATATAAATATATATATGACCGGCTCCGAGAGGGCTTTTAGGTGGGTACTTGGCGCTAATCGTCCTCCAGGTTTCAATCTCAACGATTAGCCATCAAACCCACATCACAATTTTGTTGATAAGTAACATGGACGCTGACACACATGCAATTTCCAAGATATCAAGAATTACTTTCATTTCTCTAATTTCTTTGACAAAGATCAAAAATTGAAATATCAGATTCTTTCTTTCCTCTATATATTTGTGAAATTCTTTCTATATTTAAAACAAAGTATATAGTTCAGTAGAACCGCACCTAGTTCAAGTGTTCCTATATATATATATATATATATATATATATATATATATATATATATATATGTATATATATATATATATATACAGGTATATAATAAAGAAATCTGAAAGTGGATGACTATTGTAATCGTGTCCTACTCTCTCTGAAACGCAAAGAAAATGCATCCCCACTCCCAAGTGCTGCCGTGCCGACGGCTGAGATACTCCCTTTTCTACGAAAAGTCGGGTAAAATTCTCTCTGTTTGTTCTTGTGAACACAATAGATATTTGGTGTTTCCTTGTATGAATGTATGAAAGATATTATATTATTTGCAGAATTGAACAAAATTGAGCTATAAACTTAAAGCCAACTAAACGAAAATCTCATTCTTCCTCATTCTCACATTCTACCAGCACAACGCATACAATTACACGCCATCAATAAAACCATCTATGAAACGGGATTAACATAATTCAAGATTGCTTAATGAACATAATAAAAACAAACACAAGGTGATATATGATTAATTACATTAAAATAACTTAACATTACACTGGTAGAATAAGGGTCCCTTAACGGGTAGCGCTGCTCGCGGCCTAAAAGATTTGAATTGCCTCGAATGAAGAGCGCGGTCATATCGACAGCAGGCGGCTCCATAATATTACTTTAGTCAAAAAATCTAGAAATCTGTAGAAAAAAAGTTCAACAACTCTAGCACTGTTTGACACCCTCAGTTAATAAGGGATTTAAGGCTATTTTAGATTATGTTTGTCAGATAGATCAAACAGTAGTCATGATAATTTTAGGGTCAGTATGAAGGCATGACTCATCTTGAGTGTAGACACGCCTGGTAGTCTGAAAGCGCCTTGTTCCGGAGGGGGTTGAGGCACATTCCTCAGAAAAGTCATTGCCGACCCTCCTCACCCCTCTTTGCCGTCGGTCTGCTCTCTCGTTGTACATCGCAGCTTTCGTCCTCTTATCTCCGGCTCCCAGCAGACGAGAACTTGCTGGGTTCATATCACGATTTATCAAGGTGTAGGGGAAGCACGTGGCGGGTCCCCTTTGTTCAATAAACTGCACAGTCTGGTCACGGACTTCAGCGAAATACCTATTTCCAGCTGTAATATCTATTGAACTACACCCTATAGTTCGGTTCCATATCTACTTTGATATCGAAAAGTGAGTTCTCCAATATCCTTTGTTCGCTAAAAGTTGGTAGTTGCATCTTCCCTGCTATTCGTGCATTCGAACTTTAACAACAATTTCCTATATTGGTGACTTGAAATGTAGTAGCTGGCAACCCGCATTCAATAAAGATCTTTGATGATTCCGTATTGAATACCTAATACATAACTTTCACCCCTCGGTAAGAAACATAAAAAAATAAATAAATAAATAATAATAATAATAAAATAAATACAAAATAAAATAAATAAACTACAAGTAGTTGACATTGAAGAGTCCACGCCTGTTGTAAACGTATCCCATGATTAGGAATCAGACCATGGGTGGAAACGTCGGGAAATATAACATAAAAACCACATGTCTAGTTTGGTCAGTTCAAGAAAACCCTCGAATATATATATATATATATATATATATATATATATATATATATATATATATATATATATATATATATATATATATATATTGGTCGATTAAGAAGTATATTATTGAAAATAATAAATGAAATAAAAATAAATAATAAAATATAGGTAGGTATTACGATTATTTACAAAAATTCGTTCCTTCGTTCATGCTGCATGGTTGGACTTTTTCTGATTCCTCCACGATGCGCATAATCTTAATTTCATTTGAAATTTTCGTCATAATTGCTGAAAATGATAGCTGAACGGTAGTGCAGTTCTAATTAATTCAACCTTCACAAAGCTTAGCCTGCTTGGAATTTGATATTTTTAGCGAATTTTCAATGGAAATGAAGCAATAACAATGGCTCCAAAACGGATTTCCAATGACAAACGTATCAAAAAATTTCCTCAAAAAGTTTGGACTCATTGTTAAGCTTCGATAATTACTGAAAATTGGCTTGAATAATGAAGATAATTTGCTCATTATATCTTGCTGCATGATCGAGACTTTTTCTAAAAACTGACGTGCCGTTTTTCAACAAAATATACTTGTTAAACATCAAAAGCGAAACAGAAATACCACCATAGTCAAATGAGGAGTAAATTAATGCATCGCTGCAAATGATATACGAGTATATGTACGTTCGTGGAAATCACAATCGAACACTACTGCAAAACATAGACGTTTCTCAAAAATTAGATCAGTACTCACGTGAGCCACACATGTCGAGCGCATTTTCTTTCAAGCAGACTTGTGTATCACAAGGAATGACAAAATAGGAATTTCGGGTACACGTCCAACGCTTGAACGGAGCGTTAAAATCGAACTCAGCTGATTCGTGTGGTTCGGTAAGTTAAAATCCTACTCTACCTGTCTCTCAGAGGTACCGTTCCAAATTTCAGCTTCGTATGATTTATGATAAATTGCATAGAAATTAGCGTTAAGAGCTCAATCAGCGGATTAGGGTCGTTCGACAAAATAAAATCTTATCCTACTTGGGTCATAGAGGCTTCGTTTCAAATTGCAGCTTTGTAAGATAAATAGCGTAGAAAGTGGATTTTTTGAATCTCGAAATCAGGTCACGCTTTTCAATGACGATTTTTGCAACCACCCCCGTCAAATTCGGTCCAGCCGTTCTCGAGTTGAGTTAAAGCGTTTCTACGGGGATACACAGAGATAAAGTTACTTAATAAATGGACAAAGTAAATACAACAGTGCTCTTTTGACATTTTATGTCTTTACTTTGGCACATAAACGAAAAAAGCGTTAAAAAAAAGGGTTACGGTTGGTTTTCTGATGATTTCCGCTTACAACCGAGTAGTTGCTAGGGAAATGGAACTTCGTCGTTTTTCATCCCACAAAATTCGTTGACCATTCAATCGAAAGCTCTCGATTTATCCAACCACATTATGTTAACTACTGCGAAGTGCGTGGCCAACAAGCTTAGTTATAAGTTATAACCATGGTTATATGAATAATTGTTTACACACAGGTGATCATTCTCAATAATTGATATTGTGAACATGATTGCAACCGCTTGTTAATTTCTGATGATTTCATTGAGCTAGTGTTTCGATGATTTGATTCATAGCAGGTGATCCGAATGTTGCGAGAACGGTTTGATTTGTGAAGAGGTGGTTAAATAATTTTAATGGTTAATTTCTATACTTTACACTCTAGGAAGCTGTAATTTCGTATGTAGCCTCTTTAGGAAATTTACTTGACGATGCCCAGTTGTGAGATATCACAACTGGACGCAGTTGTGATATCTTCCACTATCGAATGGGGATATTTCTCTTCATTCAAAGTACATTGATGAGCGTAGAGATTTGTGTAACAGTGTGTCCCAGAAAACGGTCTTGATGGATGAAGAAGACAAGGAACCAATTGCAGCCATTAAAAATGTCTGAAATATTATACCAGGTCTGAAGAACATTCTCAAGAAAGGGGGAGTGTAACAACCTCTAGTGCTAATTAAACACCTGAACGTTATGTTGCTTGACAAAATATACACATTTGACATTTCGATTAGACACATATTTCAGAATAAAGTTAGAGTTCAGGATTGTGACAGCTATAGTTATTTTTCTTAGCATATTTTTATATACATTGTAAAGTATATTACAGTTGTATTCTATCCTTTGAATAAATCGTGGTCACTGCTGGGTGTTTAGTTTATAAATGCCAAATTTTTCATAAAAAAATGGGACTCGGCAATCACGTGGAATCCCCAGATACCAGAACGGACGGGGGCTAACTTCCAAAAAGCTCTCCCGAAACACCACCCTTCTTCCTACCTTCCCCGCCATATAAAAATGTAGCCGTAAAAATCACGAACGTCTCGTTATTTAGAGTTGAGTGATATATTTATACATTTTTGAAAGAAAAATAATACTTTCGAGCGATGGAATCTGAAATAATAAGATGAAATCAACCTTGAGATAGGGGTTAGGAGTGTTCCTCATTGAAGGTCTCAACTTGGAACGATCTGAAGGTCTCATTACGACTTGTTGTTCACCATCAGATTTATTTTCTCAAAGTTTCTCTTGCTTTTTCGTAAAACACGCTTGAATTCAGTTTTTTAAGAGAGACCGGCAACTCGTATAGCCTTTGTATAAAACTGATCCATCTTTCGCCAAATTTTCTCCAGCTGTACTCACTATTATCAGAACGAACTGCCACTCTAAGAAGAACTTCGACATGACAATCTACTCAACACTAGACGCCCTAGGGGAAATTAAAGTCCTGTATATTAACATTCGAATCTGGGCTTTCCATTCCGCCTGAGTGCTCTGGTGCTGACGTAGTAACCTTTGAATAGATTTTTCCGCTATAGGATTGTCAAAGGGCGGAAAAGCATTGGTGCGCAATCCTTTTTTTGAATTATTAACTTTCATTGTAAAGGACTTAGTTTTTTATGCATGTGACAAGCCTGTATACAATTTATCAAGGCCTCGGAAGCTTGGCAAATCTTTAAATGTTGATATATTTTATTATTATTTTTTTAAGTTAAATTTAATTCAGTTTCAAAACTGCTTGTTCAGTTAAAATGACCTTTTAATCGAGTTTTTGTTATAAATTTCTAGTCATGCAGCATGATCGTATGAGCGAATTTTCGTAAATTATCGTATTGTAAAATGTAAAATTGTTTTGAAATTTGAGCTTTTTGAGTGCAAGGATATTGTTAACTATTAATTTTATGGCAAAAAACGTATTCTAAATAATAATCTCCTATTCCAATACAGGTTTTGAATTCTTAGCTTTTTTAGCACATTTTATCGATTTAGTAGCAAAATTTTAATGAATTTTAAGTAAAATATTCAGCATAATTTTGTACTTAAATTTTTTAATGTTCTATGTTATAGTTGATAAACTTTATTTGAGCGATATTCAACCAAAAAATATAAATTTAACGATTTTTTGCCGTTTTTAGCACGTTTTAGAGATTTTTTCTGTAACATTTTTTTATAATTTGACCAATTTCATATGATCAAAAATTTGTGGCCAATGAACTTATCCTCACTTTTATAAAGCTTGATTTTTTTAGCAAGAACGGAATTTGTATCTCAATCTTAAGGAGAGTTATCGTCTGGAATGACACACACACAAACACAATTTTTTTTTAACAAATCTCCTCTCAAAGGCGGAGGGGACACACCATAAAAAAAAAAAATAAATTATAATAATTTAAAAAAAGAAATGCATAAGAGGAATATTCAATTGTATGTGCAGTTCATAGTAGCTACGTATTGACGTGTTATTTTCAAGGTGTATTCAGGTCTCTAACCACCACCAAAAATTTAATACGTACCTACTAGGTACAGCTAAGGAATGGATTAAATATGTTTAATAGATTAAATCAATTAAATAATAATAAATTTAATCAAAGATTAAATATGTTTCCCCTAAACAGGTTATACATATTGGTAAGTAACACTGATTGATTTGTGAACGACTTTGATGAGAATAACGAACTTATCATGATTTTACTAGCTGTAATCTTTCCAATACAACCTTCCATGAATTTGCTGCGAGGAACAACACGCCTCCGTCACACTTTCAATCAGGATAAAGTATGAACTGCTTTTAAAAATCGGTTGAAAATACCACAATATCCCCCCCCCCTTCCCCCTCCACAAACCGTTATGATATACGGACGCCGTTTGACCAGACGCCAGATTGTACGGCGTTTTTGAGGTGGTGGACGCCACTCTTCTGCGGGATGTATTTTTTTTTTTTTTTCTGGCACAGATTCGTTATGAAAATTAGTAACAAATAAGAAGTGGGTTAAAAGAAAAACTCACAAAATAATATATAAAATGAAATATAAAATATACAAAAATTTTCAAAACGAACAGTGGAATGATAATATATAAACTAGTAAAATATGTAAACAAGAAGAATGTATAAACCCACGCTATATTAGTTCGACCAATTTGAGTGTTGACACAAGTGGGAGAAAGGTCGATTCAGAGCATTGTTAGGGACAGGACATCTATGCATAAAATACCAGGTAGGGTCCCTGGCGGATTCCAGAATGGGTTTTCATAATACAGTGAAATCCCTCAACGACGGATCTCCTTTTGGGACCAGCAAACAGCCGTAGAGGGTTGGCGTAGGAAAGGGTCCGACGAGAAATACAAAATTTGTCAGAATTTGTTATTTTATTGGACGGAAATCGATTCTTCACCAGACTTTTGAACGAACGGATATCTCACCAAAAAGTAAATACAGAATCCTAGAGTTTAACGCTGTTTCATTTTATATATAAATATATATATATATATATTTATTTATTCATTATTTGTCAGAATTTGTTATTTTATTGGATGGAAATCGATTCTTCACCAGACTTTTGAACGAACGGATATCTCACCAAAAAGTAAATACAGAATCCTAGAGTTTAACGCTGTTTCATCTTATATATAAATATATATATATATATATTTATTTATTCATTATTTAATATGTGTCATCCCAGACGATAACTCTCTTTAGGATTGAGATAAAAATTCCGTTCTTGCGCCAAACAATCAAGCTTTCCAAACGACAGGATGAGTTCGTTGGCCAGCACTTTTTGAGCACATTAAATTGGTCAAATTTAAAAAAATGTACTAGAAAAATCACTAAAATGGCTAAAAACGGCTAAAAATCGTTAAATTTATATTTTTTGGTATAATATTGCTCAAATAAAGTTTTATTAACTAGAAAATAGAAATTTAAATATTTATGCTCAAAATTATGCTGAAGAATGTACATAAAATGCATTAAAATTTGGTAAAAATCAGTAAAAACTGCAAAAAAGCTAAAAATTCCAAACGCCTATTTGAATAGGAGAGTATTATTTAGAATACATTTTTCCCCATAAATGTACCCAATAGTTTACAATTTCTTGCACTCAAAAACCTCAAATTTCAAAACAATTTGACATACGATAATTCATGAAAATTCGCTCATATGATCATACTGAATGACTGGTTTAGTAGATTTTTTGACATTTTATGTCTTTGCCATGGCACATAAACTAAAAAAACGTCACGGAAAATGGCTCACGAAAATAATTTGATGATTTCCGCTTACAACCGAAAAGTTGCTAGGGAAATGGAACTTCGTCCCACGAAATTCGTTGACCATTCAATCGAAAGCTCTCGATTAATGGAGGGGGAGGGTGATTTCGAGAAGTCATGATATTTCTCTATTTTCTCTTATTTTACCACTAACCAAAATTATATACAATCCATCCGAAGGGACGTCCCTGTAATGCATTAATTTCTTACCAATTTACTTACCAGTTTTTGGGTTTCGTGCCAGATTTCGGTCGTTGACACCAGTTGTTGGGATGATGGAGTACCTCGGCACTTCAAAGTTTTGGGAAACAGGACAAGATGTGTTTTAGCTTTAGTTTAAGCCAACCTATTAGTGCTGGTTAATCTATACGCTGTCTGATGTTATTGCTTTTTTTGATGAAACAATGTATTCCATTTTCTCAGGAGTCACATTTCTGGTTTCATGGATATTTCACGTCAAAGCTTCCATTGGCCCGTAGTTTTTTCGAAAACAAATGAGAGCAAAGGCCACAATGCAGCCACGTAGTAAAATGCTCGCCCCTCCTTGAAAATGCATGAAATTTAGCTCTGTGGTCGGCATTGCTACAGATGGGAATTCCAGAATCCCCAATTTCCAATCTCGCAAGGTTCCCTGGTTCCGAGTCTTTGAAGAAAACATTTCATTGAGACACAGGTGGCAAAAGGCTTTTGAGCGGCGTCTCTAGACTTGACCCTCGTCTTTGATCCCGTTCCATATTCAATGAGCTGTGTCGGCGACGCCTCCAACTTGGTGAATTCCCCACTGAATATCTGAGAGGAAGACGAGTGAACAACGGGTTCCAATGATAAACAGAGCGCGTTTCTTGGGAACGATAAATGCAAAAGTTTGATATAATATTGGCAGTAAAATAACAGCGAACTGGCAACATGTTGAACCAAATTAACTTAATTCTAAGTTCTTTCCATCGTGAATGAAAAATTTATTCTTCACAGTGAAAATCAATAATATTATTCTTGACTATAATTATGAGAAAAAATATGCAGGAAAAAGTTCGTCGAAGCTCAGAACTGAATAATCTCGCACTTAAAGAGCTTCTTTACAATGCTAGTTGGTTTCCGCTCTACTCTGTACGAGATATGATGGTGCTTCAGGTTTATTACTTGCTGCAATATTGTCTGTTGCGGATAATGCATATCCTTGGGTTACTTGGGTTACTGTAGAATTTATACTTTTTGAGCACATTAAATTGTTCAACTTTCAAACATGAACTAAAAAAATCTCTAAAAATGGCTAAAAACGGCTAAGAATTGTTAAATTTATATTTTGTGGCAGAATATTGATTAAATAAAGTTTATAAACTATGAAATATAACATTCAAAAATGTATGTACAAAATTACGCTGAAAAATGTACTTAAAATTAATTACAATTTGCTAAAAATCGATAAAAACTGCAAAAGTTGCTACAAATTCAAAACCTCCACTAGAATAGGAAATTCCTATTTGAAATAAATGTTTGCCATAGAATTAATAGTGAAAAATTTCCCTATAGTGGAGGAAATATGCAATTTCCTAATAGTGGAGTACTTATAAGTACTCAAAAAGCTCAAATTTCAAAACAGTTTAACAATAACGATAATTTACGAAAATTCGCTCATACGATTATTCGCTACATGACTGGATTTTGTTTTTCCCTTGAATACCTGTATAGTTTTCTACCTATAGAATATGTATATTTATCTATGATTATTATGTATTGTATATTTTATGACGTATAACCACTAATCTGGCGACACACAATAAAATATTATTATTATCAAGCGAAAGTTGTGCTACTGATCAACCATGTTTGGCAATTCTTCGATTCCAAAACACAGGTTGGGGACTTATTCGTCTTAGTTTGATTTGTAGTATCATAGCGGATGAGCAGCTAAATTCTCACGTTCTCCGCCACCAAACAAGCATTTATTCATAGCTATCAACATCTTAAAGTAAATATACTGTTGATTGCATCTAAATAAATTGTTACAATAATAATGATGATTACTGAATTCATAAGTTATTTAAATTCCATAATTTCCATCTACTCGTACAGAGCAATCCAATAGCTGTCACTGTAGCCCTGAGCGTTTGGTGTATAGCAAGGCAGAGATTCAATCACAAGAAACCAAATTTGTTCTGTTAACACGGACATTCCAGGTAACTCTACCCGCAATTGGATATTTTTGATTTCTTATGATGGCATTGGTTACTGAGGTAGCGAATTGGAAGAAGGAGTTCAAATACTGGACTGACCAATGAACTCACACAAATACGCTAGTTCCCATGAACTAGATTGAAGTGTGTTCCGTTCTATGCTCCACAGATATTGGTGTATTTGCCATGATGGAACCCTGATTCGGAAAGCTTTCAAGGGACACAGCCATCTCCACTGCAGCCTTTTGACTACGTCCCGTCATTTTAACATTTCTGCCAAAAGAAACTTAGAGATGAAAGAGCTGAACCTCCAATATGTAAATTACAGTTGACTCAAACAACTCTATCTGGTGGTCCCAGAGACAAACGCCAGCTTAGCGGAGCTCAAGCTAATCCCGGGCTGTCTGGCTGCGGCAGAGGACCCGTTTTGCCAGCCCAACCAGAAAAGGTTTCCTCTCATCTCTCCCAAATACTCGCTTTCCCGGAAAAGCCGGAAATTGATTTCCCTCGTTCCGGTTTCATCCTATCGAAAATCTGCCCCTGCAATGTGTAATACGAATACATTCTCGCTATGGTCTATGCGATTGGGAATAGAAAATAACGGCACGTTTCACTCGCTTGAGGTTGAAAGTTGGTCAAAACGAATTAAATGTTGCAAATTCATTCGGTTGTATTCATGGTGATTCACGATATTATACGACGAGTTTTTGGCCGAGCTGATAACAGAAAATTTATATTGATATATAATAAATTAACATTTTCGTCATATCTTCTATAAAATGTCTAGAATGTTCCGCAAGCGTATCGATCATACGCAGTCAGTTTGTTCTGTTTTGTCCCAATTGAAGGACTGTTCCACTCAGTGGTCCTATTGGATAGTATTTAGTTCAATAAAATATATTTTTTATTCTTGATAAAATTGCAATCTTCCAGTAATTTTTTTAAATTTTTCTAGATTGGTCGTGCCATGGCTTCGCCCAAATCAAATCAACAGAACCGCACATAATATGGTTGAATTAAATTTTGGAACTGGAGGAGCCTTTGGCTACTTTGGTAGACTCAAATTAACTTATCTATTGTATAAAAAAAAGATGCAAATTATTGCACAAAGGTCTAATGTTTCTGTATTGGATAGGCCTTCTATGCAGATCATTGGTATATAATAATTATATAGTACAGTAAATGATCAAAAAATGGCTCATCGTGCCTCCCAAAAGGATTCACACCTTTACAGCTCCAAGTCCCTGCATTTGTACGGTTTATAGTAAATATCGCCAAAAATTTTTAAAAAAGCAAGTCAAAAAGAATGAAAACAGCTTCACAGGACCCTCAGCTGATTAGTGCGCTTACATACCTACCTTGTAATGGTTTTTGAGGTGTCCCAAAGGAGCTTGATCTCAATTTCAGCACCGTGAGTCGATTAGGAAAGACATTATCCTCAAAGGTTCCGAAATTGATCATCCGAGTCCCTCCATGCATTGTAATATTGTAGATGTCCAAAAGGAGCTACATTCCAGGTTCCAGCATCATAAGTCGATTAATAAACAAATAAATTAGGATTAGAGGCCCCTCAGCTGATCAGTGTCCACTAAAACAGAATTCTAGATATCACAAAGGAGTTCCAATTCAAATTGCAGATCCCTAGGTTATCATCAATATACCTACGTAGATATAAGCACTGTGTGAGGAAATGATGCTCGGTGGAAGTTTGCACGTGCGAGTGAAGTATTGATTTGGGAACAACGAAACTGGTACGTCCCATGAATATGTTATGAAAATCCACTAAAAATAGTGAAAATTAAGCTTTTTAGAAGGATTTGAGGACACACGACAGGCACACACACATAGACAAACACGGAACGAGAGTTGTTCAGAATGGTATAAAACGTAAAATGCGAGGATAAATTTTGATTTTGGAGACAACAAATGTTTCATCTCCCAAAAGTGAAAGCAACCTACCTTTTAAACCCGATTGCGTGAAGTGAAAATTCCACTTGAATTATACCAGCTGATACGTACGTTGCAGTTGCAACGCTATTTTTACTATATTCCAGCAGTAATGATTTGTTCCCATGTTGTTGATTTTTGTCCAGCCAATTTTCAAGCACATAAGGAGTGCAAATGGATGAACGCACAGCGACCCTGGTGGTTGCATCCAACTTTTTGGCATGATATCTATAAATGAGATCCAAGAAAACAATACTGTTGCCTTGAAAGTGTTTGAGATTTCGATGTTACAATATTTCAGCCCTCAATTACTACCCTTTACGGTTGATATGTTACTGGCACATCTCGGCCAATGTATGATTTTTGAGTCAAATTTCTTTAAAATATATATTGAAAAAAGTCGAATCCCTCATTGTGCAGGTTAAGCTTAGATAGATCCTTTTGGATCACAACGTTTCTTTATTGAACAGTTCAGGACAGACAGGACTTTTAATTAAAATTTCCTTATGAATTACTTCAGAGACAACGGAAATTTCAGTCGCTGCCCTTGGGCACTCGTCAAATATTTCATATTTTATTAAATTATTAACAGACATCAGATTAGCAGTTCGATTTTGAATGTTGAAAATTTTACTGAAAAAATTCAGGATAGGGTATGCAAGGGGTACTGGGATTCACGATCAAATTTTGTGATAGAATTCAAGTAATATTGCTGGGTTTACGATATAACATTTTGCAATCCTTTACTCGTTGGTTGTTTTATAAGTGTCTCTTCCTGGGGTTGCCATGTAAAATAGGGACCATCACTGTGACGCATCGCCAAAGGTTTTTCCAATACTCGCTCGGGGAGTGTACAACAAAAGGAAATCGATGAGCTCCCTTCTAAGATACATGGAAGGGCAGGCAAAACGCTTCCGTAATGACAAAGTTCTGGAAACGCCCACTAACAGGAAGGCAGAAAAGGAGCGAACAAGAAAAAAGACGACAAAAAAAGTGGATGATGAAGCTGGTATCAACTAGTGAAGGCTCCAATAGAGGATTATTATGTGTCTCTATAGAGTTGACTCGAGAAGAATGATATATGAAAAGGAGTGAGGAGAGTGGTGGTGGTAGGAGGGTGGTGGAGGGGGACAAAGATCTTTCTGTCAATCGCGATAGATTTATGAGGTCAGCATCCCAGGCGGGGCATCAGTTCACCGACCGCGCCGCGTCACACCCTGTAGTTTGTTGAAGGCTTTATTGACAACTAACACGCACGATTGGTTTGATCGAATTGAGACGAGCTTATAGTAGGTATATCGACTAACTATAAATGCACGAAAAACATAGAAACAATATTTTTTGCTTCTACAAACAAATACTGCCTTTGTTGCAAAGAATTGATAGAGCTTTATAGTGCATAACATAGAAAACACAGGCTCTCCGCGTGCGGAACGACCACAGTCTGCAGCGGACTAGAATGAAAATAGAACGAAAAACTGACACCATTGTGAATTTCTCCTCCAACAAGAACCGTCATCATATCTATCTGTCTGACAAGGAAGAATAGCTTCTTATGCTTTCTATCAGCTCAGTAACATATCAAAAAAGGAATGGAATTTGCAATTAAATGTAAATGTTTTGTTAAAGTTTCTTTGCAATATCTTTCCATGCTTTTGGTTTCTTGGCAGCATCGTTTATTATAGTCGGATTGACGTAAATCATATATAAAACTGCACTCTCGCACTAGATCAATGAAATTTTCATTGGTTTCTTACCTTTCAGAAGTCATTTTACTTCTGTCTCGCTATATAAAAATTCTCAACTTACCAACTATCCGCTGGAAATTCAACTGATCGAGGAAGGCAGTTTGCCTTCTGTTTCATTAGGGTAATGAAACATCCCTAGCGGGAGACCGACGCCAGCAGCCCAGTCCGCGCGGACAGTCGGCGTTCTGTTTGTCTGAGCATAATTTGTCCGTTTACATATAACGGATAAATAACAACAAAGAGAAGAAACAACAACATTATTAAATTTGAAAGAATATACAAATTAGAAAGTAATATGAATTATCAATTAAAGTATCCGAAGTGACACTGTCACACACTTCGGCATGCCGAAAAAGACTCCAAGGATCCAGAAGTTTGATGAAATATTCCATCGTTTGGCGATTTGGAAAAATCACCTGAGGCTGAGTCGTTATGCTGGTGATGAATAAATAAAACTTGACATAGTAGTGATGTGGTGCACCCCAAAATCTGAGTCATTCTTATATGCGGGTTCCACGGGTTTATGTGAAACGCGTGAGGTAAAACACATTCTGAGTTTCAATAATTTCATTCGAAGTATGTAAATTGAGGTAACCGGGGGTCCAGGAGGCTTGCCAGTTTTTTTTTTTTTTTTTTTTTTTTTTTTTTTTTTTTTTTTTTTTTTTTTTTTTTTTTTGCGGGTTTTAAAATGAATATGTTTTATGACTGAGTCTATGTTTTCAAGGCTGTCACATTTTTTTCGTCACATTATTTTGACACTGTATTCTTTCTCGTTCCCCGAACCCGAGCTGAGTGAGTTAAATTCCCTCCTGTTCACCCTAGGAAGTCGAAATTCGATAGGGAGACTTTCTGGGTCATTAAGAGATGATTAAAATGATGGGCTCTTTCCGGATCAGCTGAATCAGCTAAATTCCCTTCTGTTAGCCCTAGGAAGTCGAAATTCGATAGGGAGACTCTCTGGGTCATTAAGAGACGATTGAAATGATGTGCTCTTTCCTGATCAGCTGTATCAGCTAAATTATCTCCTGTTCACCCTTGGAAGTTGAAATTTGAGTGCCTCTTGACAGGTAAGATGAAAATCATAGATGATCTCAGACAACGTAAAACATTCATGATTTATAAATGTTCTTCCTGGAACAGGAAGAAATTTTTGTGTAATACTTAAGCTTTCATCTATCCCTGTAATCAAATTGCAAACAGAAAGAATCAAGATAATTTGTTCGTTTGTGTGTTTCTTCATTATAATAATTTATTTGTTAATTCCTAATATACTCGTAGTTATAATTTTTTACCAGTACTGATGAGATTGACGGTGCGTGAAACGAATAGTAAAGCGGAAAGGGGTGACGCTAGGTATCAACTAGGGCAAAGTCATGTCAATCACCATGTTCCTAAGGTCCTTCGCTCTCTAGCGCCCCTAGCGGTGCACCTCGTTAGTTTGGAGCCCCATTAAATAGGTATATATCTACATATCTATTTTTTCGATTGTTAGTCCATAAAAGCCGAACCATCCACAACATTCCGCTAGATACAATATTAATGAATTCTCATTGAATTTATTCATTATCCCACAACGAAATGTGAAATGGTTCATATCTCGGTTTGAACGGTTAGAGACATCACAAAATGAGCAGTTTCTTCATCGTCCTACAATATCGGTGAATAAAATACGCCAGATAACGAATAGAATAATGTATAAAGTTTACCGGGTCTGTGTCTTTTCGTCCGCATACCGTGGCCCATAAGAAAATTGCGAAGCATACAGAAAACCTCGCTTCGGGCTATTTACTCGGGAAGGATCCACCCGCTTGACTTACAGGGGAGGAATATTGCTGAGATGGGCCCCAGAGATCCGCACAACGCGACGTTCTAGGGAAAATTGAATCACTCGATAACTAATATTACCGTAAACTCGGAGAAAAAGAAACTCGCGAGAGTGGAAAAGGGGTTGGCTGATAAAGCCTAATTGAGCCGGAGTGTTTCTCTCTTCCCGGCGGAGGAATTCCCCGGTCTGATCCTACAGAGCTGGGCTCTCATCAATGGAGAACACTCTTGATCTCATTTGGGATTCTCATCCCGTTCCTTAGGGAGGACTTCGAACGATTCCCTCTCCAAGCCAATCAATCAAGCAAACTCGGCGATCTGTCAAGCTCTTGAGTCCTCATATCGATGGCAGTTTCAGTGAATTGAATAAGCGTCAATATGATAAAGGTTTCCTCACTTTCCGCAGCAACCTAACAGCCAGAAGAAAAGTTATGTAATCGGCATGGAAAACTAGTTTTGAAACTTGTGAGTTTCGTATGTCATAATAAAAACACAAAATCAATACAATTTCATCAGGATTGATTGTTTAACAGCGAATCGTTGACACTTTCATTGTCATTCCTGACATTATTACAACGCGTCATACTTCCAGTTTAATTGCGTAGCTGTGACAACCCACCTGATCCCATCCGTGGGGGGGGGGGGGGGGGGGGGATCGTTCTGTACAATGTTGTTAAAATAAACTCTATGAAAATGCCATCATTTTCTCTGTTGTTAATTAGTCAAGGCGTTTTAAATCTTCACCTCTATAAAGGCAGTCATGTTTCACTGTGGAACGTACTTGACTGTTAATTAACTCACTCCAATCTTGTTAATAATTTGATCAGCTAAGGATCGAAGTACCTAGTTGAAAAAATAACGAGATAAGGTAAGGTGTCTAGTTACAGTATCGCTTACTATGTTAGTGACACTAGTTATTCATCGATTAATATTTACTATTATTTAACACATTCAGCGATGAGCCCCTTCGACTCACAAGCGGCCACACGAGTGGTTACTGAAAGAAAATAGACGTGAAAAACTCGATACCACAGCAGCACCCCCAAGGCATTTTCGGATTTAGTATGCACAGTACCAGCCAACGGATTGTACTGTTAGATTCCGAAATACTTGAATGTAGTATCAATATTATAGTATCATACTAAAATGAAGTATGAAATCATACTTTAAATGATAACATTATAAATATCTGTGTACGAATGTATTTTTTAATTTCTTTATTAATATAACAAACTATATGATTGGTGAGATAAGGGAGTGATTTTATTCATTATACGGCCAGAAACATTTCCTTCTTTCTTCAGTATACAAAATTTCAATTTCTTAAACATCAAACATGTTTCTACTGGTATCGATAAAGAATAAGTACATATAGCCTGATTCGTTAGGTTTAATTTGCTGGTAAGTATATTTTATGATGATAACCGTAGGTATACTAAATTAATTTTTTTTTTTTTTTTTTTTTTTTTTTTTTATAAGTAAAAGTCTGATTTAATTAGTTATAAGTCAGAATAATTACTTTTTGAGCTTTTCATAATAGGCTGAATAGGTTTAATCTAACAAATATTTCCAAATTAAGTATATGTAACTTGTTTTGTTCCCAATATTATAAAGAGCAACTTTACATGGTTGTTTTTATCAAATTATGGTCTCTCAAGGAAGTTAATGATGGAATTGTAATACACAACTGTGATTTCAAAGGGTGTTCTCCATCGTTATCGTCTGCCAACGCCAAGCAACACCTTCGATGTGAAGGAGTGACGAGGCGGAGGGGCCAGAATTTCAAGTTGAGCCTGGTGTGTTCCCCACATTCTGGTCTCTCTTCCAGGGTATTATAGGTCTATGGTATGCTCACGTGAATAGGTGTGCAACATATTGCCAGTAATTAATGAAGATAATTCCCATCATTAAAAATAATCTGATACGATTCCATTTTCAAGGATTTGGTATTTCAATTAGTCTTATTCGTTTCTATTATTTAAAAGGTAAAAACTTCTATGATAATTAAATTTTGATTTATTTTCAATCGTGTTTTGCGAACTTCGGATCGTCAGATACGCTTTATTTTGCACCTTTGAGCACCGAGAGAAAAAATAGACGCACCCTACCCAATAGGAAGGCGTATTAGGAACACCCGATAAGAGAGTAAAAGCTATTTGAAATTCCCGATAGGAAAACAAACGGGTACACATTTCCCGATAGGAAAACAAACGGGAGTATAGATTTTCCCGATAGGAAATAAATTTGAAACCCTACAGGAATTCAAAGAACCTGATAGGAATAACCAAAAAGCCCGATAGGAGGAAGGACTTTTTCGGGTTGGTTCCTTGAAATTACCTGATAGGAAGTCTACCGGGTATTCCTGTGCTCAAAATCGACAATTTTTTAATTCTAGAGAATATGGGTACCCGATAGAAATTGGAATACCTGATAAACCTATTTCAGTAAATTCATAACCCGAAAGATTTCGGCTTGTGAAAACGCGATAGGCGTAAGCCCTTTTTGAATACCCCATAGGATTCTTTAATTCCTATCTGGTTGTTTTTAAAGTGAGACCCGTTTGTGAGGTAATCAAGTGGGAAAATTTTTTTCTCTCGAAAAAGCTTTGTGTTGAGAAGAAAACCCCAATTTATGATGTTATGTACTGTCAGATATCTTTCATTCCCCGTGGCTACGTGTTACACGCTAAGTCTTGAGCCACGAGCGATGCTAGAACAAAGACAAACAAAAATGAATTGCAGCAACTAAACCCAAATGCACCTCTTGTTGTGTATGGCCCGATACTGGATGAGCATTTTGCAATGCTCTCCAACTTCCTGAAGTGGTTTACTAACCTTTGGGCTAAGCAAACATGAGGCCTCTACCCTAGTGGGGTAGTAGTTTGAAATAGCAAACATGACAACCGCTCGCCAAATAGAATGCCAATTCTAATCACTTGCTCTCCATATGGACCAGCGAAGCTCTCGTATTATCCCTCTTTCAATATTTGAACGACTCGAGCTGTCTACTCAATGTTATGCATCGTGTACTTCATCAAACACACTCAATGATCCGGGCTGTTTTTGTCAGGACATTTCCTGATTTCTACCGTATTAAAATTTTAATGGGTTTCTAAAAAGAGAGGGAGAGAGAATATGGTGATATTGTATATTTACCAACTAGCTGGTTCACCTGTGCCTTGCACAGGTTGACTTGAATATGCGTAAGTCCCCCCCCCCCCCCCACCCATCACATTTTGGGACACCTCCCAAAAAAGTCCTTACTTGAAAGTACTTACTTGAAGTACTTACCAATTAGGAAAAAACTACAGAGATCAACCCCAATTACCTCTCCACAAACACCCCCCATATTTCAGATTAAAAATATTCTTGATAAGTAGGTAACCCAAAATAACGTTCAGACAAATCCAATTTCATTCGTCGGGATATCAAATCACCAGTTCGTTCGGTGATAGCCAAATTATTCCATTTAACCAACTCCCCCCTTTCTTTTTTTCCTTACCACAAACGCCTCCCTACGGTTGAGGCTAAAAAAAAAATTTTTAATAGCCTGTGACTGAGGTTGACGTAATCTAAACATATTCGCCCAATCTGATCCCCAGTTTGCTCAGTGATGTCAAAGATACCTCTTTCCAAGCTCCCTCCCCGAAAAACACCCCTGTGGGTCGGAATTGAAAATTTCTAAGTAGGCTGTGAATTTTCAGTGCTACCCAAACATATTTTATCAATCAGGGCCACAGTTTATTCAGTGATGTTCAAGATAACCACATTCCACCCCACAAACATATTCAATCAATCATGTCCTCAGTTTATTCAGAGATGTCCAAGATACCTCATTTCACCCCCCCCCACCCCCCCACTACCACCTCGCTCCTCTAAGAAAACACCCCCTTTTGGTGAGATTAGAAAGATATCTAGTGGCCTGTGATTTGGGTTAGCGTAATTCAAATATATTTTAGCAATCAGGTCCCCAGTTTATTGGGTGATGTCAATGATACCCCCCTCCAAACACCCCTTCTGGGTAAGATTGGAAAACTTGAAGAGTCTGCGATTCAAGTAAGAGTATATCAAACATTTCTTACCGATCAGCTCCAGTTTATTTAGTGATGTCCGATAACCCCATTTCTCCCCCCCCCCCCCCCCCCCTTAAAGAACCCTAATGATCGGGTGTGAAAATTTCAAGTAGCTAGTCTTTGATTCAAGTTGGAGTAACCCAAAGAACATATTTCAGCAATCACGTCTCCAGTTTATTTACTGATGTCCCTGATACCCCATTAAACACCCCCCCTCTACCCAAACACCCCCTATGGGTCAGATTTGGAAACTTTTCAGTAGCTTATGGTTCAACTTAGAGTAATCCAAACATATTTCTCCACTCAGATCCCCGGTTTGTTCAGTGCCTTCCAAAATACCCATTTTCACCCATCCCCTAAAACACCCCTCAGGCTAAAACTTTAGAAACTTCAAATAGCCTATAATTAAATTTGGACTGATGCAGACATTTTCCTCTACTCATACCAGTTGTCCAATGACCCCTGTGTCCGTGAAAAGTGAACAGACAGACAGACAGAGAAAAATTGAGAAATGGTACCAATAGTCTACAAATTTTATGATTCTAATCAATGTACAGACAGACATAAATAGATTTTATTAATTTAGATACGGGATCGGTGCTCCGGTTGAAGGAGGTCAAGTGGTAGGATTTTATTGAGGAAATAATAAGCGATCCGTTATTGTATTGATATGATGATTCTTCAGACTTCTGATGCCCGCTAGTTACCCCCTCATGAAAAATTCTTGATTTCACATTCCAAGTTTTTGAAATTATATTCGAGGGTAGTAGGAGAGGATAGTTTTCCCTTTGCAGCTCTGAAACTGTGGTTTATTGTGCAAATACCAAAACAGTCCCCTGTATCCAACCTATAAGTTCTGAGGCCCATCGTACTCCAGACTGAAGGTCGGCATTCATCGCAAGAGGTATTATTGACATACGTCAATACATACCTACGTATGTTCTTCATAGACATACGTTTTGAGGCATTCTGTATCGAGTCTTGAAGTGTAGCGCTTTTTCATATACATATGACTCGTTTCAGTATGCCTTAAAACGGGGATATCCATGCGTGTGTGTCATTGCAGACGATAACTCTCTACAGGATTTCTTACTTTTCGCAACAACCTAACAGCCAGAATAAAAGTTATGTAATCGGAATCGAAAACTAGTTTTGAAACTCGTGAGTTTCGTATGTCCTAATAAAAATAAAAAAACGGGTGGTAGACCTACGGTTCTACAGTCAGATCATTTAATAATGATTAATTTTACACATTATTAGTTCATAATGGTTACTTAGCGATATTAGTTTTTAACTGAGCGTGATAAATCAGCTTTCCTTGACACTACAGAGGCAGGATTATGAGATGCTGTGATAAAATGACAGCATTCCAAAAGGTGGCTAACGTTCTTCCTGCTATGAAAACTAAGGGAGTTACACTTCCCTAGTAACGCATTGGTTGTACGTGACGTGACGAAAACAAATGGAAACGTCCTGTTAATCATTATTTAATGATAAAAGATGACTTTGTTGAGTAGCGCTTTTGAGCCCAATAAATTCGTCCACTGTCCGAAAAAATGTGCTGAAAATATCACTAAAAATGGCAAATAACTGTTTAGAAAAATGTAGTAGCGGAAACCTTCTTCAACCGCTGAGAGATTCAGTCAATATGGAAAAAACTGAATGTTGCCGAAATAAAATCACTTTGCTCAGTGATTTGAATGAAATACGATAATAATATGATGTCCATTAATTATTTGACCAACATTGGTATATATATGCTTACTGCGCAGAATTACACTGGTTTATCAGATTGATTATTGATCATAGAGTGGTTAAATTATTACGAAACAAACATCATGATGTATACTTTACATAAAACCACTAGAAATATCGGTAAACGTTCTATTTCCCTCTGTAATCACGTTTTTCCGCCAGACCATCATGAGGTCACGAGCAAGTCCAACCAACGCCAAACGGTACCATGGTATAACCGACGTCTTTTAATAACATCTCGAGTTAATACGTGATGTTATTGGTGGACCGTACGTTCTCGAGGGGGCTGAACACTAGCCCGAGCTATACGTTCTCATTTCGATTACGGCTTTACGGAGCTTGGGGTTGCTTCGATCAAGTTTGAGCGAGAACGGGGCAGCGTTGTTGGAACGGAGTGGGGCCGTTAGCGTTATACTGGCGTTTACCCGCCTGGGAAACTGCGGCGACCTTTTCACGACCGCCCTCGCCACATAAACCTGTTTATGTTTTCCCCCTTCCCTCTCGCTCTCCCAATTTTTGTCTCTTTTTTCTCTTTTTTTTCTGAAAGCGAAACGTGACAACGCCTGGCTTGAGTCCACTTTGCTGGGGAGCTCTCCGTTAATCGAGAGGGAGCCTCTTCTCTGAGTACCCTTTTAGAAAGATCGCTCCCTCCTCCTACGCAAGTGTCTCGCCCTATCGAAACCCAAAAGAAACAAGGCATTTTCTATCAAACAATACTATTTTATATTTTGTTGAAGAATAATGATAGATCCGTACCTCCCTTCAAATGGTCTCACTCTTACTTATAAAACTAGGGTATTTTAGTGTTAGTGTTAACTAGTGTAGTGTTTAGTGTTAGTGTAGTGTTAGTGATAACATAAGTGTAGTTTATACATACTTGTTGTTCTGTGCATATAATTAAGTATCCTTGGTTAGATAAGTTGGAAACGTTGAATGAGAACTTAAGTTTGTGTTGTATTTTAACAGTCTTATTTTTTAAGTCTTATAAAAAAGCCTAGTTGAGCTTTGGATACTGAAGGAAGATGGGAGAAGATTTTACCCCGGTAAGCGCAGTTCCGTTGAGTGAAACCAGAATTTCGTCCATCATGTACCTTGGTTCCGTTGGATGAAGAAAGGAGAGATCCCCGGAATGCGAAATCTCCTTGACTCCATTGGAAAGTTTCAATCCGGTACCGAGGTCCCATTGGTTGAAGATTAGGAAAGTACCCCAATAAGTACAGTCCCGTAGGGTACTTGTAAAGTTATAACCTAGTACTGAAGTCGAGTCGGTTAGAAGGAGAGGTAGGTTAAAAGGTTTTTGCATAGAGCAATTATAATTTGGAAGTTCAGATTATTGAGGATGGTGAGCCGACTACGTCCTCTGCACTATTATTTATACTAGAAGGGTAACCCCTGTGTGATAGCCACATGCCGCATGAACGGTCGCTTGCAGTATGATCAGGAGTACTGTGGCTAACACATTTTAATTGGGAAATCTATATAAAAATATGTCTTATACTGTCGGCTCGCGACAGTTTGAATTGCATGTCTACTCCCTGTTATGCAAGTAGTCTTATTTTTACTAATCCTAGATGACACTCATTTCAACTCCCATCCCAGTTTGATCTATCGCCATCTTAACTTAGCCTCAATTCATAAATTCATTTTTTAACAGCACATTACCTGTTTCTTCTTTCCGCGGATTGTTCTTCTCTCGTATCGTTCTATATATATCTATATATTTTTCATCTAGGAAATGGCTCTGGATGTTTACGTTCCTCCACCTATCTCGTTAAAATTTACGTAATTTGGAAAATATCAAGCGTTTGGAACTATTTGATTGCCACATGTGATGTGATTCATAATTTCGCAGAATGTTTTCACGATAAATCATGTAGTGATCACGACATGTGTTGTTCATCTGTTGACATTTGCAATACCAACTTGGAAAACACTGTGACAACGATATTTTAGTAGGTTTTGTGCTTTGAGAAAATTAATAAGGACTATTTTTTTATTATTATTATTGATTTATTTTATTTTATATATTTATTATTTTTTTCAGTGTTCTCCTAATCCAAATTTTGAGTTCTCAAATAATTTCTCTGACAGAAATGATTGGATTTAGGAATTTAAATATTCTAAACTTGGTATGTCTATAAATTATTTTTAGATTTTTCAAATATGTTAGGTAGGTACCTACTCGGGGATAAGTTGTTTGATCGAATGAAATTTTCAGTGTTTTCCTTAGAAACGCGTTGCTGATTGCTATGAACGACATAATTAAACTAAAGAAATGAATAAAACTTGATGTAGGTAGTTGACCCCAAAGTCATGAATCACATATGAAAAATAATACGCAGAATCTCGATATTGACATAAATATGTCTTTGGGCTGGGGGTTATTCTAAAATTTGCGCAACGACACCAAAATTTGTGACGACCCGGCACTTTAGATTATTATTAACTCTAAAAGTGAAGGCTAGATAGAATTTTTATTGATTTTTCACGTACAACCAATGAGTTACTAGGGAAGACTAACTCCCATAGTTTTCATAGTAGGAAAATCGTTCGCCACTTTTTGGAATGCTCTCACTTTATCACAACATCTCATGACCTCTAAGCCATTGTAGTGTAAAGGAATGCTGATTTATTACTCTAAGTTATAAACTAATATTGTTTTGTAACCATAATGGAATAATCTTGTGAAAAGAAGGCACTACATGGTTGGTATACAATTGAGTAGTAGGTACCTACTGGTAAGCAGTAGGTACTAGTCATATCCATGATCTTTTGTTTTTCCCATCAAGGGAGAAATTAAAATTTTGGTTAGAAAATTTGTCATTAAGTAGTAGATAGTGTTGTCTACCTACCGTGTCTACCTATATCTTCCAGGCCGTATGGATCCCCATGCGGAATCCCACTTTATCAGAAATACGAAATTTCTAAATTATACAAATAAAATCTCGAAAAAATGGAGTAGAATTTCTCAGGATTATCTCTTTCCTGACGGCCATTAGAGACTTTCCTGATTTGTACCAAATGTGGTCCATATATTTGATTCGGAATACTTGAATTGGGCACAGGCCCAAGCTCTGGTTTGTAGAATATGTTTTCATTTTTGGCCGTAATTGTGCTCTCAAAAATTCGCGTAATGGATCATTTATCCATAGAATTGTATGAAGATTTCGATTCTGCATTAAAAAAAAAAAAAAAATAAATAATTAAAATAAGTAAATAACAATAGATAAAATACATGAATAAAGGTTGATTCCTGTTTTGAAAAAACAACGTACGAAAGGAAAGCGTCTGAGTGCAGAAATGATAGATTTGAGATCTGCTCTTAAATTTTAGAGGTGTTACTGTTTGGAAATCTTTTCTAACACTTATTAGTTTAGTGGGGTCACTTGATATCACACCCTGTAAAGTGTGACAGACAGAATAATTGGTGTGCGAATCGAAGAAATGTTTTTGATTTGGGTATAGATCCGTGTCTGGGGAGTTCTAGAAAATGTTCCTGATCGATTATCCTATTAATTTCTCATACCTCCAAAGCGTTGTGAAATTAAAACCGTGTAATCGTGGGCGGAAAAGAGAGAAAAATGAGAAAATCGCCGTCTTCCTTCCTTTATGAGAAAAACCTTAGTTCCGGGCTTTGATATCAGTTCACCATCATCTGAATTAATCCCTACTCCCACAGCAAAGGGTTTCAATCCACTTTGTTCAAACTAAACACAAACTGCCAAGCTGTGGCTTATAACACGCTCTTTGTCGGGGAAGGGGGAAATACGGTTTCCAATTAAGAAGGAATTCGTGGTGAGTGGAAGGAGCTCGCCGCTTATGCCTTGCCGTCGTTACACGGAGCTTCCCTTACGCCCCAGTTCCGATCTTCATTTCAGTCCTGAGTGCTCCCGCGGTGCTTGATCGGTTTGATGCCTCGACCACAAATGACAATTCATGTAGTGGGGGATACTCGAGGCAAACGGATCGAGTCCGTTATCACGGTCTCAAAGTTATTGCCTTTGTTGTCTAATATACCTTCTGTTTCGATGAGATAACGGTTGTAATAGAGAGTTTAAGTGGAAAATAGGAAAAAAGTATCACCTAGAATAGGAGCTCTTAACCTTTTCGAATTGGTGGACCACTAATAATAAGGACTTAAGGCTTTCGCGTACCACTTAATTCTGTTTGAGAGTAATTATTAGTAATAAAGTAGGTAGGTACTATTTGTTGTCATTCGTGAAGGTTTCAAAGTTGAAATTTTCCACAACATCTCTTTGATGTGGTGGTTAAGCTTGCATGTGTTTGCCTTTCGTAGGTTTACCAGCTCCGCGAACGAGAACAGATGAAAATTTGCTAGCACTAATCGGTAGTAGTGAACAGAGTGAAAAGTTTCAGGGCAATATCACTAAAGTTTGTGAGAGAAGTAGAATTTCATGTTGATTACCATTGGCTAATTTTCTATCTTAAAAGCTATAATGCAAAATCTGATATCATGTTTGTGACGCCGAATCCGCCAAAGAAATAAATAAATAAAAGATCTGGCTCAGAAGCCACTTTTTCCATCAGAATTTTACTTTCCATCAAGTTCCTACACGAGAAAAATTTCGATCTCTTCCAAAAAATCCAGGGATCTGATTTATTCAAAAATATTCTGTACTGAGGAAGCCAGCAGGAATTTCAAGAAATCAACCCACAGGCGAAAAAAGCTTTCGCTGTCAAGGGAGTTATACCGCTCTTTCGCTGTTTTTTGTGATGTTCGGATTTTTTTCGCAATTATGTTTCAATAAAATTAATTTCATGTGGTAATTTGTTATTTTTATTACTTTAACCTGTACTTTGACATTATAGTTTCAAAATTTCAGATTTTTAAATCGCAGGATATAAATTTTATTGAGTTTTTGCATTAAAATTCGTTTTTCTCTAAACAAGGAAAAACCATGATAGCCCGTTCTTCCATGCTACTATCAGTTATGATTTAAAAAATTTTCTGTGTTGAAATAAGAAAATGAAATGAATGAAACTCAAGAAAATTATTTTCAATGTTTCATATTATGATAATATGCTTAATCAAAATTATGTACGGTATTAAAAACAAAGCGCTTGTATATGATGATTCGTAGAATAGGTACCTATACATGTCATTGCCTTATTGTGAAGTCAGTATTTTTATAAAAAGCCTAGCCTTCAACGCCAAAAGCGTTGGAATAACAATCAGCCTTGTATTTTTTAGCCTCTTTGTAAAGAAGCTGAAAGACCTCACCTTTTTTGTCAAAACTGACTAACCAAATTTGACAAAAAGCTTAGCATGATCCGCCTTAGAATATCAAAAATACATAACATCAAATTGTCAATCCCTTAGTAAAAATTGAGATAAGTTGGACATGTAGGTCAGAAGAATGTGTATAGTTTGTCATTCCAACGCTTTTATTACGAAAAGGCGGCGTATTGTAAAAAGGCTAGGCTGTTTACAAAAAGGCTGATTTAAAAGGCTGCGACTTCTACACCTAGTGTGCACATTAAACAAGGGTAAGATAACATTCACGGTTCGGGTAACAGTGGCACTACCCCTAAATCCGAAAACTGCGTTGGGTACGTCAGAATCGTTGTAGTCTTCCTCCATGACGTTGCCCCCCCTCCCCAGCTATCAAGAATCTCCTGACAGAGGAATGACAAATTGTTCCATCTCTTCATCAGCCAAACCCTCCTTCTCCCAGGCCTCATCAATGATCCCTCGCACATGTTTAACGTACGACTTCCAATGCTCAGGAGTGACGTTGTCTACCGCAGTGTGAACCAGCGCTTTCAGGTCTTCCAATTTGAAAGGGGTGTTTCTCTTGCCCACGAAATCTTTTAGCCACGATCATGCCAACTTATCTTACTTATTAAATACTGTAACTTCTCGATCGTACTACTTAAACTTGCACTTTAGGCTTTCCTCCACCGACTTACTCAGAACTTGAACTCATTTTCATCAGAATAATTAGTACATTACAGATTTAATTATGGAAAAAATCTCTAACGAAAGATGAACGAAAAACTATGTTGATCGAGGGAAGAAGAAGGAAGGATAACAGGGCCTTTAATCCGACGATTAGTCTTGATCGTTGACTAGACGCCGAGCACGAGTGACTCTGCCAACCAATGGCGATGGTAAGGAAGTAGGTGAAGGGATCATCGAATGTGGACAAGAGTACAAGTGTATCGAAATTGACTTAGGTACCCACCAACAGAGAATCAATGAGATAAAATATATCACCTATTTGCAGCTCACTAGTCCATCTGTAGGTGACAAAAGTTAAAATAAATTCAATTTCGTGAATTGAATATTCCATTGGAATTATATCAGCTGATAAGATCTTCGTACTTTATAAGGCAATTTTTACTTCGTTCCCATTAAGTCTGATTGCACTCATGTTTTTGATCTTTTGTTGTACGTCAATGTTCAGCCCTTGGGAAGAGCGAACGGGTTAACGTTCAGTAATCTGGCTGGTCTCATTCAATTCCCTGGAATGATATCTATAAGGGGGGGGGGAGGGGCAGAAGGGAAGGGGAAAAGTAAAAGGTCTTGGTGATGAGGATAAGTGAGGAGGGGAAATGAGAAGGTGTATGAAGTAAGTAAATCCGTCTGTTAGTTGTTACTATTATCCTAGCTCGCCCCCGGTACTCGACTTGCTAGTGACGACGGATTGCTCCGAAAGGTACGTAAATGATAATTCCACCGTTTAGGCTCGATCAAATGGGATGCCAAAATTACTGGCACATCTCCAGCCGATGTATGGTTTTTGAGACCGGTCCAGTAGTTGAGAAAAGCTCAAGACAGATTTATATTTATTTACTCATTATTATCAATCTATAAAAAATCATTTGCTGTTCGTTAGTCTCGCTAAAACTCGAGAACGGCTGGACCGATTTGGCTAATTTTGGTCTTAAATTATTTTTGGAAGTCCAAAGAAGGTTTAAATGGTGTAGTTGTTGATCTGCCCCATAGGGGATGTTTTAGGGGAGGAGGGGGGAATTGGGTATCTTTGTCATCACTGTACAAACTGGGGATTTGATACGAACTAAATCACTCGCGACGAAGTTGTGGAAATCCATTTCAAAACGGAAGTTAGTGAAAAACGTTGTCTATTTCCACGAAAAAATAAAGAGTTACAATGTTAAATCGATTTCGACGGTTAGGCCATCATCAGTAACAAACAATAACTGTTATTGTTTGTTACTGATGATGGCCTAACCGTCGAAATCGATTTAACATTGTAACTCTTTATTTTTTCGTGGAAATAGACAACGTTTTTCACTAACTTCCGTTTTGGGGATTTGATTGTCGAGTATGTTTTGATTACTCCAATTCAAGTCAAAAACTACTTTTTTCAAAGTTTTTAAATCTGACCCACAATGGAGGGGGAGGGGAAGGGGACTTGAAGCGTTTCGAAGGTCACTGAACCAACTGGGGATCTGAGTTGCCAACTATGTTTGGAGTATTCTAACTTAAATCACAGGCTACTTGAAATCTAACCCATAGAAGGGGGTGTTTTAGGGGAGGGGGGGGGGGGGATAAATGGGGTATCTATGCCATAACTGAACGAACTGGGGATTTAATTGTCGAATATGTTTGGATTACTCTAATTCAAGCCAAAGACTACTTTTTTCAAATTTTTGAAATCTGACCCAGTGGGGAGGGGAGGGGGGAGGATGTTAAAGCGTCTTGAACGTAACTGAACCAACTGGGCGAATCTAATAGAATTACTTTAACTTGGGTCACAGGCTATTTGATGATGTTCAAGTCAACCTGTGCAACGTTCGGGTTAACCAGCTAGTTATAGGGCGGAACTCATAGACGTGATTTGAGGGCGACCCTGAGGGTGCACTGAGTGTGCAACCCAAGTGCACACTCAACGGGATCATTAAAAAAAAAATGGCGTTGAGGTGAGTTTCATCCTCAGATCAATGGTGTAAAATCCTGAGTGACGGCAGGAGGTCACTTAAGTGCGTCAACTGAAAACTTTTATTAGGTATTATTTTCACGTAGGTATAGGAATAGGTAATATAGTAGAACATACATCGTTTATAGTTCGGAGTTTATTCAAAAACTTCATAAGAGTACGCACACATAAGAGTAGTTATGCTGTTCCTAAACGGTAGTTACTTACATGTTTGATGTGACAGATCCCATTCGAATGTTACACAATCAACAACGAAATATTTCGCAAACTATTCCGATTCGGGAAAGATACAGTCATGAACAACTACGAACCCTTAGGAGCCTAAAATAAATGGAAAGGATTTATAACTACCACAGCTGAAAGTGCTGGTCGCTTTTTGATTTCATGCGATCTCTACATACCAAGTTTGTAGTGCATGGTTTTCAGATTCATCTTGGTTTGTGGAATGAGTTGTCGGTAGGTACCTACCTTCCATTCATCAGGATGTACAATCAATGAGAATTCCAAGAAAATGTGATTGCTTGAAGCTCTCCCAAAACCTCACATCTTCTTTTTGTCCAACAGTCTCATTATACCTATAACTCTTATTATTTTCAACTACATATCTGTTCTTCAAAACTAACCGGCGAATCATTGTTTTCTCATTTTCTCACTTCTTTTCCGTCACAACTCTATACATAATTATACAATTCAATACTACAAATCAATAGATAATAAACAGATTATCAGCACTTCAACAAACAAGCAACAAGGATTCAACTTATTTATGGCTGCCCCGATCCAGGCGGGAGGACCAATAACTTTGGTTTTTGCCTGATAAGGCCTGTGTCCTGTCTCCCCAAGGTACAAGGATAATAGTATAAAAAGCTAAAACCCAAAAAAAAGAGTAACCTTTGAGAACTGTCATTGATCAGTGCGGAATGTGAGAGGGAATTTTCCTATATTTTCCCTCAAAACAGGGAAACTTCCCCTGCAACATACTGTCAGGGCTGCCAACTTAATTTGTTGAAAAAGCGGTGAGTGCACTGTTAAGCTGGGTGTGGCCCTAACTGTTGAGTGAACCACTCAAATGTGAATTCAAACTGGTGTGTGGAAGGTGACCCTCTATATAGGTGAGTGTGAGTGAACACACAAACTCAGGCTTTGTCTATGAATTCGACTTATATATAGTTTTTTACATTAGAATTTTTATATTTTTGAACCTAGGTATTTTGAAACGTAAACCAACGTATTCTAAAAGGCGATTAAACAAAAGTTTTTTTTTTGGTCGATCAAAAAGGTTCATTATTGAAATATATAAGATAAACCAAA
The DNA here is from genome assembly GCA_030762985.1 of Adelphocoris suturalis. Lineage (NCBI taxonomy): Eukaryota > Metazoa > Arthropoda > Insecta > Hemiptera > Miridae > Adelphocoris > Adelphocoris suturalis. The sequence continues at coordinate 26,359,543 of CM061041.1, read as the reverse complement.
AGTAAATAATAAACTAAGTAATAGAACTGTATAAACTAAGTAACCTTCTCTAGTCCTGCAATTTAATACGGATTACGGAGTGGCTAAGATTGACTCTACAACTATTGATACCTTTCCATATTGATACCTTTCTACCTAGGTTATTTGCTTTCTCCTCTTTCTTTATGGTGGGTGGAAATTGTCTTATTGATCACCCCCTCTTGAAAGCTCAGGTTATTAGATTGAACTACGTTACCATTTTTTTCTTCCAAATTACATTTGTTGAAGATATTACTTTGAATGGTGAAGCTTTTGAAGAAGAATATTGTTCTATCAAGTTCAAACATTTTCCTTCTTCTACCCCTTGTTGTTATTGCTTTCCAAGGAACATTGCAATTAAGTTTCCTACTGATGGTTTGGTAAGTACTTTTTTTTCTGTTTGTAGACTTCTTCAATGATTGATGTTGTTGAATGATGTTGATTAAATATAGCCTGCGTTCATTCCCCAGTTTCCTTTTGTTAATGGCTGTTGTTTTACTGGTACCTACGGGCTTTTCCGTTTCCAGACGCTTGAGGTTGCCGCACTTTTGTCTTTCCCCTCACAAAAGTTTTGATGGAGGAATTTTTCATTAATAAATTTTCTCAATTGCCTACTGACGATTCTTGAGGTACATCTGGTATTAATCTCATCTTCTAGTTTTAGCTAGTCTTGATGCGTTTTATTTTATTTGTTTATCTGTGGAAGCTTATGTCTGTTTTTTTTTTTTAAATATATATACCCTAGGGTACTCCTAGCTTTCTGGGTTTTGATTTTATAGCTGTGAAGGTCTGTTACTACAGAACGAAACTGATTCTAATGAAATGATGATCCTTTACAGAGGAAGGAAGGATCAAAGGTTTTTATGTTCCCTTATTTCCCCCCTGTAGGGATAATTTCGCCTGATTCGCCTCCTAAGTTATAATATTTCTTAACCTGCGTAGTTAGGTTCATATTAGGCAATAGTTCATTGTTGAAACTATTATTCAAAAAGAATTGTCAAACCTAGCCAATTTAGGTGTGCGTGGAAACCACAAAGATCGATCTCATGACAGTCATAAATATAATCGTCTGATCATATTGAGTAAATAAAAATAGGTAATTAAAATCCGATTTTCATGGTTCCACACACAAAAAACATCAATGTTACTCATAAATTCTTGTTGTGCAAACAATGTGATGCGTCGCACCAGACTTCCTCTTATTGCAATAAAAGTTGATTTATTAATTTTATCTACGTGCCTGAAATGAAGTGAAGGGGACCACGGTGAAAGAAAGAACGAGGAAAACTGGGCAATGTAACGGATGATAACTCCGTCGGCATTAAAACTTTTTCAATATTAAGTACGTCAAAAGAAAATCACTTTCAAGGAAAGAACGGAAGTTTGTAGAATCTTTAGTTAGTCCGAATCAGAACTGGCAGCTGGATTGATGGTGAAAAACAATGAGTAATAGAATGAGAAAATATAGAAATATTTTTGGTTGGATCATTCCCGGATTGTGAAAAAAAAGTTCTATAATAATCTAAATACGACTATCGTTTATATAAATACATGTAATTTGAAGGACATTAAAACATTTATATGGGTCGGGTTATTATTGGTGGAACCGCTGGCCAGATTTCCCCCGAAAAAAATATATTCTACTTTTACATCTAATATTGTAGGAAACTAAATCTTTTAAATAAATCTTTGTGAAAATGTCGTCATTGCATCGAATCGTATCACTATAAGTCATTTTAATAGATTCAAAAAGTCCTCCAATACTATCGAAATCCAGAGAAAAAAAAAAAAAAAGATATTGCTGCCACATCGAGGTCGCACCGGCACCAAAAACTATGAAGCCTATTTAGGGTGTTCAAGGAGTTTACCTATCGAAATTCGAGTTCCGATATTCCTGTAGCGGGGAACAGACAGAAAGACACACACTTTTGACACACCATTAAATTAAACGAAAAAAAAAAAAAAATAATAATAATAATAATAATCGGGGATGACGCCCAGGTTTACCCGACGACGGCAATTTTTATTATGTATGATGCACTCCTTGTAAAACCTACAGCTTCATAGAATAAAATTGAATTGTAATGAATGTGTTTTTTCTACAATGTATAGAAAACGGAATATTGGAATATATAGAATAAACAGAAATTGGTTCATAAGTTCAATCAAGTACTTGCTATATACCTACCAGAAGCGTAATTCACTTTTTGGCTAGATGCCCTAACTTAAGCAATATCAGGAAAACATAATTAGGTTCAAGGTTTTTGACAGTAGAAATGGCTATAGAGTACCTAAATGGAAAGAATTGGGTGAAGTTAGGTTGGTATGTTAAAAACGCCATGAGGTACAGAAGAGAATTGGTCGATGAATTTAATTTTTAACAGTTTGTTTTGTTATCGAATTTTCGTAGAATTTATGAGTACTTATTCGTCCGTTGAAGTCATTGGTGGATGTAGGTCAAGCTGCTGGATGTTATAGTTACCTCTGACGGAAATGCTGATGGTAGACCCCAAACTTAGATTAAAATTGTGTTCTCATAATTTATTGATAATCAACTTACTTGTGCTTGTTCAATTTGTTGTTGATAATATTGGTGGTAAAGGACCGTGACCCCGGCATACTTATAGCTCAATAGCTCAAGTCGTATAATGTTATGTAGATATTAATGTACTAATGTATATTGTTTAATAAAGTCTAAAAAATCTAAAAAAATCAACCAGAATGCACGCCTGTGTGACATTATTGCGTCCCTTGAGTTGAAGTTCCAACGTTGAATTCCTTTGCGTATCACAGAGGGCTACGGTACAAGATAACAATGTGCTGAATCGGGAAATTAGGCGCTAGAAGGTATCTCAGGACGGGTGGAAAATATCTCAACCGTGAACCAGCAAGCATGAGATGGCATAGAGCAGAAGCCACAAACCAGATGTGATAAGCATAACTTAGCAACGGGGCTCTCTGAGGTTTCCTTCGCTATACTAGGAGATAGGATTTGACAGTCATATCGACGATTCTCCCACTCGCTTTCGAGGGTTACCCTGTTAGGAATGCTGATGCAGTACCCGCATTCCAAACATCCGTCTGAATCCGGATAGGGGTTGTGAGTCGAAGGAATGCGATATGTATTCATGAATGAGAGATCCCGTTTAGTCTAAATGTTAAGTAAAAGCTACCTTTTGTGAGGGTCGAATCCCTCAGAAATTCGGAACGCGCTATTTTCAACTGCAAAATGAGCAGTATTATTATACAGTATTTTAAGTTATTATCAAGGTAAAACGCAGCAAATAATTACACAAAGGTTTATTATGTCAGTATTAGATAGCTCTTTGATGTACCTATACAGATAAATATATATTAAGCGGAGTCTATGGTACACATTAGTTATGTATAGCTAGATCAAGGTAGGCACCCTCGAAGAAAAAGGAAGGAAGAAAAACATTGAAAATAAATAAACAACTACTTAGGTCCACTTTCACTAAAAATTTAAATGAGTTTAAACTCAAAAATGTTGGAAGTTAACAAATATTACCGTTTACTGGCTCTCTCCAGAGCGCTGTGCGAGCTTAAAATCCTATTGGGTCGGCTCGAGTTTTAACCCTCAGGGCCACTTTCACCAAAAGATCAAACCTTGGCGTCTTTCACCAACCCAAAACTCGGATAAACCCAGTTTGGAATAATCGAGTTTACTTAACGGGGATTCGGCAAACTGTCCAATGAAAATATGGACAATTTGAAACGACAATTTGAAAACCCGCCATGTGTCCGAAATATCAAGACAATAAGGCAGTGAATCACTACCATGACCAGTTATTTAGTTAAACAGAAGCAAGACTTGATATCAACTGAAGGCTGTCATGGATCACCTGTTCCAGGTTCCATGCACTTCCTCCAAACCTAGCCTACTTTGTAACTCAGTGCTGCCTGGATTAGTTTTTGCTGTTATATGGTTGGCTATAGGTATTGTCCGACCCCTTCCCTCTTCAAGGGATCCTTCTGTAGAGGGAATTTCTCTCCCCATTCTCTCTGTTTTTCTTCGAATTTTGTCACCCATTGCCACGAGGCTGGTGGTTGTATTTCTGTCCCAACGCTTAAAAGTGACCAACTTTTGGTTTAACAGTCATCTCCGTTCAGTGATCACTCCTTTATTCCAATCTGGGCTTAAATGAGTTCAGGTTGGTACAAAACGCCGAGGTTTTATTCTTCAGAATAATTTTATCGGAGTTTAGCGAAATCGAACACGCTCTTCTCGATACTTCGATTAGCGATAATTGGGTTTCACCTTTAATAACACTCGAAGGTCATTCTACACTAACTCACCGTGTAATCAGTCTTGCTCTTCCAATCTTGCGGGTAACTGTGTACAGAACGAAGAAACGATCAAATCAAAAGAAAGGAATTTAATTTACTGCATTGTTTTCTGTAAGTTCTGTTGAGATTTAGTTTACCTACTTACGTCAATTGATGCTTTGTGTCACAAACTAATTTTTACAGAGATTTTATCATGCCTGCTTAATTCTTGAGTCTTATGTGTTCAATTCCGCTACAGGTCGCGTGGTATACACACTCTCTTGTTTGAGGCAGGGACCAACGCAGGGCCAATGGGTGGAAGGTTCTTATGCAAATACAAATTAGTAAAATGGGAAATTCATATTTTTTTCATATGTTTCAAAGCTGACATTTTAATCTTCATATGACGGATTCATCACCTCAAGGAACACAGACGTGGAATGTTTATTTGCTGGAAAATCGCCAACGCACGCTCAACATCCCAATGCTCTTCACAATCAAAAATTTGTACTCAGTACGGCAGCGTTGTCTCAGTAAACATGAGGATTTGACAAGCGTTTCCCGAGAATTGTTCAACACATATTTACGACATCAGCGGAACTTATTAGGCATTCCGATCTCGGAATGAGGCTGAGAGAAGCCTCTAGAATATTAAATACCCAGCTTATTTGTCTTGTAGAGGGAACCGTGTTATCACTTTCCACTGTTGGAAAATGTGTTTAGAGTAGATGCAAGTCCGTCTGACATTAATTAGTTGATTAGTAACTTCATAGTGAGTTTTCTTAGCATTCAAAAACGAAAGCGCTGTATCAATTTCATAAATAGTAAATTCAAGTTACAGTTCAGATTTTTCCGCAATTTTGTGGGCATGTTTGATTCTTAACGATGTTAAAATAAACCTATATCAGAGTACAGGCACGTGTTCTGGAATTAATGAAACATTTTGACTTGTTATGGTTTATTTTATTTATTTATTTTTTATTTTAACATGAATATGTTTTTGGGCTGGGTGTCATTCTAAAATTTGCGTAACGACACCAAAAGTTGTGACGCTCCGGCACTTTAGATTATTTTATTAACTCGAAAAGTGAAGACATCCCAACAGAGTGGAAAGTAATGTCCACTTTTAGTTTCCCAACATCCCAACAGAGTGGAAAGTAATGTCCATTTTTACTTTCCCAACATCCCAACAGAGTGTAAAGTAATGTCTACAACTTTGACATATCCATGATCTATTGTTTTTTCCCTCAAGGGAGAAATTTATATATGGTTTTTATTATGACTAGACGCATCTCATACAGAAGTGTCATTACCGGCTGTTATTGTGGTTTATTATTTTTAACAAAGAACCTTTGTAATCTACCTTCAGTCCTGAGTAGTTTCGTTCGATTCAATGCGGAGGAATCTATAAAAATTACTGGAGTTGCTGCAATAGAATCCATGAATTCATGGTGTTGGTGGCAGATTGAAGAAAAATCCTCCTCCCAATAATATTTCAAAATCACCCATCTACATTGGCGTTTGCGCGTTGTGAAGATCATCGTTTCTAAAGATATTCGAAACAGGTGGCTTCGTCTCCAGCTAAAACTTATGGAGGAGCGATTAGCGTGTTTTGACAGAGTATGCAACCCCACATAGTGACTCAAAAAATGAAGTTATACGAAAATGTTTTGGCAAGGTCATAACGATAGTAAAATCGCCTCAAAACCACAAAGATCATGTCAGCAGAGAGATATGTCTCAGACACTTCGTGAACTTAGTCATTACCTTAAATGACTAGAGATATAGCCACACTACTACCATTCTCACAGGAAACTAGCCATTTACTCAACTACCTAGGCGTTTTATAAAGATGGCTCTTAATGAAGTGGGAAAGTGTTTTAGGCAGTTAGGCTGAACGTTCACAGGGATTCGCATCAGTTTTCAACTTCGCGCGCAGGAAGCCCACTAGACGCGAACTCCGGATAAAAGCTTCAATTCAGTTACTTAATTCGATTCGTAAATTGCGTTCTAGTGAAGTATATTCAATTGCTGACGTCGATTGCCATTTGCAGAGAGTTTATGGCTAGTGTACGCATTGGTGTCTCAAAATCTGATTAGAAGAAAACGAGAACGAAGAATAGGCATGCAAGACGAGTGGACGAAAGAACTTTTTTTTTGCAGAGGAGGCATTATGGGGAATGGGTTATGGGAGAATAGTTTTCTGCAAGACTTGTTGCCAGAGTAATTTTTCAATTATTTTCGAAAGACATGATTTTAATAACATTTCAATATACAGGGTAAACGCAAGTAGATGCAAAAACATTTTTGCGTAAAAGTACATAGAGACGTGAGTAAATTGCCGCCAAACGCACATATATTTTTTGTTAATCTCAATTTGTTTATTCATTTGTTATCTAAATTTTTTTATCCAATCATCAAAACTGGAGATATGATTTTTTTTATGATGTTTCAAACTTGAATTTCTCTTCTTAAACTCATTTAATTTCAACATTTTACCACATTTTCGGAACCAGCATTAAATTTTCTATAAGTCTTGTGCACTTTGCTTCACAAAAATCTCCATCTATAGACCACAACAGCAGCTCAAACATAGATAAATTTGAAAAAATAAAATTTCTGTATTGAAACTTTACAACTTTTCCAAAAAATTCAAGAAACTGTTAAATGCCATGAAAAATGTCTGCTTCATTTAATACTCTTTCCACCAGTATAGTCCATTTTAGTTTTACTTTGCTACTTGAGGTGAACATTTCATTTTTATGTTAAAAAATGTGGTTTTTGCAATGAAATCGTGGGTTTTTGAATGGTAACACTTGCAGATCCCTCCAACTTCGATGTGCCTAACCGATTTACCCTTGGACCCACAAACTTTTAGTTTTTTATGCTCGATTGTATGTGTATTTAGAGGAAAAACTAGTTAGTTGAAATATAAAACTAGGTTATAACGGAGTAGGGAAATCTGCAAGCGTTAGCGTTAGAAAATACGTAGAAATTTACCTAGAAACTGACCCCAAACTGGAATTTCTTTTTCGATTTCAATGAAAAACCCCGTTTTTTAACGATTGAACAACAGTTTCTTCCCTAATAGCAAAGCAAAAGTAAATGTGACTATACCGTTAGTATTAAATGAAGCAGTTTTCATGAGATTTGCAAGTTTTTTTTTTATGTTTATGGTTTGGTTTGTATTTTTTATGTTTTTGGCAAGATTTTCACGTTTTCGTTATGTGACTGCTACAGATTATACTCCTAAATCCAATGGAATTGTCACTTCACGGAATATACTTAAATAGTGAAACATAGATACCTAGGTGTCATATTTTATCTAATTAATTTTGTGACAGAGTTCCCAGAATCCCAGAGAAAGCGCTTCCGTCGCTCCGTTGGAAAACAACGGGCGTCGCACGCCACCTCTCGTGTTCTTGAGAGGCTGAGTTTGGCGTTGGATGGATGATCCAGGTCTTGGAAATCCAATCTACTCCGAACATAGCTCATTAATGCTATTAGTAGGAGTGGTATCTCTCTGACGGAATACTGTCAACCTCCTCTACCTCTTTATCGAGGATTTGGGGGCTCCATTGCACCTCTGGGGGGCTACCTAAATCCATGATAATTTTCATTTGGTGAGTGCTTACATTTGTTTTGATACTCTGGAATTCTGATTCACCAATGTTCTTAGACGTCAACTCTGGTTAAGTACAGAACTCGGAAAGTTCAAATACACGTATTTAGTTATTTTTATAAGAACTCGAACGTATCTAATACAGAAATAATAAACCATTGTGTAATATTTTGCTGTGTTTTCATGTAATGTGATCGTAGCAGCGATATATTTTGCGACATGAAACTTATTACAGTGAAATGCTTCCAAACAAACATTAGAACATTTTAATTTCTCTTAATTACTAATTCATATTTCTGCCAAAGATATAGGTGTTAAATTCTTCTCAGAAGGGGAAGTCTTAGAATTTCTAAAAGTGTATACAAAAATACCCATTGGCGGTCATCAATCAATATTCGGCTAAAACTTACTTAGTTTTTCTTCCCCCACCTTACACAAATACCCGTCATTATGGGAAAATTGGTATGGGTACTGGGTTATTTTCTCATAATCTAATTTCTCTTCTCTATGTCAAAAATTCTAATATATCAAATTTATTTTGACAAAACCGACTCAACGAAAACTAACCAACGCGTTTTTTAACATTTTTTGCCCGCTTCCAATAATACTTACTATTAGAAAGAACCAATGTAGCCCTTAAATTGATGCGCACGACGTAATTGCCCAAGTACCTACAAACCTCTTACAAGCTTAGACGTCGTAAAAGGATTTCCCAAAAAGCATTCCACCCTCCGCCCGTCCTACTCGGGAGAGCTTAACTGATGTTGATGGGGAAAAAGTGGTTGTCTTAAAAAGCTGCGGGCAATTCTGTTGCAGAGACGAAAAAAAAGATCGGGGGATGGGTGAGAGGGGGTGAGAGGGTAGCTGGGGGAGACCTAGGCCTTGACATTTCTTCTCCAGTTCCTCGAGCGGTTTTCTTTTGCCTCCGCGAAAACTTTCTGGCTGCCTCACAGCTGTTTCATGAACTGAATCGCGATCCCGACCTGGGGTAGGCGACAAGAAAACGGATCATCATAAAAAAAGAAAAAAAAAAAGTCTACCAAGTTGGGTGCGGCACATATTAGTTTTCTCGTTTTCGTAACCTGAATTTATAGATCTATAAACTGTTTTAAATCATTTTGAAGGATTCTGAGGAGGGTTCCTTTGGAGTTGGAGAAAAATCGTTCAATCATGAGATAAGAAAGTAATGCTTGATAGATGTTCCGTTTTCGCATGCGGGAAAACTAAGAGAGAATTAGAATCGATGGAGTTCATTGTTGAACATCTACAATCCACACCGTTCAATCACTGATAATTTCACCGCAATCGGATGGATACTGGATGTCATACTTACTTGTTACAAGGATTTGAGGTTTGCGTATATGCAGAAGTTACCTACTAATGACACTAAAGTGAAAGAACTCATTTGGATGATCAAATCGTTATTTTCCAACTGCGCCTCAAATTTGAAGCAAATTTGGACAAATAAGCCAAGAGAAATGAGGCAAGTAAAAGGTATCAATTTCTGAGGGATGACACTGATAGGGGCCCACCCTCAGCCAACCAAACACAGAATATATATATATATATATATATATATATATATATATATATATATATATATATATATATATACCTGGCAGGCTAAGATAAACAAGTATGACAAAAATTACCTACGGCAAGCGATTTCCGAGCTGAAGGGAGTGGCGACCAATAACAAAAAGTGCCACGGAGTTACTCGAGCTTTGTTTTATTGTTCCTTGGCCTAATTCCGGTTCCAACTGTATTTTTAATCAAATGTAACCACAGCTTTTGATGTATAGTATTGTCCAACAAATATCTAGATCAACAAACACTCCCAATAACATTCGCTGAATTAAACACTTAGAAAGAACACCTACTGTGGGGAACAGACAGCGATTAATTGGTATATCCCCAATTGGTATGTATATTGGATTGGCTCAACTGATCTACAACCGGTCGCCCATCGTAGATTAAGTACAGGGGGATTTTTCGTGTTTTAACACAAGTTCTCATTCATACTCATGTTGACGTTTTTTTTTTTTTTTTAAACTTAAGGAGAGCGAGTGGATGTTCGAACAGCAATCCGGATGGTTTCATTCGATTCATTTGAAGTAAATCCATCAACAATAATAAAATAAGAGCAGATTGAGTTTGAGTTATTTCTATTCTAGGCTCTAAATACACGTAGGTACTCATCTGTCGCCACTCATGATTCTCCTAGAAGTAGAGTGAATCCTGGAGGGATTGATTTATTTTGTTAACACCCCACTCGCTAAATGGCGATGTTGTGGCGTTCCACTAATTAGAGAGAAGACCTGACCCCAATCGCAGGATGGACTTATTTTGTGGATTACCACCGGTCACGCTATTTTATGTCATTTCATGCGGTGAAGTCCACGTTTCTTGTAATAGCTTAGGTTTCCATCAGGAACCCTTGTGCCAGGTTCGGGGAATAATCAAAATTTCTATCATCTAAAGGAAAAAAGTTAGCAAAGTTTAAAATACTTGCATCGAAAGGGCTTCCTGTTTTTGGACCAATATTGACGATATTAAACCTTTATATTGCATGGTATTGTTCTGGGCAGTCGATATTGGAAAATTTAGTATTATTAAAAACGCATTTAAGTTGTCGACTATCCCTATAGTTAGCGAAAGCATTGTATCCTCTTTCATATCCATATTCGTATTCCTATTCACATAATAGGTTTTCTGTGAATACATAAACATGTAAGTATTTGTATTTACGATTAAGAATATGCCCATCTCTGTTGGACACCCGCGAACCCTTCCGATTCTTTGTAAAATATATAAATTCTACAGTTTCCACTGGGTCTTGATGATATTTTCAGAGATTGAACGGTTTAGGCTCCAGATGGTCCCGAATGAACTTCGTCGCTTCCGAAGAACACATAGCTTTTGCGCATGGGCATACGTAACACATATCTAGCTTTTTTCCCCATAGCCTAGTAGACAGGCTCTTTAATCCACTATTTTCCCCCACCCATAGAAACCCATTGTTTATTCATGTTATAACGAGCAAACCAGTATCATTCAGTATACTCGTACATATATTACGTATGAAATAATAGGAAGTCAGAAATGCATGAAATACAGAATTTAGGACTTGAAAAGTAGTGTCTTACTTTATTTAAACGGGTAGGAGAGAGTTAGTAATTTTCGTGATCTGTGGGAAGAGTAGAAGATCGAAATCGGTGAAACAAGGATTTTTTTAATGTAAAAAAAAAAAAAAAAAAAAATGGAATTTTTTATAACGCATCTATGATCTATACGTCCATATCACCGGTACCAGGAACATATCGCCAAAGCCAACCTAGTAGACGTATTTATGTATTATTTTAAATGTTAATTTAGATATCAACCCGATTTCCCATTCCTTTTGTCTCTTACTTTGCGAATTTGAAGAATCCGGTGACAAAAGAGTTTTACAACGCCTTACAAAATTATCTATCATATCCATTCCTCCTCAAAAGCGCGATAATAATTGGGTAACCACTTCACAAGCCAAATCTAGAACCTTCAAATATATACTTAGGAGCACAGCACTCTGAACCCACCCGGTCCTGCCCATCACCATCGTGGTGGTTTAATATAAAGATGTATTCCTTCGGGTCACCTAACTCTAGGAGGGCTTACTCAAGGTATTCAGCCTATTTCCATAAAAAATGTGAACATGGAAATAACCTTGGAACCCGCCTCAATCTCGGAATTCGGTTATGATATTGCGTTTCAATCCATATCATTCCCGTATAATGGCTTTTATAGGTCTTTGCATTCAGCCTTCTCAATCACATTTGGAGCTGTAAGGTTCTTCCTTACATTCTTTTGCGTTCCTTCCCAACATTACTGTTCTACAAACTGTAGGAATCTTACTTCAATATATTTAAGCAGCAAGTCAATCTATTAGTATAATTCTTTAATATATATTAAACGGCTGTTTCTGCGTGCTCCATCGCGTGCTGTTCCTCTCCCTTCTGCCTTTTTTTTTAGACACCTAATGTACCTATTACATGTACATATTTGCCCATATTGCATTACGGAAATGTCTTGATATGTTTTTTGGCACGAGAATTATTAATGACGACCCCAACATACCCAAGTAGTAAGTAGTCATAGGAACTAAACAGTTTAATGGGTGTAGTATTAGTATGTAATATAAAGAAGTAATGAAATTCGAAAATTTTACGATCTAAAGCTTTGAATTGTTTGTGATACAGTACACAACGCTGTACATGATTACAGAAAGGTTTATTACAGATTAATGGTCTATCATTATCAAAACCTGTATGTAGTACAGGGGGAGCAGCTACCTCTAGGGCGGTATGGCCTTTTAGCGAATTTTTGAAGAAAATTGAGCTATTGCTCTCGCCTCAAAATTTGTAGAATGTGAATTTTTGAAAAAATTTTATGCAGAAATCCGTTTCAGGCTATTCTGAATCATATTCTGAAGTTTAACGCATTTTTTTATGTATGTATATATGTATATATGTATGTATGTATATATGTATGTATATATGTATGTATGTATGTGTCATTCCAGACGATAACTGTCCGTAGAATTGTGCTAGAAACTTCAAACAAATTTTAAAATGTTAAGGACACAAAACGAAAGTTCAAGTTCGTTGGCCAGCATGATCGGATCACATCTTCGGGTTGAAATTTTCAAAAATGTAGTCAAAAATTTCAAAATAGCCTGTTTTTTGCGATTTGTTGTGCGAAATAATTTTTTCAGCATACTAACATGTGGTATATTCGGAATCAGCGTAAAATTTCCTATAAGAATATGTATCAAGTTTTCAAAAATTTCAAAGTTGAAAAATCAGTCAAAAATCGAAACAACTGCCTTCAATACTGACCATATTGGACATCGAAATCTATGAATATTTACCTACATTTGTCTTTAAATCTACAAGATTAGTTTAATAATAATAAAGTATGAGTACCTCCTAATTATTTTTAATAATTTGATTCCATGTTTGTCTATCAAAATCATAAACTAAAATTTCTCTACACGATCAATAGCGACTGAAATGTCGAAGATTTCTTCAAAAATTCGCTCATGGGGTCATGCTGCACGACTTGACTTTTTAATGAGTAAAGTGATAAGGGAAAATAAAATCTTGAATCGTTGAAAAGGTCGACAAAAAGCTATTAAAAAAAAGAGGTAACTTATTTTTGAGGAAAACTGATTGTAGAATCATAACATAAAATCATAACACCTTTTAGGAATGAATGATCTAGTATGGATTTATAACATCCAAAGTTAACGTGAAAAATCTGACAAAAACCACCAAAAAAGTTTTTTATTTTATTATCTGGATGATAATGCTGAAGAAATTTACGATGCTCGTAAGCACATTATCACACGCAGACTATTCATCTTAAATACTACCCAGTAGGGTTGATTAAAATTGATGCCGAACGTTTAGTACCAACGAGAAGCAATCGGTGATTTATGACCCAGGTTTCATAGAAAACACCTCGCAGTTTCTGAAAAACGCTCTGCACGGTGGACGAACGGATTTTTTAAATTCTTATTTCTATTCAATGCATTTTGAAACGTGAAATAACGAATTTTCTTTGAGGAGGTGGGGAGGGGGTTAAATATCTTGTTTTCTTGGTCGACTGTTACAGAATCTATTATTCGCATTACTACTACTTATCACAATATTAGTAAAACACAGTTTATAACTTCTACTTGTTGCGAGAGCATTATAACATAAATATGTATGTATTACGCATCGGGGTCAGTCGAAAATCTGTAGTATCAAAACGAGTGCAACGGTTTCATTGTTCGGACCTTTACTCTCATAATTTCGTTGCTAGGCTGTTTTCTAACGATTTCCGCTTACAACGGAACCATTTCAAGGAAAATATATATCCGGCAGTTTTCATCCCACGCCAGAGATGGTTCACCACTCGTTGGAATGAACTCTGTTTATTTTAAAATTTTAATACGCTGCCTACACTGTTCCAAAAATAAAAACCGCTGAGCTACGTGCAAAGTTATTATTAAACTAAATATAAGCAATCCTCGAGGTATATTAACGTAATTTGAACTAACGAGGCTAACTACTAGTTTCATTAACGAAGAGAAAAACGTGCAGTATAGGGTTTCTTCCCTAAATTGTAAAATGGGCGTTAGAATCAATTGAAAGAACGACCAAATTGACGTTATCAGAAACTCATCACTGCTATTGATTCTATGGAAATGTTATTTGTAGGTGACCATCGAGGAATTGACCCACACCATTCCTGGAAATTTCTTTAAAATCTGCCCTTTAGTTTCGGAGTCTTAGTCGTGTCGAGAACAGCTTTAGTTTTGAGCATACGCAGTTGTTATCACATCACGATAAAGTTTGTTGGAAATTTTCCTAATATTAATACCTAACTACATTCAAAGTTTGAACGGAATCGGACGGATAGATCGTAAGAAATCGACGTCATAAGAAATGCGCGTATGTGCCTTTGCTCGCCATTATCAATCCGACAGCATATGAAGATTATAGCGAACCATCTGTGAGTTCCTTCATAAATAATCCCCAAAAGTATGATCAAATTCGGATCATAAGTTTTGGACTTTCACGTGTGTCAATGAACTTCAGTTTCGCGCATGTGCAATATTTATTTCTCAACAAAACTCATAGAGCACCTTTCTGAAACAAGTAACTAACTACCCCTTGAGTTATAACGAAACCGAACAGACAGATCGTGAGAAATCACGTTATAATAAAGTCAAGTTTGCGCATGCGCATATGCTTCTAATTGTTGATCCGAAGACAAAGAAATTTATAATGGGCCAGTAATTAGCTATCTTGATCAATCCCAGAAATTTCAATCAAACTCGGTCTAAAACTATGTACGGTTGTGGGCGTAACAAGAAATAGGCACAGACAGATAAACAGATACGGAACCGCAATTGATCAACCAGCTGAAACGCAAAAAGCAAGAGGAAATTTTGATTTTGGAGGAAACAATACTATTTTGACTTCTCGGAAAACACAAAGCTTCCCAATAACTTTCGGTAGTGGGAAAGTGAAATGAAAGTGAATGTTGTGACCTGGGGATATTGTTGTATTTCGAGGTTGCTCTTCAATATAAGGTAGTTACACGCAAATGTGTGTATGTGTGCAAAAGTGTGTGTAAGATTCGCCACTAGGGCATTTTACGTTAAAGCATTTCTCTAATATCAAAAACATTGAACTTACGATTTTGAAAGGCATTTGTTTTGACATTGAAAATGTCTTAGTCGACGGGTCAACCGGAAATTTTGTTACACAAAGAAAAAACGTCACGCAACCTATAAACACGTTAGGTGTTGTTTTCTTTTGATTATCACGTACAACCAAGCCTTTGCTAGGAAAATGAAACTTCTTTAGTTTTCACCGGACAAAAATCGTTCTCCATTCGTTAGAAAGGTCTCGATTTATCACGCATTTCTTTCGTACTTATTCTTCTATGCATGTAGTAGTTTTATATTTATATATATATGTTATAAATGGATATAGTAAACAATGCCGCTTGTTTTGTTGTCACTTGGTTGAGAAGTTAATCTTGGTTATAGTAATTGTAGACGCACACCATAACAGAAAATTACCTACCTGTGAATTCATATTCGTGGAAGAATTGGGCATCGTCGAGACTGGCTTACAGCAAATTCAGTAATTGTGTGTCAATTTATGTTTTCTAATTGTTATTTTATTTAAAACAATAAAAAACATTGAAATTACTGAGACATTTTCAATGCTCATAGCTCTTCTCTCATAAGAGAGAAAGTACGAGCGGCCTGCCGCTTTTTTGTGTCCCATGCATCTTTGGACATTGAGGAAGCGAAATGAAGCTGATGTGGGGTTGAAATTCTAATGAGTCTACGGGGCATTGCTCTAGAATTGACTTGCGCCTATACCGGAGATGAAAGCTTGATGGACTGAAGTGGAGACAGAGCTGTACAAGATAATAAGTTTACGCTAAAGGAGGCACTTGGTCGCTATGAATATTAACTCGGCCTATGAAGCCATCAGATGTCGAATCCACGACAGCGCAATGACATGCGTTCATTACGATGGGCAGATTGCGATCCTCTTAGCACGCTAAGTGAGGGGATGAAATTTATCGATCTACATACACAATAACCGTAAATATTTATGGCGCATAAAGCCAAAAACTCAATAATCTAGATTCTTTTCGGTTCATAATTTTCAATAATAATTAGCCTTCGTAGCCGACCCTGCCTCTCAAAAGCATTTGATTTACGTTTCAACATAAGCAGATTCCGAAAGTCGAACCTCCGCCCAGTGGGCTATTTAACGTAATTAGCGCGGAAAAATGTAATTTTCTTCTTAGCTTGTAGCGCAATGGGAAAAAAAGCTAGTACAGCTTTGTAAGATTAGTAAGCAAGGCAACTTAGTAAGCTTAATAAGTAAGCTTAGTAAGTAAGCTAGCCAGCTTAGTACATTGATGCGGAAGATTTATCTACATGAATTGCAGTATAGTGATGATTGCTGCATTTGTGAAATAAATCGTAGCCTCTGTTCTCCCAAAACTACTAGGATGTTAAACGAAAATTGAATCGAAGTATCAACCGCATCAAAGAACTATTGAGTAGGTTAATCTTATTCGAGTAATGTTGAAAATCACAAGCTGGTACTGAGTGAGAAATCAAAATATTCGTAGATAGAATGAATGAATATCTTAATTAACATGAAATTACAGTGAAAACCAATTAGAGCCCCCCCCCCCTTTCAAAAAGGCTTAATAATTACAACATAAATTTCTTCTTGTGAATTGTAATTACTAAGGCACTAAAGCCGAAGTGAACTTGATAAAATAAATAAAATAAAATGGCTTATCTCTTCTTTGAACATACTTATAAATGCACAAACCTATTTATTGGAATTTCGACTTAATTCCGTCAGACCCAGATATTAGCTTTAAATAAAATTGACGTACAATAAATAAAACTATGTATCATCAATCGTGGCACAGCCACCAAATATCAATAAGAGCACCACAATTTGTAAATAATGTTCTTCCTATTCTTCCAATTCGCCACTCTAAATTGATTATAAACTGCGGAAGCAGAAATGATCTAGTTCGCTCCCCAATTATGGTGTTGAATCTCGGCACTATAAAACTTTGACGATGCCCTCTCGTTTCTCTTCCGTGATACTGAATAAGATATTCTGTCCAGTCTTCTGTACTCAGCAGTACACTTTTCCATCTCAACTGCCTCATTGTAAATGTACCTACCCATCCCAGGGCCGCCACATGGGGGGGATGGGGGGGGGGGCAAGCAGGTACTGTTGCCCCGGGCCCGGGCCCAGGGGGGGGGGGGGGGGCGGTCCGGTCCTGTATTTAGTAAATAAAGTATTTTAGAATTTTTAGGCCGACATAAAACAGATTATTACACTTGACGGGCCCTGATCAGATTATATTTGATTTACTACACCAGACTGTTTCTCTTAAACAGTTGCGATGATTGCGATGGGCCAAAATATTACTCTTTACCCTTTACTCGACTGAAGACTTGGGAGAGAGCATCCATGGGCCAAGAAAGGTTGAATTCCTTCGCCATTCTCAGCATTGAGCACAAGTTAGCATCCAAGCTTGACTTTTCTAAGGTTATTTAATATTTTTCACTTAAAAAGGCACGTAAGTTTTAAGTGTTTTGTCTTGTATTTTCAAATGCAAATACACTTTTCTTCACTTCACTTTATTAGTTTTAAAATGTTTCATTTTATAAAACATGAAATTATAGCATATTACAGTTTTCTATATTTAAAAAGTTTTCCAAAATTATGATTACAATTACAGAAAGCTATTGTAACTAAAAAAAAACAAATTTTTCATTTTACTAATTAATATTTTTGATAGTTTTTAACTAAATAATTCTTGTATCTTTTGTTATAAATCTAAATCTTTACTGCATAGCTTCAGTACAAGTAGATTAACTGTAATAAAACAATTATATTTTTGGAGATTTTTTTTTCCCAAAATTAATAAATGTATTCTTTCAAACATGATCATTGTTTCAATTAATTCCTTCAGCCATCTTGTATACAGATACTTTCCTTTTTAATCCGTCCATTACATTAAAATAAAGTTAATTGTATGTGTTGATTAATGATTATATGAAATTTAGTCAATCATAATTTCTGCCACAATCGTCCCATTGAGGAATGAGTAAATTGGAACTTCTTTGAATACGCCCTCCATTCACAAACAATTGTATTTAAAGTAGTTGAAATAAAAATCCTATGACTGATTGGATATAGAATTTTTGTTTCAAGGTAATTTATGGCATTTTTATGGTTTTGTAATTGGTTGGTAATTACTAGAGTATGAATACTTGAATTTTCGATTCTTAAGTTACACTTTACTTTTGATAAAATGTTGAATAAAACGTAGTGAAATAGTAAGAGTTCACCCCCTCAAGTGTTCTCATTTGAACATTGAACCTTGGTAGGAAGTATAAATGATTTTTCGTTTGGTTAGAGAAGGTTTAATAGTTTTTTAAACAATTATCATAGCCATCTCTAGTAAAAGTGGCGCGACAAAAAAAAAAAAAAAAAAAGGGGGGGGGGGGGGGGGGGGGGGGGGGGGTGGCCAGAATCTGGTCCCGGGCCCGACTTGGAGATGTGGCGGCCATCCTTTGCCCAATCTTCAGCAGAAGAAAAGGTTAAGGAAATAAGGCATAGTAGGCATAATTCTAATACCATCAAGGCCCAAAATTCCGTTGAAATACATGATCCAGTGTGCAATTACGTACAGACTTGTTCATTCAACGAGAAATGAGTAATAGGTTTTATCCTTTGACTTTTTTGTACCTACTCCAGTTCATGCCCTGTAACATTTGACCCCATTTTTACTCATCTCAAGATCCTACAAATTTAGAGATTGGCGTTGATCATATTCTCTGCATTGCCTGCACTTGAGCTATGTTTCTTTCTCAGAAACAGGACTTCGAAAGACGTGGCTAGTTTGCTGAAATTCGCTCTTCCCAATAATATGTTTGTTTTTTCGTTTGCTCGAAAAAGCACCTTATTGAATCTCACAACAGCTGTTCATCGTGGTTGAAAGAAACTGATTTAGACCAATATACCAAGGGAGAAGAGAGTCGACGCAGAGATTTATTTTTTCAACGAGGGCAATCAAGTTTGAGCTTGACTTCTTTCTATTGTGGATCGTCAACGAGATTTCCTCTCTGTATGAAATCAACTGAAAATCGAACGGACTTTACTGAGAGATTTATAACGTAGAAAAATGGGGTCTCCTTGCAAAGACCTTTCATCCTGTGACAGATTTCTTTCGCCAATGAAAAGATCACAGCCTCTTTTATATCACCAGAGGATTTCCAAGTGGCATTTTCTGATCGGGGGTGGATCGGATGAATGGAGAAGCCAGCGGAAATTTCGCGGAAGAAAGGAAGACTCCTTCAGGATCAACAAAAGACTTCAAGTCGGAGTTCAACTTTCAAGATTAATATTTCAAATCGAGCTATAAATTATTACGAATACTCAGTTCAAGGGGTAGCCCGACAATAGCTGCGGACGTTCAATGAAGAATAATGCAGGAGTATTATAAAGATAAATAGCAGTATTTTACGGTGGGTGTTCCTTTCAATTTATTAGACTGTTGAAACCAACATTTGTGGATTTGAAATGAATGAAGATGACTGCAACTTTCTGGAAGTGAAATATACATAAATTGATTGAATAAAATAATGTAGGTATGGAGGGCCATCCTTTAATTCACTCGACGCTGTTATCAAGTACACCACAACAGCAACCATTATAGGGTCTCTACCTAAATGTACTTTTATACAAGGTCTTACATTTGGTGACAGTCATAGACCAGGGAGCAATTATAGAGCTAATTTCTGACCGGAAGTTCCTCTTAGATATGTTTTTAACGCTTTGTATTTGAGTTATTTAATTTTCAAGCTTCTTTTTCTTGTTTTGATAATATGTTTCTTGTTTGATCGTCGGAATTGGTATTGATGAAACCACAACGCTCAATATTTATTCATCTTCTAGTGTGGTGTCGACAATTCAAATAACTCCAGTTTTATAGAACAATGAGTCTGGGATGTAGGCCAAAAGATTTTCATTTACAAATGCAGGGTGGTCCAATAGTTGGTTTGCAGCTGGATGTTGATACTTCTACTTTGAATCTGTTTTCGCCAAAGCAAATAACATTGATATAATAGTACGAGGATCTATCTTTGGTGATGTAAATAGCCATCTTCCAAACGCCATGGGATGCGTTTTACCTATGTTTGAGTCCTTTCCCTCAACAAAGAAACAACACGGGCCTTTGTCTTCTTTACGGAATTGATTTGTTATGATCCTATCTTGGAATTCTTCAGTTAATAGAGATGGACTCACCTTACCTCTAGCAACTATTAACTGAGATTATTGTTCGGAGAGGAGGTACCCCCCCCCCCCCTCCTCATGCATAAGTACTACCTACTCGTGAATGATATAAACTTCATCCTATTTTGAGATGAATAGAGTAATAATAGAAAGATAACTGATTGACCTCAATGTCGAATTTAGGCGCTTACTTGCTCGTGGGCCGATAAACACGGAGATAACGCACTGAAGTCTGCTCCCGGTGAACGCTAGATAACGACTGAGAGGTTCATCAGAAGTGAAACAGTGTAAACCCGGCCTCAACATTGTACACCCGCCTATCAAACAGATGAACAGTTACTTATGTTAAAGTTACTTACTGCTGGCCTTTCAAATTTTCTTTCGAAATATGATTTGGGAATATGTTAGAATTATAATTCAGCAAAAACTAAAATCAAACATAGAGCCGTTTTTTTTTTTAAATTCAGTTTTTGAATTTTTAATTGATACAACATTTAATTGATCATGAAAATACGTTATAATCGCCAAAGTTAAAAAAAAAAAAAAAGATTACACCTTAGGGTTGTGGAGGGTGAGAGTAACCAGCTTCTCGTATTTTGTAGATTTTTATTCAGCTAAGCGCTTTCGCCACATAATGCCTCGCCCGAGCTTCATATGTCATGTTATAGTGATTATTTGCTAGGGGGACCCATCCTCTCATCATTGTGGCAGGCGGTGTACCTTTTCATGTTGTTGAAGGCAAAGAGGACTTCTGGAAAGCATCAACGTATTTTAAACAACCTATGCAACAGTTTGAACGCAACAAATTAAGTTTCTGTAGCAAAATGCGGCAACTATTTCCTTTGAACGAATTCGTTGATGCTTTCCAGAAGTTTAATGAAGTTGTCAAAGCATCTTTCTTAGTCAGGCTGGATCCAAAATTCATTGAATACATCAATGAATTCAAAGCATCATATTTATCCTTGGATATTCCAGTCACTCCAAAAGTTCACATGGTTTTCTTTCATGTTTAAGAATTTTGCACCAAACACAGAAATGGCCTCGGCTTTTACAGTGCATGGCTATGGAGGCCGTGCATCATGATTTTTCTGCGACTTGGGCCAAATATAAAGTATCGCGGATTAATTCTGATTACAGACAACGTTTATTAAGAGCTGTATGCGAATATAATTCTCTGCATATGTAAATTGTTAAAATGCCATTATTTTTATTTTCTATTCAATTTATATATATATTTTATGTTGAAATTTATATAATGAATCATTATAAACTCACACACAAGTGTACAGATAGACACACACGCACATACTACACGCATACTCAAAGGCATTTATTAAGAGCCTCATGCAAATATAATCATTATTTTGTTCAATAAAATTTTATTCCTACCTATTGTTATTCTGTTCACAAAATAGGTCAGAACTATGAAACTAAATGAAGATTCTATTGAATAACGACTCTTAAATAATATTTTTTTCTGAATTTTGGCGATTATAGCGTATTTTTATGATTAAAGTATCAATTAAAAATTCAAAAACTGAAGAAAAAAAACGGCCCAATGTTTGATTTCAGTTTTTGCTGAATTATAATCCTAACATATTCTCAAATCATATTTTGAAAGAAAATTTGAAGGGCAACCACTTTGAGGTCAAATCCGATTGAGGACCACCGTGACGGATATTTTAAAACTTTTATTTATCTCAGAACTTATATTAAACAATTGGAACTGGAAACTGAAAACTTCTATTATAATTTGTCAGGTAAATTCATAGAAAAGTATTGCTGTGATTTCTATCCGCTTTTGAAAATGAATGTAGTCGGCACATTGGTTTTTGTTTGCTTTGAAACAAACTTTAAGATACTGTATGTTTTCATGTTATTGAATAAATATTCATATCATTACTTCAGTTTCATAGTGGTAATAAGGTCGTAGAAAGTCTCCCTCTACGCTTTTTATGTACGGAATAATACGTCCACATGTAGGTACTTATTTTCTCTTATTTGTCGATGTAAACCCAACATATTTCGTTTAAATATATTATTTCAAACTATCCCATGTTGTATTTATAGTAACCCAAGTTATAATTGTAGTTTTGTAGTGTACAGCGTTCTTGAACTCGGAGTAGCTCTATTGTAAAGTATTCTGTGACAGAGACAACGAAAAAAGGGCAGATTCTTTCTTAGGGTTCTATTAGTATGTAAGGGTCGTAACTCATCACTTTCGTGTCACGGAACGTGGTGTGGGTAAACTACTTGGGTGATGGATTGATGTTCCGCACGCTGCCCTCGAAGACTGAATCCATAAGATTCTGTTTGAAAGACATGGAACGGCATACATCAGTATCCGAAGGGGCCTAATTTGGCATTTTTATTGTATCGGCAGAATGATGAATTGTTTACTTGAACTGGTCCGTAGACACGCAAGAACTGGAACTCCATTGAAAAATTACATGCTGAGAAGCTTGATATTACTGGCTATCATTAGAAATATAGCGGAATCATCATATTAATTTTCAGGAGATGAGGAAAAAAAACTCTCAATAATCAAAATTTTCACTCGCGTTCTACGTTTAAGACCATTCTGAACAACTTTAATTTAGTGCCTGTCTGTCAGTGTGAGAGTCTGTCCGATTGTCCACAAATCCTTGTAACGCAAGCCTAATGTCCACAGTTTTGGCCGCCTTTGATATTTCCAGAAAATGTGCGGGTTTGACTGCAAATGGTCCCCTTTTAGTTTCATTACTCAAAAATCAATAGTTCACGCTGCTTGTGCGCACACGTAGAATCCATCAAGCATAATTTTCACACGCTCTAGTCATTTGGTCTCGCTGAAATTCTGGTGATTGTCGGGAAAAGACTGCTTAATCATCTCATATAAATTTTAAGGCAATATTATTATTTCATTAGCCAATAACTAAAACATTAGTAGTTGTCACTGTGCATGCGCAAACATGAAATACATCAAATACGGAATTGATGATTTGATTACTCCATAGGAATTTCATCATAATTGAATCATCGGCAACTGCTGCACATGTGCGAGCCATAAATTATTTATTCTATATTCCTCCCAACCACAGGAATCAGCGATGGAATCTTTTATGATATTTTGAACCACTTCAATGATCTATAATTTCAAGTTACGGGCGAGGAAGCTGAATGCCACACCCGAATCGGAAGAATTTTCTTTTCATACGTATAATTAATTTCAGCGTCTTGTCTGCAAGAGCAGGGCTCATGGTAATGAAATGACAGGCCTTCCGATTCTACTGTTTGCTAACTGTATGAAATACCTTCTCTCTTTATTTCTGTCTGTTAACCACCCTGTGGAAAGCTGCTTGAAACGTGGTAAGTGTATATCACCAGTAAACATGAATGTCATCCATTCACTACATTTTAGCATCAATAAATTGCACTTATAATTTAATATTCCCAGTAATAATCAAATTCCAAATTTTGTAGATGAGAAGCAAAAACTCGAATAATGAATTCACCGAGTAGTTGTCTACTGGAAAATCAGACTTAAAGATGAAGCGGTAGAAGTACTGAATCCTCCACCCACTTCCATAAACCTTCAGTAATAATCAGGGTTGCCAGGTGGTATGGGATAAAAAAACGGACACAGTTAGAGATAGGTAGTTAATTTCTACGCTTTTAGACATAGGTAGGTATGTATTTCCCATATAAAACCCTTGTTCATCACCCTGTCAAAATGGTACCTATGTGGACACTTTTTGTCTTCGTCATTTAAGCAATTTTTGTTCAAATTTTAAGAGACGTTTGAAAAACTTTTCTTGTGCGACAATAATCTCAATACGTAGGAACTTACTTATACATCCCTATGACGATAATGGTAGAGTAGGTATATAATAGTTCATTGCAATCCATCGCAAAGAAAAGGCAAGAAGAAAATGAAGTGAAAATGTATGCTTAAAGAAGAAATCGAGAGTTTCTTGCTATGAAAGAATGTGACAAAATTACAAATGTTCATGATTTTGGAAATTGATCGCCCAAAGGTAACACAGACCTGATGTAGTGGGCTTAAAATGTCACGGCAGCACGTCGGTGGACTGATTTCATATGGCAGCGCCTTTTGAGTGCAAAAATATTGTAGATGCCTATTATCAAATTGCGTTCTTTCAGTATATTATTTGGAACAATTCATACAAAAATTAAAGTACATATGGAAGAAATATAGTTGGTATCTAATTAAGTTGGGCATCCAGTACAAATGAAGGCTTATTGGCAAAATTGAAGAAAATAATGTCCCTGAAATATTGAAGGGTACAATCAAAGGAACGATCTTATATCGAAAGAGGGCAGCTAGGTATCTACGATAACAGTTGTCGAAATTTCCCATTATTGAAGACGCGTTGTTAGAAAACAAAAAGCAGGACATTTGCTAGGTACTGTTTCTGCAAAAACTGGACATTTGACGTCTAGAATGGCTTTTCAATTTTGGTCCGAACAGCTTAGAGAAAAACCGGACACCTGGCAACCGTGGTAATAATATTACTACCCTTCTCCGGTAATGCTAGATATAAAATATCTCTGTTTAGATATTAATGTACCCTCGCGGACTAGAAACATCATATTACCTTATCTCTCAATATCATAAATATACGTCGTCAGCGTGTTTTTTAAACATCCACTGTAGAGCTAACATTTAACTTCTACTACCTAACGAGTTTTGAAATTTAAGAAAACAGTTAGTGTGATTTCATCAGTCATATTGAACTGGTTATGATTAATATTATTATTAAGTATATGATATATTTTCGGGCGGAAAGTAAAACTTACGTTAAAAAAAAAAAGTTTTAAGAAAGCCTTTTGAAAATTGAAATAATTTGAGATTTGATATCCCCGATTGTGTACTGTCGAGGAAACCTTAAATTGACTAACAACTTCACTTGTTGCCTCTCTTTTAGTTTTTACGCATAAATTTACCAATCCCTAGCTCAATTGCCTCCTTCTCAAGCAAAGTTTTGTGGATGTGGTAATCTTTCACCAAACAAGTTCCTTTAATGTATCATAACTAGTAGTTGTTGTGGGCTCGATAAAGCATTATTCACTCAATACAGAGGGTACACAATCTCACGAAAGAACATCCTTGAACGAGGGTAAATTTCAGAGGAAGACCCTCACTTTTGAACAACACCCTTATATCCCATATTGTAAGAGCTATCACCAAATGCACCTCTAAGATGGTGACATACATTCAGTAGAAAAAAAAGGTTTTATAGATAAAAAAATTTCCCTCGATATTAAAGATGGTTTCTTCCCAGCCAACGCCGACGGTACGGTCTAAATATCATAAAATTTATTTGAATTCCACTAAACCTATCAGCATTAGATAATCCATTTTCTATCTTCAAAGGTGTACCTCCGCTTTTAATATTTAGCCAGCAGCTTCTTCACAATCCTTCATTCCCTTTAGTGTCCTTCCTTCTTACAGGCTTTACAAATAGTGTTTTCTTTTTTAGGGTGGAAATAGCAATCTTAGCGGTCATGACTACGCGAAAATTCGTATCAGGAGGGTTCCCATCATCCTTATTAGCGAAAGTGTTTAAACTTCCCGTAATTAAGGACGGGCTTGGATACAACTTCAAGTTATCTGTTTTAACAGAATCTAGACAGGAAGAGCATTTTGTTTTGAGAAGGAGAAACTGTTAAACGAAGTCAAACGGTATGATGTTGCGTTAATATCGAGAGAAACGGAGCTTATCCTTTCAAAGCTCATTGTTAAAATAGTTTTTGGTTGTTTTTAAAAGTTTTGGATGAGTTAATAAAAGCGGAAATCATCTGTCAAGTTGATGTGGAGTTTTGGACCTATTCATATCCCGTTTGCACATGCGCAGTGGCTACCAATGTTCTCACTGGAACTGAATTCATGAAGAATTCAAATTATTTTAGAACATTTTACAGAAATAAGATGGAATTTGGAAAGTATACGCTCTTCAAGAAAGACTGTAAACAATCTCAGTAAAAGGGGCTCTTGAGACTAAACTATCCCATTTCTTGGATATTTCATTGAAATCGATGGAACACAAAGGAATTTATCCACGCACGAAATACCTACAGTTACAGGTATACGTACGCTCAACGAGTAGGTAGCTTTGATTCGAATAAAATCAGACTCGCAAGAATCCTGCCAAGTCTTAATATTGTACGATCGTGAAGAATCAAGTCAAAATTTAGGGAGACAGGGATGTTAAGAAATATAATATAATACCCTGCCATACATTGATGCTGTTATGAAAGTCAGAAGTTATCGGTAGGTATCGAAGAATTTTCGAACACAGAAACACATACAGAACATACAGAAACCGATTTCGTTCTGAAAACTATGAAACTCACAATAACAACGACATATTTTCTTTGGAGAACATTTGTTTTGATTTAATATTTTCAATAATGAACCTTTGTAATCGACCAATAAATTGAGTTTAGTTGATCCTAGAAGCTCGACATCAATTTTGATGAAACCTAAAAGGTTACGGGGTATTATATAAAAAAACTGAGATGTCGAAAACTTTATAAATAACAGTGATTTTATTTTTTCGTCATTGTTTTAGGTTGGTCCCGAAGAATGGAATGAAACCATCCGAATCACTGTTGTGCATATTCTAGAACTAAAATCAACGAACTTAAAATGTGATTTACAACCCAAGTTCCATAAACTTCCGTCCAGTAGTTTCGAAGAAAAGCTCTGGACTCAGACGGTGGAAGGCGGACGGACGGATCTTTTTTATTCTACTTTGGGATTCTACGCATCCTGAAAATTAAGCCAACGAATTATAAATGAGGGATTGATTTTATTCTTGTTCCATTACAAAGGGTAATTTTTGAAAACATTAAACCAAATTACGCCAATTAACAACTTCTAATGCGATAACATCTTGAGCCTATTTTTGAACGTCATTATAGTATTGTGATTGCAGTATTAATTAGAATTTAAAAGCTCAATAAATTATCTAATTTGTTAATTAATAAGGGTTTGTGATTAATTTATTCGTCGTTAATTGTTAATTGTGGCATTTCCATGGTTCTACCACGATCCTTCTTAGATACTTTGTATCAAGGTACTTAAACTGTTCCTTTGGTTCTAAGTTACGGAGTTTAATAACGGTCCTCACTTTCAAGGAGGTGGACACCCTTATAAGGTTTAAAGTGAACTTTAAGAGCTATAAAGGAAATTAACGACCTGAAATGCTTTTGAGATAAATAAAGCCGACGGTATTATGAGATCGACGGCGATAAACTACCACCGGAAATTCTAACAAAGTGAGTGGGTTGTTTTGTCAACATCTTTATCTTCTCACCACCACGGATACCTTGAAACTTGTGGATTTCAATAGTTACACTCACAAAGTTCCTACCCTCGATCGTAAAGGCCCTATAGGGATATCGAGATTAAATTTATTCTGGTCTGAATTAATTTAAAAGTTGCTATGATTGAAAAAGTTAGAGCGGTTTTTCCGAAGCATTTTTCAGATTTTAACGTAGAATACGTTTTTACGGAGATCTTCTTGCCGAACATTGTCATCGAACAACTACACCTAACAACCTCAGAAAACGATGGCACGCAACAATGACACGGAAACTACGACATGAAAACTAGACATACATATGAAGGCTAGTGTAACATGTCCTATGATCTCCGGAACTTATTTCTTTGCTATTCAACCTATCAAGCTAACATTAGAAATGGAGGTGAAAAAAGTGTTCAGAACCGCTAGTTCCTATTGAGTATTGCAGAATTCATCAAGAAGACTTATAAAACGTGGAAAACACAAAATTTTGAAAATCAACATTTCTACTTTCACGTTAAAGGTTTAAGACGTCCCTGAAAAATGTTATTTTATGTCTACCTATATGTTCGTCTGTTAGCATGTCCATGTGGTCGCTAATCCTAGTAACGAGCGAAACGGAGTTTTACTCAAAATAATGACATTTTCAATGGGTTGTGCGGGTGATTCCCAGATAGTCTCCCACGGTCTTCGTTGCCACTGGATTAAAAATAGTAGCCTCTGCTCATGCGCTTATGCAAAATCCTTGCAACAGTCTTAACTATTACAATTTGCAACCAGTTTCGATGAATATTCAAGAATTGTGTGGGTTTCCCCACAAAAGTTTCATCACTGCTGGATCAAAAATGGAATCTGCGGATATTCAAACTTAAAATTATTGTAACACTGATAAACTTCAAATTTGATATCCATTCCGATGAAATTTTTAATGAATGTGCGAGTTGAGATCAAGGCAGTCCTCAATGTGTGTTATTGCTGCCGGATCAATTGTATGCAGTTTTCACCCGGTGTTCATATGCCCCACTAGGAGTTCTATCAAACGTACCTTGCACTTGTGCATTCGTATATGAAAAGTACTTCTAACATTTTACTTTTCTATGCTTCTAGTTTCATGAGAATTCTGATCAGTAATATATTTCACAGTTTCTTGAGGTTATTTTTATGTATGAAAATGAATAAACTAACCGTTTCAAAATCATGTCTAATAAATTTCAATGACTTACACAATCATGTTGGAGATACTATACTATAATGTTTTTTACGAGGGGTTCAACCAAAATTTGCAACACTCTTTCACAAAAGTAGAAACAAACAAAAAAAACCCAGATCTTAATGTTTGACCGCTCTGATACTAAGGAAGTGTAACTCCGTTTTCATTCTAAAATAGTCGTTCACTACTCGTTGGAAAGCATCCAATTTACCTTCCAACATCACTCGGTCAATGAAGGTATCAAGTAGAAAAATACAAATGGAAGATGGCGATTGAGTAGTTTCTAACGATTGGGAATGTATCTTGAGCAGTGTTGAGAGAACCCCTTCAAACAAGTCCCCCTTATCAAATCTGTCAGGTGATATTTTACAGTAAATTTACTTCCACCATTAGTAGATCAAGGGCGTAGCTTGGTATTTCGAACAAATCAAACGCAAAACTCTGTGATCCTTTTTTGAGCTTCCAAACCCAGATAAGAAGTTTTGTGTCCAGTCAACAATCCAATGCTTTTAGTGACGTTAAGATCATAAAAGGGGTCAGGAATACGATAGTATCTCAATTTCATTGAATGGCCCCCCCTCTCCCTTCATTCCAAACCAGAATCTCCACTATTCACCGAGAGTTGAAGGAGAGTTCACTAGATATCGCCTTTGACATCTACCATCCCCAAAAGTTGACTACCAAGAACCGTTGTGGAGGTTGGGGTTGAAGTTGGAAGCAACTTCTATCAAAGCTGGACCTTATGACTTTCCTGTCGTAAAATCACATTCGAAGAGGGAACAAAGCTAAACTAAACGCCATTAATATTGTCCAAGTTTAGCCTAGAGAATATCTTTAATCTTACGACCCTATATTCATCAAATGAAAAACAAACGGTCTCTATGGTTCGAAAACTGTTCGTGACTTTTCTATCGAACCAATGAAAATGTATGATATATTTGTAGCATTACCGCAGATTAAAGTGCTATAACTCCACGATTGTGCTCGTTTTGTTTTTCACGGAAGCCACAAATCATTTTTTTTTTTTTTTTTCGTACCATAGTTGCAGAGCTGTTAATCTGATTAGGACCAATCGGAGTTTAATCTGCTAAATTAATGATATTAATTGATGCGTTGTCTATTGAAAACGCATAGACTTTTTGTCATTTTACACTTCCCCAAATCTTGACTTCTTACGTTTAAGTGGATCTTTTCAACCAATTCGTTTAAGTGGTAGCAATTTCTTGGAAAATCCATACCAAATTGCAAGTATATAACAAGATAGAATAGATTATAATGATTCACCAAAGTGAAACAACGTGATTACCTTCTAGTCAAGTGGTTATCTAATAACAAATAGGGGCCAGGTCTGCCTGCCTTCAAGTAATGCCGACTCTCACAAATACGCTAGAATTTTTGTTAGAATTTAATAAGAAGTTGAAGAATTGAAGTGCCTCCAATGAGTTTAAGCTATATCTGACTATTGTAGTATCAGATTAAATAATATAGCAACTATGGATGCACGAGTACAAAACATGTGCCTAATATTGTTCATAACTGCAGGTTGTACATAAAGGGCGTGGGAAGAAATTAATTAATAAAATCACAAATAGATACCTAAATAAATTAATGAATAAGAATATACGACTTAAAATTACAATGGTCTATCAAGGCAAGGGAAGCGTTTTATTCACATTCGGAACAATCTTCATTCGTTTTATTAGTCCCCATTTCTTTAGACTTTCTTAGGCGGTCACACTGCTTTTCGTGTTATTGATAAACGAACTTGAAAATCGTCTTAAGTTCGTTTTGAAAGCAGAAGATGATTACTCAAATGAAGAAAAAACAACGTGAAATAGACAAAATAAGCGAATTAGACAAGTTACTGTAAACTGATGTTTGATACAAAAGTTTGTTTTCCAGTGTCTTTGGGCCTTTTGCTTGATTATTCCAAGCTGGCGAGAGACGAGGGGAGTTTTATAATCAACCTTCCCCGAAGGGTAACAGTATAATGCTTTTAGAAGCCGTATAAAGCTCCAGGCCTTTGGAAGAGATAGTGGGCAAGCTGGTCAGACTACCTACCGAGGAGTTAGGGCTCAGTACGTCCGATTTCTTTGGATCCACTAACCTTCCAAGTCCTGGACTTCCCTCGGGACTGTATAGGGGGAAGGAAAAAGGGCGAGTCGGACGCTGCACTCCGTCTCCCGTTCTTTTCTTTACATCCCCTTTAGTGACAAACAACCGGGGGTTGGCCGAAGAGAAGGGGGAGGGACTTCTGGGTCTCTCAGATCTGGGTTAATGGAGGACCGACTAATTTAAGGAAATGAATCCCGGCTTTCAACCCTCGTCCCGACCGCTTTTCCCACGTCCTATGGGACCCGGCCGTAAGTCCCACGAGCCTGAAAATCTTCGGATGGGCGCAGAATCTACCACCTTCTTATAAAAAGGACTGAAGCCCCCATTGCCTATTTGAACGGGAGCTCGAATTTTTCGGTATAGGACCAAAATAAAGTGCTCGTCAGAACGATGAGGGACTTCCGGCACGGAGCAACCCCCTCCCCACTCCCCATCACCACAGTAACCGTTCAATTGAGCGTAACTTTTAGAATAATTTATCCATTTGCCAACTGCCGCTGTTTCACGAAAACGGTTCAACCCCTCTATCTCTCAACATATAAACACTCTCATACAGATTTCATAGCCCTTTGCTTCTCTGAAGTTGGTCAGGGAGAAAAAAAAACTGCGAAATTTCAACACAAAAATGTATTTTGGTTTTATTTTTAATAATGAACCTTTGTAATCGACCAAGAAAATTTTTTTTAACCCCCCCTGAACATTTTTTGGTTTACGTTTCAAGATGCGTTGGATAACAAAATAAAATAAAATAAAATAAAAAACTACAGGACCAAACTTTATGAAACATGGCTTAAAAATCATACATCGTCCTGGGATGTGCCAGTAACATCCCCATCAATTTTTCACATAACAATTAACATTCAAAAATCGAGATCTCGAAAACTTTTTTTTAAGGTAACAGTAATGATATCATGCTTGTCAATGATAAATATAATCCCAAGGGATCGATTAAAACCATCCGCAACGCTGTAGATTGAAAGGTTTGAGAAACACCTTTGGATTTCTACATCATTTCACCATGCGCTGCTAGCTGTATCTATTGATTAGCCAATCGAGCTCTGAATTCCATTAATGATTGCTAGATAATGGAACATGTAGACGTAGAAATTGCCCCTTGTATCAGCTGATATAATGCCAATAATGGAATTATCAAGTGATATAGTTGCAATGGTATTTTCTAACTTTGCGAAATCGAGATTATTAACTATTGTACGTGCGAATGTACCACCTAGTGAAGCATTGGTACCTAGATACCTACTAAATTTTATATCATAAATTGCTCCCACGCCTACCTATAGGTAGCGGAAGCATTATTTTCACTTTTGAGAGATGAAAAAGTTTTAGTTTCCAAAAAATCAAACGGTTGTTGTTTTTTCACAGCGGTCAAATTCCCACTCGGATTTTACGTTTTAGGCCATTCTACAAAACTTTCGTTCCGTGTCTTTCTGTGTGTTCATGTGTGCGTGTCTGTCATGTATCCGCAAATTCTTGTAACAAGCTTAATTTCCACAATATTCAACCGATTTTTATGAAAGGTTTATGGAATGTGTGGGTTAGTAGGTGGTTTTCTATCAGTTCCGTTGTTCCCAAATCAATACTTCACTCTACGCATGCGCAAACAAAAATTTCATCAATCATCATTTTCTCACGTCCCCGTCGTCCGATCTCGCTTTGGAGGATAAGTGGGAGAGATTAATTTAGGCATTCCCTAGTAATTTCAACATAATTACATCATTAGTAGCTGCTACGCATGCGCAAATGTGTATTCCTTTTAACGAGCCTTATTTCAACAGATTTTATTCGAATTTGATAAAATTTTCAGGGGCTGTACGTGTTAGGCTGCCAATGGTACCTTTTTAATTGCATACTTGTTAAATAATTATTTCATTCTGCGCATGCGCAAACGTTTATTACTTCAAGCATAATTTTTTCACGCCTGGTAGTATAATCTTCCTCAAGTTCGGTACGTAGTTGGGGGAGATAGTTTGATTATTCTATATTCATTTCAACATGATTGCATCATTAGTAGCTCCTGTGCTTGCCTGAAAGAGTATCCCCAGGAACAAGGTTAATTTCTAGTTTTCATAAGGTGCCTATACCTATGTCTGCCTACGGATCTGCAATCTGAAAAGGACCTTCTTGTAATATCAAGAACTCACTATCAGTGGACACTGATCATCTTTGGAGCCTCTGAGTCTACTTTGTTTTTCAATCGACTTATGCTGCTGAGACCTGAAATGTGGCTCCTTTTTGGAGATCTGGAATACAATTACAAAGTATGGAGGGACTCAGATCAGCTTTGGAACATCCGAGACTAACTTTCCCATTCGACTCACGGAATTGGTATTTCGATGGAGCCCCTCTGGGGCTCCTCGGAAACAATTACGAGGTACGGAGGCGCACTGATCAGCTGATTGGCCTCCGTACCTATATTATTTTCTTACCTATGCACCTCTTTTTTTAACATTTTCACTGAGAAGCGGGAAATTGCGGGGTCAGGAATATCTAACGCAGAAATAATAAACCTTTGTGTAATAATTTGGAGCGTTTTTTGAATATAAACCTAGAGATGAAGCCTCCGTCCCCCTTCTTTCCTCGATTAAGGTGATATATCGAGAAAGTATAGAATTATTCTATTTCTAAAAATTTTATTTCCTCATTTCAATCTCTTTGATTCTAGAAGAAGAAATAATACTTACCAATATTTTTCTCTTTTACTGTTTCGTCACCCCTGAAACAAAAAACATTTTTTATCAGTTTCGTTGTAGTTAAGCCAAATTACTTAATTGTTGGTAATTCTCTCATTTGATGAGCAAGTTATATAAAATAAAACCTTTTACAAATTGTGGGGTTTTCAGAGTTATATGATATCATTCGTTTTATTCACTGCTCGCAATTCGTCTTATAGGATTTTGGGAAAAGGGCATACATTTTGGCGCCGGTTCCCTTATTTTTCCTTCAATATTTTCATATGCCTGATATTTCAATAAGATTCCAAAAACATGCAATATGAAGGGCATCTGACGACTGAAAGTGGGATAAAATGGTATTTAAAACATGGATTCGAAGGATTATTTGAACGACATGAATTTAATTGAAAATGGAAGTGACGGCATCTTGGGTTTTAATTGAAAATTTAAACCTTAGATATTCATCTTTTGACATGGATATGTCTTTGCTCTGGGGAGTCAACCAAAAATTTCCGTCACGCAAAATTGATGTCACAATTTCAGTGTTTTTCACGTACAACCCAGCCGTTGCTAGGGGAATGGAACTTCCGCAGTTTTCATCGCACAAAAATCGTTCGCCACTCGTTGGAAAGCGCTTGATTTATGTGATAAATGTTCACATCTCAAGCTACCAATTTCCCCCTCCTTACGTACCTGGCTACATTCCTAAACTAAGTTGATTGGACTATAAACAATTTTAATAAGCCGGTTACAATATTCTTAACGTAAAGCAATAGCATCATTTACTCCACTCCATAGGAAACATTTTCATCCCCCTGACAACAGTCGACTGTTAACAACTCATTGCGACTGTATTGGAGAAATAACTTTAATTTATAGTATGCTTTTTGTGCCTCCAAGAATGATAAAATAAATTCTTTACCCTACATTTCGTCGCCTACAGTCCGAAGTTAAAGGATTCGTTTACAACTCTCGAGGACGACCGTTATGAAATTCCCAATCGAAGACATATCCATGTAAACATGCTATCTGCTTGTAAAGCAGATAGTGGAACTCGTTTGCGAGTTTTATAAGCTTTTTCAATACAAATTTCATGTTTTTAGTTCCTCTATGCCATCTAGAATTGAAATTTCCCTGAAATAGGACGCACATAAGTAGACTATTCTCTGGGCCCAATAAAAATAAAACCACGAAAGGCCTCCATTCAATCGATTCGACAGTACTTCATGCCAACCTGCGTGTTAGTAAATTTAAGAGCGAAATCTTCGTTCAAAGAAAAAATGGAAATCGAAATTCTTTAAGCTGTATCTCACAAGAGTAACATAACGGTAAGGGCAAACTCCGAGCTAATAGCTGGAGTTGTACGACAAGTCTGGGAAGACAGTCGTAAAGCTTATAACATCTGGCGCCGTCTCTGATACTGCAACACTTGAGATGGAAGCAATCCAGAGAGTCCCGTCGGGTGAAATGTTCCGTCTACGAAGGCGTTGCATTTTATTCTATTGACATTCTGTAATTCACTACAGAGGAAATAAACCAGAAGTTTCAAACACCAGATGTTACATTCTTTGCATAATGTCGGATGTACTTACTCAAAGGTAAGTTTGTATGGACGAATCGCGTGGCTGAATAAAGCATCCCGTCGTTATACCTATCAAGTGATCTACACTTACAAATCAAGTTCTCTGAACTAGTTTTGTTGTTCCAGCAACGAAATATTACAATTTTCCCATACCTCATGCATCTCGGAATCACAACGGACCTTTTACTTTTACAAACCACATAATCTACTATTAATTCTTTACTAAACAATGGTATGCCTTATCTAGTCATGTGGCATAGTGATCAGAAGAATGGGGAATTTTCATGGTTATTTTTTATTTGTTCATTAGAAAGATCTGAGTGAAAGCTCTCCAAAAAGGTGCTATATGATAGGTATCTGTCCCGTGAAACGGCTGTTGAAATGCATTTGCACAATGACGCAAACCCCCCCCCCCCCCCCTAGCCTGAGGGGAACCCCCAGCACCCTTGCACTATTACGTCACGCGTGATCATCCAACCTGTTTATTGTCCAAACTAAACAATTGTTAAGCTGACAATCAATACCAGTGAATTTTCAAGTGCAGTGAACCCAAATCTAAGGTAAAGTGTGAAATTCCGACAAATTAAAGTTCCCCATTTAATCTCAACGAAATTTAATTCATCAAAAGTATTTCATGCATACTCTTCCCACAGTTCGGAATTCAGCACAACTCCAGCCTAGAAATACCTTTGCCACATTGCACAACGTTAATGACCTTCATGAAACATAACCTAGGTGGTCTGTGACGGTTTCGAAATTTCTGCATTACGAAGGCATACGAAGGCATTCCCTTCATATTATTGATGTTTGGTGAAAGCAGGAACACTTACTCAAATCACGGGCTACTTGAAATTTTTCTCAAGTCTGACCCCAAAATGGGTGTTTTTTTTAGAAGAGGGAGCTGGGGGGGGGGGGGTGAATTGAGGTATCTTGAGGACATGATAGATTAAATATTTTCGGATAACACTAAGAAACCTCAGCCTACTTGGAAATTTTCAATTCCGACCCATAGGGGTGTTTTGGGGGAGGGGGTTTGGAAAGGGGTATCTTCGACATCGAACAAACTGGGGATATGATTAGGCGAATATGTTTAGATAACTTCAACTTCGATCACAGGCTATTAAAATTGTTTGTAGCCATAGGGAGGCGTTTGTGGTAAGGAGAAAAAGAAGGGGGGGGGGGGGAGACAGGTGGTTAAATGGAATAATCTGGTCATCACCAAACGAACTGGTGATCTGTGTTCGGACGAATGAAATTGGATTAGTCTAAACGATCTTATGGGTTATCTACGAGTATCAAGAATATTTTTAATCTGAAATATGGGGGGTATTTGGGAAGAGGGAGTGGGGGTTGATCTCAGTAGTTTAGTTCTAATAGGTAATTTATAAGTAAGTAATTTTAAGTTAGGACTTTTTTGAATCAGATCCATAAGGGTGTCCCAAAATGTGATGGGTAAGGAGGGGGGGGGGGGGGCTTGCGTATATTCAAGTCAATCTGTGCAACGCACGGTCGAACCAGCTAGTGAATGATTTAGACGCACGATCAGGGTTATCAGGTGTCTGGTTTTGGCCCGAATAATCCGTTTCTCCACTATGCCGTCCGGACAATAATTTATTGAAAGTGGCCCAAAATGCAAAATATCCGGATTGTTGACGGTTTTCTTGAATAAAGACTAGGATACCTTCGTTCAAAAGATCGTTCCTTTTAATGCCGTAGTTTCTAGAGACTAGAGAGCTGCGTAGATGAACAAAATCATAAAAACTTGTATTCTGGTCACATTCTTTCATAGGAAGAAACTATCGTTCCCTTTGGTTAGCCATTAGTTGAGCACTCCCTCTTTCACTTCAAGACGGATATGAATAATCGTGAAATTATTGGGGTTTGTGTTATAGAATCCATAATTAAAATCGAGCAGAAATTTTAACAACACGTTTTTCCAGCCTTTTGTTTATATTAGATTTACTAGTTATTCGAGAATCGGGAGTTATCCCTCAAAGCAGCAGTGAGATGAATAGAATAACTGGATTAATTCGTGATCCTCCGTGATGGAACGGGCCAAGAAAGCGTTATATCAATCAGAGTTTTACTCATCAGTGCTTTCGGCTGGATAGCAATACATTATTATAAAATGGCCAATATTTCAGATTTCTAACTGTGTATGATAGATACACTATTATTATAGTCATAAGGATGAATGAATAAGACCTCACTCACTGAGATTATTGACACACAAAAATTTATTCAAAACATCACTTAAAATGCATATATAAACTTGACAGAAGGAAAAATCTTGGCTGGAACACAACTGATAATGTAATACACATAGTTTCCGTTTTGAGCAAGGTTTTTTAAAAATAAAACATGCTTATCCATTATTGGGATGCAGGCATAGACTCATATCCTAAGACTTCTTCCTAGTGTCCGGTTTTTCATACGATACCATCTGGCAACCATGCGCCCGATCCATGTGGGGGGGGGGGCTTGGCGGTACCTAGGAAACGACGTCAGAAGGGCGGAACAAATCCGTGTTCACTAGCTTGTGTCACCAAAGCTCCACTGAAGCCTCAGCAGAAGCTGATGCAGCAGCAGCGGCTCCGTGGAGTAGTAACGTGATATCTACTTTATTTGTAGTACTGTAAAATGCTGCGGTGAAATATTGATTTCAACTTCGGAAATAAAAACTCACCCAGTGATCACATTATTAACCGAAATCGTGATCATATTTATGTGTGTTCACACGCACTCTAGAGAAAGAAAGGAAGGAATAGCGACGAAAGAAAGTTCACTATATTAATAAATACGTCAACCATGGAGGATGATTTCCCGTTCTATGCGCTGAATCTCAGTCGATCCCTTATCTCAGTTCGGAATGATAGAATGAATTGATGTACAGGTCAAATATTTCAGTTACACAGATCAGTTTCCTTAGAAACGAATGCGCCGCGTATGTTGACGAAAGCTCACGTGTCTTTGTCACCATCAGATTACGAATCCGTTTTGCAGGAATCCAATTAGGATTACACACGGCCCAGTTTGATAGGAATGGATTGTAGGAGGCTCAGCTTGCGGGAAAATCACGCATGAGATCAAACCAAATTAATATGGCCTTTGTAATGATGTTTGACTAGGAAATACGAGAGCGAGGAGTCAAACTGTTGAATTCCCAGAATTGCTCAAATAGGAAGGCGATTCATGTTAAAGCCGAATTCAATGTGAACCTGAACAAATTTATTTCCTGGAAACCTAATTACCGAATGATCTATGCGATTTGATTAGATACGGAATACTGGCATGTGTAATGACACCTTCAAATCATATTTACAACCGCTACTGGAATCGTGGAATGCTTTAGGGAAGGTTACAAATATTTCACTGCCCCTGTTTAATGTTGTAAAAATTCGAAAGAAATTACTAAAAATAACAAACATATTAAGTATTCAGCAGAATATTATTTAAAAAATGTTGCAAACTAAGATCTAAAATATTAAATAAAAAAATAATAAGAAAAAAAAGTTGCACAAAAATTATGAGCTAAAATTAAATAAAACTGCAAAATAAAAAATAAAAATGAAAAAAAGACAAAATAAAAACTGCAATAAATTAAAATCCAAAACCTGTTTGAACATATTACTTGAGAATTTTATTTAGAAAAGGTTTCAACAAAGTGATTTTCAATTTATTTATGTGCATCAAAGTGCTCAAATATCAGAACAACTCAGCGTAAAAATAATATAGTAACTCACAAAAATTCGCACCCAAGATCATGCTACATGACTAGAACGATCTGTTCTATAATACGAGTGAAGGAAGTATACAGGGAACAGCGCACGTCGTCTTAATAGAGTTACCAACTTCTCCTCTCCACTTCCTTACATTTAATAGCCCTCGATCATTTCAGAAAGTTCGTTGCGTTCCATAGTGGATCTGTATCACGCAACACTACGAGAACTAGACTCACGCAAGCACTCATCTTACCTGGATTACGGCCTCGAGAATGAGGATCACTATGTTGCTAAGACGATGCCCTACTTCTTACTATGTCGAGCCGAATGAACGAGAATCAACAATGGTTCACTAGCCTTTATTGAGAGCAAACTGATACCAGATTACCCGATTTCACACGTTCATAATGACTAATAGATTCTTTTTGAATACATTGGAACAGCTGCCCGCTCAGTTGGCACCATTTTTCCAAGCCTTGATAGAGATATTAGTATCATATGACGTAGTTATAGGTTCGGTCCCGGAATATTCCCTTATTCCTTTCCTTATTGGAAACTCTTTTTGTCCATAAATAAAAATAAAACCCCTTTTATGACGAAAGTTTTAAAGATATAAAATTTTTAATATTTCAACCCTTATATACTACCTTGTAGAGTTGATCGAGAGTGATGCCGATGTTACTGGCATATCCCGAGCTCATGTATGATTTTTGAGCCAAATTTCATCAATTTGGTATAGCAGTTTCGAGACAAGCTTGGTACAGCGTACGGCGTAAAGCGGATGGACAGTTTTTATTCGATCTGGGGAATCTACGTATCTTGAAACATAAACCGTCAAATATTAAGGGTGGGTTGAAAATGTTTTTTTTTTTTTTCTTGTCGACTGGAACGTTTCATTATTGAAGATAATAAACCAAAAAGCCCAACCCCAACCCATACTTTCTCTTGACGACATTTTTTTCCCATTTGTCTAACAAATCCAAAAACACATTGTCCACCCCCGAAACTACGGGCCTAACTTCCCCGATAAAATGTCGAGTGGATAAAAATGTGCATTGGGTGTTGCTAGGGAAACCGAGCCAACCGATTGTTCCCGTCCAACTTCGGGTCCCCTTGGTTTGTTCTTAATAAGGTCCACTCAATTTTCTCTATTTGACTAAGTGGCGAGTAGAAACAAAATGTTATACAAACATCAGTCGTCTCTTTTTTTCATTTATTTATTTAATTCTTTATATATAAGTAAGAAGACGTAGGAAACCTGGATGTACCGCAAAGCAAACCCTTGGAGGCTTCCGCTTGGTTTGGACTGCATTCAGCCCCCACATTATTTATTTATGTATTTACATTCAACCAACAGTCTTGGAAAATCCGCCAGTACAGAGCCCTGTACTCAAGTACCTCCTCAGCTTTGGGTTGCACGTTAAGGAAAAACAACTCAACAACATGCTGACACTCAACTATTCGGAGAATTCACAATGCTAAATCTACCACTTATATTTAAAACAAGGACACTTAATCAGTGGCTACCTTTCATATCCGCTGAAGGCAATTGTTTAGAGTTCTTGTACCTCAAGCTTTGTACCAAACTTTCGTGGCCACTTTAAGTAGGAAATACCGCCTGGTTACTTACTCTTTATTGTAGTATTATTACCGAACTTGAATCTTTGTATTTGATTTTCCACCCGATCAGATGGTTAGTAGAGTTAAAACAGGCAATTAAAACAGTCCACTTTCAACGCAATTCAATGCAATTTAGTGCAGGAGCATAGCTGCAATCAACACGGCCAGCCTTGATCACGCTAACGATACAACAACCTTTCGCGCTAAAATTCGACAATATGAATCCGCTCGGATCGACAGATTGTCCTCTGTCACTGCCATCAGTTACGACTTTGCACGATGAGTTGAACGATTATATCGTACAAGGCTTTCACTGATCCTATAACGATGGATAATTGTAAGATATAAGGATAAGATATTAAAAATTTTCATTCGACGACGCTCTCAGGGACAGGAACAATTTTTAACCATCCTTCTGGACACCTATGGTATGCGGGTCTGGGCTCAAAATAATGAGTAGGTGCTGAAGCTTTCAAGAAAGTCACATTGAAGACGTCGCGTCGTGTTCGAAAGAAGGAGAGTAATACAGACATCCTCTAGAAAGGCTGCGGAAGCTTATCCTAAAAGATTTTTATTTTTGCCTCATCTAGAAGGCACTCTACTGTATGACATACCTATGTGAATCTGAAGAGAACACTGAACACATTTTGCTGATGTTTCAACAATATTTCGACAATAATTCGATATTATGATACGGAGGAATATTTCTAGCTCCTTCAGAATGGACCATGAACCTTGAATTTTGTATGAATCTTACTAAAATTCAAACAGTTTCAGTAACACATGAAGTTTATAGACATTGACGTTAGGGTCTCACAGCATAGTTGGAATATGAATCATGAGGCACGATGTCAATGATTGTAGTTGTCAATAAAATAAAATTGAAAACCAAGCAATTTTGTCTTAACAACATGTAATGACAACAAAATATAACCATGTGTAGCAAAGGGTGGGTAGATCATAAAATGTCCAAACAAAATCACTTCATCAACATGTATGGTCTGACTGTACAAAGTAGACATTCGGACGTGTTTTCATTCATACCCACTCATTCATACTTCATTTTATATCATATACACATTTATTTAGTTTTTTTTTTTAAATCAATTCATCGGATGAAAATCAAAACAACATGGTCAAAAATAGGTTCAAACGAGCCAAGAATTCTTGTGAAGAATTTATTCAACTCCATTCCAATAGATTTATAATATCTCGATTTTCTGTCTTGGCAATTCTTCCGAAGAATAACAAGT
Source organism: Adelphocoris suturalis (assembly GCA_030762985.1). Taxonomy (NCBI): domain Eukaryota; kingdom Metazoa; phylum Arthropoda; class Insecta; order Hemiptera; family Miridae; genus Adelphocoris; species Adelphocoris suturalis. Next base: position 26,317,719 of record CM061041.1, on the reverse strand, counting down.
TGGGTCCGCCTACGGTTACGCAAGAATTCGTCCGCCGCTTCGTTCTGAATACTAACAACTGCCTGGAACCATTTTTTCCATCTCAATAGGTGGGAGAAATTTTCTGCACCGCTATATTATTTCAGATCTGAATTGGAAATCAGACGCAGATGGATTCTTGGGGGATAAGAGTCTGTGATAATTTTCTGTTTTCGCAGTTCAAGTGAAGAACATGATTTTTTTCTAAGCCACTAGCTTTTCTCGACGCGTGGTGACATTATTCATGGAGGTAATGGAAATTTCGGATCTGATTTTAATACGGCGATCCATCAAGCAGGCAGACTGCACTGCTCGAGGAGATTAATCAAAGATGATTCAGCCTCCTATATCTCCACATTCATCTGCTGCTCTCAGACGGGCGTCTTCTACTTTTTTCGCTACTTTTTATTCAGCTCCCCTTCAACTTAAGCTGAACTGGAAAACGTCTTCCCACTTAAGTTTTTAAGGAGGAAAGGTCATCACTCATTCTGCGTTGACCTCGTAAAGATCAGAACTATTCAAAAAAAGACTCCTTGAGAAGTTTTTAACGGTCCCTCATCAGCTTAATACAGTTGCCGTTTCTTCAACTCGACTCATTATTCAAAATACTATGAGAGATGACAAAATTCAATGTTTTCTTCCTTTTGCATACAATCAAGTTTCATTAATAGTTAACGATTGATGTAGCCCAGGTTGAGGATAGATAACCAGGATAGTCTAGGATAGAACAAACTTTGCTGCAATACGGAAATCCGAACGATAATTTTTCAACTGTTTTTACTTCAGCTTTTTATAACCTACCTAATCAATAATTATTATGATTACAATCTCATATTAAAACTAATGTTAACCTTTCCCAGTGTCAGTATTTTTAACTCCGTTTTTCAAATGAATAAGCTCGTTCTTTCCCATAGGCTTCAGGAATCGGAAAGGTTTGCCTGTGACCTGCTTAAATAGGCGTTACAAGATCAAAAATTGAAAAAAAAAAGTGACCAAAATCGTTTTTTTTTTCCTGGATCCGTCACATGTTTCTTAGACAATTCCGAAAACTTTGGTTCAGTAGCTTGAAAAAGGAGACATGATTTTTCGTTATCTACAACACATTTTTATTGCTGAAATATTAGCAATGAATGTGATCCATCTCAATGAAGATTTTATTTATTTATTTTTTAACATTTCCTCTCTCTTTTCCAGGACGATAGTAGTGTTCGATCCAGCCATGGAGGTGGGAGTAAAAATGTAATCAGATCCCCAGGTGAAGTGGAGTCCATGTGCCGGCTGTTTTGTAGGTTCGTAACATTAGACGAGGCGATGACACAAAAGGAAACGACGAGATGACACAGGTACCCTTCTCACATGGGCGAAAGCTCACACGACTAAAAGGGCCAGAAACAACAGATACAAGTTATTTTCGTCCTTTATTACGCACCATAAAAGGTGTAGCCTGACGCGGAGCAGATAGAGGCGAATGAATCTACGCTGAATCGCAGGTGGTGGCATTGAAGGCCGGAGGATGAGATGGAATTTGATACGAAAGGCGGTGCCTGGTCTGACAACTTTGGAGCACCTGGAAATGCTTCGTGTTTATGAGGCTTTTATTTCCTTTTGGCGATGCGCCCATACAAAGAAATGACAGAGTTAGTGTCAATGCAATACAACCATTTGCTTCACAAAGAAACTAACGGAAGCTAACTGTATACAATAGACTCTCTTAACCACCCATCCAGTAGGCAAAAACTTTATTTAACTGCCCCCTAATTTTTTAAAACCATAATTAATTTATTTTTATGATACTTCAAACCCGTATTTAAAAAATAAGAAAGCGATGTTTTGAATGGGAAAAATCTCACGGTGAAAATGGAGGGGGGGGGGGGCAGTAGTAAAGAACACCCGAAAATTGAAATCCTGTAGTAGAAGGTGTTGAAACTGAGGAAACATCCAACCCTGCAGCATTTTGAAATGGGATGCATGCCAGTGACGATGTTTTCACCAAAAGTCTATTCATGCAGTCCCTGTTGATAGATCTCACTGTTGGCCCTCAGGACCATCTGACTAATCAACTTGCAATTTTCTTAAGGGGTTTCACAAAGGGTGAGATCTACAAACCACCTTAACATACTCGTACCAATCTTGGTGATCTGAAGCGACGAATAACAGCTGCAGTGCAATTGATTGTTCGTTCGAGAGACTTAAGACGTTTTTGACATTTTATGTCTTTACTTTGGCACGTAAACGAAACAAGCGTTACGGTTGGTTTTCTGATGATTTCCGTTTACAACCGAGTCGTTGCTAGGGAAAATAGTACTTCGTCGTTTTTCATCCCACAAAATTCGTTGACCATTCGTTCGAAAGCTCTCGATTTATTTAACCATATTATGTTAACTACTGCGAAGTGGGTGGCCAACAAGCTGAGTTATGAGCATGGTTATATGAATAATTGTTTACACAAAGGTGATCATTCTCAATAATTGATATTGTGAACATGATTGCAACCGCTTACGGCATAGGAGTCTGCAACTATAGATATAAAATGTCCCAATGTGTTGCGGCTCGTATGCAAGCGTTTTTTTTTTTTTTTTTTTTTTTTTGCTAGGTATCACTAATTCATAATTAATTGTTCATAATTTAATTATATTAAAAATTCATAATTAATAAATCAATTTTCTGCGTCCAGTGTGGGGACTTTTTCGGCGGGCGCTCCTTGGAGAAAACTTCCTCTAACTCTCAGCTTTTGAATATTCTAGTCAATTTTATTTTTACATTGCTTTTCAGGGGAGAAAATTATATCTTTACGATCAAAAACATGGTTTTTTCTAAGAAATCGAGGATATTTGTGAGAAATGACCCTCTAAGAAAATTAGAGTTTGGGTCCAGTTTCTACTTATTTTTTTCACGCTGAATCGAATGGAAACACTTGCACATCTCCGCAAATCCGTTATAAAAGAGTTTTTCACTTTAACGAACTAGTTTTATCCTATTAAAAAAAAAAAATAAAAAAAATAAAAAATAAAAAAAAAACCCACATAAAATTTAGCATAACAAATGAACGACGAATTGGTGAATTGAACTGTAAAACCCGGTTATAACGGTGTTGGGGAGATCTGCAAGTGCTATCATGACGAAACTCAAATTTTTTTTAGTGGGTCATTTTTCACTAAAATCCTCGATAAAAAAAATTAAATTAAATAAAAACATGTTTTTTGACATTCAAACATACTTTTCTCCCCAATTATCAAAGTAAAACAAAAATTGACTATACCATTGAAAGGCTAATAAGCAGTTAGAAGAAGTTTTTTCCGAAGCGCCAACCGAAAAATCTCCATACTGGAAGCAGAAAATCGGAAGAAAAACGTCTATTTAAATTTTTTTCCAATTTAGTACTTCAGCATTTTTTGACCAATTAAACCTGATTTAAAAAAAAACTGTATTTTATATTAGGGCGACAGGAAATTTAACGCTCTAGTGGTTATGAAAAGATTTATAGCCGTTTTGATGTCATAAGGCACAAAACACGAAAAAAATAAAATAAAATAAAATAAAAAAAATCTCTTAAAAATTGATTAACTCGAAAGCAAAGCGTTTAAAAATCTCTATGATGGACTTCCGATCAGGAATGAGCTCTAAAATCAACCCCTAGGTTTTCCCCCGAATTTGGTGTCGACACGCTGTATAATAATTGGTAAATATCATCACACAATAACAATAACACAAGCAATATCAATATCACAGCAGCACCAATTTGTTTGTTATTTTATAGTTTTCCCTAGTGTATAAAGTTGGGACCAGTACACAGGTGTGAATTTATTTAAAACTAGATTACTTTGCATTAAAATATAAATAAAAAAATAAAATGAAAAAAATTTAAACAATTGTAGGAAAATAAATTAGCTTAAATTGCCATTACGAACTATTACAGCAGTGGACGCAAAATGAACTAATGGATCAATGGTATCTGATGATGTATTCAACGTCGTGTGGATATCACTGATTGTTATTGTCAATAAATTATGAGGGTCAAAAGTGAAGGTAGCGAGTGGGTGGGCACGATAGCTGATTCATTGAGTTTCTTGAATCAATATAGATCATCTGCATCGGAAGCTATATATTACATATTATTATGAAAGTGGAATGAACCTCTGCCATTGACGCACGTTCTTGCATACGGAGATGGAGTATTGCAGCAATCGAATAATAATTAATAAACATAGACTTAAAGCGATTTCAGTTCCAGACCTCGCAATTTGTTGGACGCTTTGATGTCTTTGTTGAATCAAAACTTAGTAACACGAGTTGGGCAACAGGCGGCAATCGGATTTCTAAATGTTTCCCCAACAAGCTGGTCCTGTTACAAAATAACACGTTGATCCTTGAGACAGTTTCTCGGCGTACACAGCTCTCCGCCGCCTCAGCCAGCTGTACCGTCCGAGCCACTTCCGAGCTAATCCAATACCGCACACCCGAGGTCTCTAACTTGGTCGCTACACTTCCCTTGCAGGAAACCCAAAACCGCCCTTATATGTCAGGCCTCCCCCTGAGAAGCAACGCACCTAATCAATGTCTATCTAGAGCAGTAACAAGAATCCTCCCCAACAGGCATTACTTGGGCTAACGCTGGTTTCAAGAGGCTGAGCCTACCAATTCAGTCAGTACGATTATAGTGATTTTACATGGTTTGTCCCGTATCAATGAAAAAAGAAGATATAAACTTACTATTACATTCTATGATGATGGCAACAATCAACCATCACATTTTAATTATATCGGTTTACAAAAGGCTCTACAAACTTCAACGCGAAATTATAAATACAAATAAACAATCAAATAACAATCAAAATGCTCGTTCTTATGCCCGTGGTGTAAAATTCGCTCTTACAAAAGTTGTTCCGTTTGACTGGTTTTTATTGGTGAAAAGTGGCAAATTTTGGCAAACAAGTTCATTGAGGGCATCATTCGCTATATGTGAAAGTTTTTGACATTTCATGTCTTTGCTATGGCACACAACCAAATTTTCGTTATGTTACGTTACGTAACGAAATATACTCAATTTCTGATGATTTCCGCTTACAACCGAGACGTTGCTAGGGAAATGGTACTTCGTCGTTTTTCATCCCACAAAATTCGTTCACCATTCGTTCGAAAGCTCTCGATTTATCCAATCATATTATGTTAACTACTGCGAAGTGCGTGGCCAACAATCACAGTTATGAGCATGGTTATTTGAATTATTGTTTACACACAGGTGATCATTCTCAATAATTGATATTGTGAACATGATTGCAACCGCTTGTTAATTTCTGATTGCATACGAGTCTGCTACACATACCTACGCGTCTGCAACTGAAGACATGAAATGTTCCAATGTGTTGCAGACTCGTATGCAAGCGTTTCGTCTTTACATTCTTTCTTAGTCGATTACAAAGGTTTCGACAAATTCTGTCGACGCCGCCCAGGCTACATTTCATTTTAGTTTTCACTATTTTTGTTAATTAGATTGTTATACTTGAAAATCTTACCCATTTGTGTTTTACTAGTAATTCCCAGGAAAATGTTTAGTTTTGGAAGTTGTTAGGACGCGTTGCCGCGGAAAATGTGATCACCAGGTACCTAACCAACTAAATGGCGGAAACTTCCAACAACCCAAGCGAAGCAATCAATTCTTCTCAGGCAAGTAACGGAGGTATCAACAGAGACAGACAGTCATGCCCATATTGTGGAAGGCTATACGTAAGAATCGACGCTCACATTAGACGATGCGGTTTAATAGAAGCGCAAAACATTCAATCCTTCGATCACCTATCCAGTGGTCAAGACAATGTTGCCCAACCAAATAGTTCAAATGAAACTGAGGTTGAACAAATGCATCAAGAGAGAGAAGAAACAGTCCCAGAATACATGCAAGAGTTGTTCAGAAACGGATTTGGAGCCCCATTATTAAATGAGGAGGGCCAAGACGATCCATTCTGGACTTCTCGGTGGCGTCGTGCCATGCACCTTCAAGGTAAGCAGTGCCACCTACCACAGGGTGCTGTAGGGCGCCAATTCGTCTCATTACTAGCAACTACTGAGTATTTAAAACAAAAAGTAGAAAAATGGGTAGAATATACTGAAAAATTTGCAGCTGCAGTTCAAGAGAGTCCTCAAGCCATGCACGCAGCGTTCACAAACTCATTCCAATTTGAGTGGGCCTTCACCCAGAGAGTGGTCGATGGGTGCGACAACGAATACCGTCCGCTGTGGGACGCCATTCGCCAAAGGCTGATGTCAGCCATCATGGGACGGGAAGTGGGAGACGAAGAAGGGAATCTTCTAACCCTCCCACCAAGACTTGGGGGTCTAGGTGTCACTAACCCAACAAATTCATCCCAGGCTTTCCGAACTTCCGAGAGGTCGTGCGAGCTCCTTACCACATCCATTCGCACCGGCAGCTTTCTAAATTACAATGAACACAATAATCATGTATCGACAGTGATAAAGGAAGAAAAAGTTGCACGAGAAGCTGTTCTGAAACAACGAAGGGAAGAGATGATTCAAGGGTTGGCGCCGAACCAGCAGAGAGTCCTACGGCGAGTGAGTGGAGCATCGCAGTGGCTTTCCATGCTCCCAACAGCGGCAGATGGGTTTGACTTGTCCGCAACAGAATTCAGAGACGCTATCTCCTTAAGATATGCTCATACCCCCCAAGATCTCCCAATGAGATGTGATGGTTGTGAAGCGGCGTTTGATCTCTCACATGCCCTCAACTATAAGAAAGGAGGAATGGTAAAGAGGGGGCATGACGAAGTACGAGACGTTGTAGCGAGAATAGCCAACCTTGCCTGGGGGGGGGGGGGGGGGGGGGGGGGGAGCATTTGATTGAGCCAGTTATGCAAGAGTCAGCCAACGGACAGCCAGCATTAGTGGGTGATGTAATGGTGAATGGTGTCTGGGACAGTGGGAGACCAGCGTTTTTTGATAATCGCAGAGTTAAAGCTGACGCTGCCTCCTACCTCTCCCAAGACTGAAAAAAAAAAAAAAAAAAAAACAGCAAGAGCAGCAGCAAATGCTAAACACCTAAAATATGATCGAGCTGCAGAAGACCACCGAGGGTCTTTCACACCCTTAGTGTGCTCATGTGACGGTGCCCTTCACAAAGAATTTGCTGTTTTTCTGAAACGGGCAGCATACGTCCTGGCTGAAAAATGGAACCGTCCCTACTCACAACTCTCAGGATGGGTGAAAGTGAAGGTCCAGTTTGCCATAATTCGAACTGTTTCTCTTCGTATAAGAGGGTCTCGAAGAAAGGTTCGACCATAGGGGCTGGAAGATGGAGCAGCTGTACCTCAGATGGTCAACGATTGATTGAGATATTTGTTGCCCCCCCCCCCCTCCCCACGGTCACTGCCTACCTTCCATTCATCAAATTTATACATCCCCGGTTACCGTATTGTTAAAATAAAAAATGTGATGATTGCAAAAAAAAAAAAAAAAAAAAAAAACTCGGCGCTCCGCGCCTCGCCAGGGGGCAAGCCCCCTGGACCCCCAGTTACCTCTATTTACATACTTCGGACGAAATTATTGAAACACAGAATGTGTTTGCGTTGTCGCGCAACCAAGTGACAACCAAACAAGCGTCATTGTTTACTATTCATTTATAACATCAATTTATATAGTTATAGTATTAAACTACGAAAAAAAATACGAAATAAATTCGTGATAAATCAAGAGCGATTTATCAAGTAAATGTCCTAAAGAGGCTACATACGAAATTACAGCTTCCTAGAGTGTAAAGTACAGAAATTAGCTTTAAAAGCCACTCATCTGATCCGGACCCTGGACATCGTCAAGTAAATGTCCTAAAGAGGCTACATACGAAATTACAGCTTCCTAGAATGTAAAGCATAGAAATTAGCTTTAAGAGCCACACATCTGATCCGGACCCTGAGCATCGTCAAGTAAATGTCCTAAAGAGGCTACATACGAAATTACAGCTTCCTAGAGTGTAAAGCATAGAAATTAGCTTTAAGAGCCACACATCTGATCCGGACCCTGAGCATCGTCAAGTAAATGTCCTAAAGAGGCTACAAACGAAATTACAGCTTCCTAGAGTGTAAAGTATAGAAATTACCTATTCAAATTATTTAACCTCCGCTTCACAAATCAAACCGTTTTCGTAATACTCAGATCACCTGCTATGAATCAAATCATCGAAACACAAGCTCAATGAAATCATCAGAAATTAACAAGCGGTTGCAATCATGTTCACAATATCAATTATTGAGAATGATCACCTGTGTGTAAACAATTATTTATATAACCATGCTCATAACTCAGTTTGTTGGACACGCACTTCGCAGTAGTTAACATAATATTGTTGGGTAAATCGAGAGCTTTCGAACGGATGGTCAACGAATTTTGTGGGATGAAAAACGACGAAGTACCATATCCCTAGCAACGACTCGGTTGTACGTGAAAATCATCCGTCACACATTTCGTTACCATCCCGCGTTCCATTTTCGGCTAGTTAGTCCATGGCTAAAACACATTCTGTGTTAAAATATATCCACTGTCTTAATTCAGGACCAAGTCACCCATTTGGAAAATCGATCGCACGAAACACAAAATCAATGGACTTGTGAAAGCCTACAGGAATTAATTAACGATCCCAGGCTTGAGGATTCCATAAATGTTGCAGACCAAGTCACCCATTTGGAAAATCGACCGCACGAAACACAAAATCAATGGACTTGTGAAAGCCTGCAGGAATTAATTAACGATCCCAGGCTTGAGGATTCCATAAATGTTGCAGACCAAGTCACCCATTTGGAAAATCGACCGCACGAAACACAAAATCAATGGACTTGTGAAAGCCTGCAGGAATTATTTAACGATCCCAGGCTTGAGGATTCCATAAATGTTGCCAATGATCCAGATTCTGACATGGAAGAACTATTGAAACTAGCTGTGTAGGACTTCGACTGGAGGGACGTAGAAAACGAGGATACATTTATCAAGTGTGCAGAGCCTTCGGGAATGTCTGAGCAGTCTGGGAACCTGATCGGAAACTCTCGCAGAATAAACAGAGAAAAATCAAGCCTCAACGGAAAACGAGAACCAGCAAGAAAAAAACGGAAAATCGACCCCTCAGGAGAGAAGCCTTACGCCTGCGATCAATGTAAATACAATGCAAGGAGAAAGGACAATATTCTAATGCATATAAGGACTCACACAGGGGAGAAGCCGTACGACTGTGATCAGTGCGAATATAAGCGTACGATATCCAGCCATATTCAGAGTCACAAAAAAAAAAAAAAAAAAAAAAAAAACGCACGAAGGGGAGAAGCCGTACGCCTGTGATCTGTGCAAATATAAGTGTACGATATCTAGCAGCCTTAATGACCACAAAAGAACGCATACAGGGGAGAAGCCGTACGCCTGTGATCAGTGCAAATATAAGTGTACGACATCAAGCAACCTTAAGGACCACCAAAGAACGCACAGAGAGGAAAAGCCTTTCACCTGTGACCAGTGCGAATATAAGTGTACGACATCGAGCAGCCTTAAGGACCACAAAAGAACGCACACAGGGGAGAAGCCGTACGCCTGTGATCAGTGCGAATATAAGTGTACGACATCAAGCAGCCTTAAGGACCACAAAAGAACGCACACAGGGGAGAAGCCGTACGCCTGTGATCAGTGCAAATATAAATGTACGACATCGAGCCATCTTCAGAATCACAAAAGAACGCACACAGTTGAGAAGCCGTACGCCTTTGATCAGTGGGACTATAAGTGTACGACATCGAGCAATCTTCAGATACACAAAAGAACGCACACAGGGGAAAAGCCTTACGCCTGTGATCAGTGCGAATATAAGTGTACGACATCGAGCCATCTTCAGAGTCACAAAAGAACGCACACAGGGGAGAAGCCGTACGCCTGTGATCAGTGCATATATTAGTGTACGACATTAAGCAGCCTTAAGGACCACAAAAGAACTCACACACGAGAAAAGCCTTAGCCCTGTGATCAGTGCGAATATAAGTGTACGACATCGAGCCGGGTCATTCTCATTTCATTTGCCGCTTTGGGTCGTTTGAGAACCTCAAAGACGTGAAATATGAAAGTGCTCGAAAATGAGGTTAGATCGGCAAATACTACTCATTGTACATTGCAGATTTGTGTTCCATAGATGAACAGGAGTTTTTCATTGATGTTGTATTTTCTATATTTTTTACCCATCCTTGGTCACACTCCTGAGAGGTACACTCATGAGAATTCCCAGTAAAAATGGCGTCACACAGGATGATGAAGTGGCAAAACTCGGGGATGGCTACTGTTTGAGACCTGACACCAAGCAGTTTGGTTGTTGATATCGGATTATTTCGTTTAAGCACTAACAACACTCGTAATTAGTGTAACACTCTTGATTGAAAATAAAAATACGCCCCATGTTTTTAGGCTTCTTTCGGTGTAAAAGCTGCTGCAACTCCAAGCACTCAACTGCAGTCTCACATCTTCACCTGGACAATATAACCTTCACATCTGACTGTTTCCCCCCATTTTCCATCGGCTTTCTTGATCGCAAAAACGATAACAATCCTGAGGTCCCATTGAGATGAGATATGGGGGAGTGACTGAAAAACTAGTTTTTCGCGGGTTGGGAAAAATCTTAAAAATGTAAAACCTTACTCTAAATAAAGAGGAACCAACCTACTGCAGCCAGTAACCCTGGCCAGTTCTAGATTGTCATTGTTTCCTAACTCCTTAACTTCTACTTACATGTTAAGTAGGAGGGGACGGTAACACTCATGAGTTTCCAGGATTTCAAGGTTTTTCGTTGACACTGTGTATTGGTTAAAGGGGATTTTGGGCAGTCAAATTATTTCTTCGTTGATCTCCCAACTTATACTACCCTTTTTTCCCCCAAAATCGCTAGTTTTGGTCAAGAATTGTGAGAATTCGTCGTCGGGGACATGAAAGCGGCAAATGAAATGAGAATGACACAGCCATCTTCAGAGTCATAAAAGAAAGCACACAGGGGAGAAGCCTCACGCCTTTGATCAGTGCAAATATAAGTGTACGACATCAAGCAGCCTTAAGGACCACAAAAGAACGCATACAGGGGAGAAGCCGTACGCCTGTGATCAGTGCAAATTTAAGTGTACGAAATCGAGCAATCTTCAGAGTCATAAAAGAAAGCACACAGGGGAGAAGCCTCACGCCTTTGATCAGTGCAAATATAAGTGTACGACATCAAGCAGCCTTAAGGATCACAAAAGAACGCATACAGGTCACAAGCCATACGCCTGTGACCAGTGCAAATATAAGTGTACGACATCAAGCAGCCTTAAGGATCACAAAAGAAGGCACACAAGGGGAGAAGCCGTACGCCTGTGATCAGTGCGAATATAAGTGTACGACATCAAGCAGCCTTAACGACCACAAAAGAACGCACACAGGGGAGAAGCCGTACGCCTGTGATCAGTGCGAATATAAGTGTACGAAATCGAGCAATCTTCAGATACACAAAAGAACGCATACAGGGGAGAAGCCGTACCAATTCAGAGACACTATCTCCTTAAGATATGCTCATACCCCCCAAGATCTCCCATTGAGATGTGATGGTTGTGAAGCGGCGTTTGATCTCTCACATGCCCTCAACTATAAGAAAGGAGGAATGGTAAAGAGGGGGCATGACGAAGTACGAGGCGTTGTAGCAGGAATAGCCAACCTTGCCTGGGGGGGAACATTTGATTGAGCCAGTTATGCAAGAGTCATCCAACGGACAGCCAGCATTAGTGGGTGATGTAATGGTGAATGGTATCTGGGAGAGTGGGAGACCAGCATTTTTTGATAATTGCAGAGTTAATGCTGACGCTGCCTCCTACCTCTCCCAAGACTGGAAACAAACTGAGGAGCAGTAGCAAATGTTAAACACCTAAAATATGATCGAGCTTCAGAAGACCACCGAGGGTCTTTCAAACACTTAGTGTGCTCATGTGACGGTGCCCTTCACAAAGAATTTGCTGTTTTTCTGAAACGGGCAGCATACGTCCTGGCTGAAAAATGGAACCGTCCCTACTCACAACTCTCAGGATGGGTGAAAGTGAAGGTCCAGTTCGCCATAATTCGAGCTGTTTCTCTTCGTATAAGAGGGTCTCGAAGTAACATTCGACCATAGGGGCTGGAAGATGGAGCAGCTGTACCTTAGATGGTCAACGATTGATTGAGATATTTTTGCCCCCCCCCCCCCTCCCCCCCAGTCACTGCCCACCTTCCATTCATCAAATTTATACAACCCCGGTTACCGTATTGTTAAAATGAAAGATGTGATGTTTGCAAAAAAAATTATCCACTGTCTTAATTCAGGACCAAGTCACCCATTTGGAAAGTCGATCACACGAAAAACAAAATCATTGGACTTGTGAAAGCCAACAGGAATTAATTAACAATCCTAGGCTTGAGGATTCCATAAATGTTGCGGACCAAGTCATCCATTTGGAAAATGGACCGTATGGAACACAGAATCAAAGGACTTGTGAAATCATGCAGGAATTATTTAACGATCCCAGGCTTGAGGACTCCATAAATGTTGCAAATGATCCAGATTTTGACATGGAAGAACTATTGAAACTAGCTGAGAAGGACTTCGACTGGAGGGACGTAGAAAACGAGGATACATTTATCCAGTGTGCAGAGCCTTCGGGAATGTCTAAGCAGTCTGGGAACCTGATCGGAAACGCTCGCAGAATGAACAGAGAAAATTCAAAGCCGTTTGCCTGTGATCACTGCAAATATAAGTGTACGACATTTAGCAACCTTAAGGCCCACCAAAGAACGCACACAGAGAGAAGCCGTACGCCTGTGATCAGTGCGAATATAAGTGTACGACATCGAGCCATCTTCAGAGTCACAGAAGAATGCACACAGGGGAGAAGTCGTACCCCTGTGATCAGTGCGAATATAAGTGTACGAAATCGAGCAATCTTCAGATACACAAAAGAACGCACACAGGGGAGAAGCCGTACACCTGTTATCTGTGCAAATATAAGTGTACGATATGAAGCAACCTTCAGGACCACCAAAAAACCACGCAGGAGAAAAGCCTTACGCCTGTGATCATTGCAAATATAAGTGTACAACATCGAGCCACCTTCCGAGTCAAAAAAGAACGCTCACAGGGGAGAAGCTGTACCCCTGTGACCAGTGCGAATATAAGTGTACGACATCAAGCAGCCTTAAGGACCACAAAAGAACGCATACAGGGGAGAAGCCGTACGCCTGTGATCAGTGCGAATATAAGTGTACGACATCGAGCAGCCTTAAGGACCACAAAAGAACGCACACAGGGGAGAAGCCGTACGCCTGTGATCAGTGCGAATATAAGTGTACGACATCGAGCCATCTTCAGAGTCACAAAAGAACGCACACAGGGGAGTAGCTGTACCCCTGTGATCAGTGCGAATATAAGTGTACGACATCAAGCAGCCTTAAGGACCACAAAAGAACGCACACAGGGGAGAAGCCGTACGCCTGTGATCAGTGCAAATATAAGTGTACGACATCGAGCCATCTTCAGAGTCACAAAAGAACGCACACAGGGGAGAAGCTGTACGCCTGTGATCAGTGCGAATATAAGTGTACGACATCGAGCCATCTTCAGAGTCACAAAAGAACGCACACAGGGGAGAAGCCGTACGCCTGTGATCAGTGCAAATTTAAGTGTACGACATCAAGCAAACTTAAGGACCACCATAGAACGCACACAGGGGAAAAGCCTTACGCCTGTGACCAGTGCGAATATAAGTGTATGACATCGAGCCATCTTCAGAGTAGCAAAAGAACGCATACAGGGGAGGAGCGGTACGCCTGTGATCAGGGCAAATATAAGTGTACGACATCAAGCAACCTCAAGGACCACCAGAGAACGCACACAGGGGAAAAGCCTTAAGCCTGTGATCAGTGCGAATATAAGTGTATGACATCGAGCAGCCTTAAGGACCACAAAAGAACGCACACAGAGAGAAGCCGTACGCCTGTGATCAGTGCGAATATAAGTGTACGACATCGAGCCATCTACAGAGTCACAAAAGAATGCACACAGGGGGGAAGCCGTACACCTGTGATCAGTGCGAATATATGTGTACGAAATCGAGCAATCTTCAGATACACAAAAGAACGCACACAGGGAAGAAACCGTACGCCTTTGTTCAGTGCGAATATAAGTGTACGACATCAAGCAGCCTTAAGGACCACAGAAGAACGCATACAGGAGAGAAGCCGTACGCCTGTGATCTGTGCAAATGTAAGTGTACTATATCAAGCAGCCTTAACGACCAAAAAAGAACTTATACAGGGGAGAAGCCGTACGATTGTGACCAGTGCGATCATATGTGTACGACATCGAGCCATCTTGAGAGTCAAAAAGAATGCACCCAGTGCGAATATAAGTGTACGACATCAAGCAACCTTGAGGACCACCAAAAAACGCCCACAGGGGAAAAGCCTTACGCCTGTGATCAGTGCGAATATAAGTGTACGACATCGTGCCATCTTCAGAGTCACAAAAGAACGCACACAGGGGAGAAGCCGTACCCAATTCAGAGACACTATCTCCTTAAGATATGCTCATACCCCCCAAGATCTTCCAATGAGATGTGATGGTTGTGAAGCGGCGTTTGATCTCTCACATGCCCTCAACGATAAGAAAGGAGGAATGGTAAAGAGGGGGCATGACGATGTACGAGACGCTGTAGCAAGAATAGCCAACCTTGCCTGGGGGGGAGCATTTGTTTTAGCCAGTTATGCAAGAGTCAGCCAACGGACAGCCAGCATTAGTGGGTGATGTAATGGTGAATGGTGTCTGGGAGGGTGGGAGACCAGCGTTTTTTGATAATCGCATAGTTAATGCTGACACTGCCTCCTACCTGTCCCGAGACTGGAAACAAACAGCAAGAGCAGCAGTAAATGCTAAACATCTAAAATATGATCGTGCTGCAGAAGACCACAGAGGGTCTTTCACACCCCTAGTGTGATCATGTGACGGTGCCCTTCACAAAGAATTTGCTGTTTTTCTGAAATAGGCAGCATACGTCCTGGCTGAAAAATGGAACCGTCCTTACTCACAACTTTCAGTATGGGTGAAAGTGAAGGTCCAGTTCGCCATAATTTGACCTGTGCTCGTATAAGAGGGTCTCGAAGTAACATTCGACCATAGGGGCTGGAAGATGGAGCAGCTGTACCTTAGATGGTCAACGATTGATTGAGATATTTCCCCTCCCCCTCTCCCCCTCGTCATCATTCATCAAATTTATACATCCCCGGTTACCGTATTGTTAAAATAAAAAATGTGATGATTGCAAAAAAAAAAAAATTATCCACTGTCTTAATTCAGGACCAACTCACCCATTTGGAAAATGGACCGCACGGAACACAGAATCAAACGATTTTTGAAATCATGCAGGAATTATTCAACGATCTCAGGCTTGAGGACTCCATAAATGTTGCAAATATTCCAGATTTAGACATGGAAGAACTATTGAAACTAGCTGAGAAGGACTTCGACTGGAGGGACGGCAGCCTTAACGACCATAAAAGAACGCACACAGGGGAGAAGCCGTACCCAATTCAGAGACACTATCTCCTTAAGATATGCTCATACCCCCCAAGATCTCCCATTGAGATGTGATGGTTTTGAAGCGGCGTTTGATCTCTCACATGCCCGCAACTATAAGAAAGGAGGAATGGTAAAGAAGGGGCATGACAATGTACGAGACGTTGTAGCGGGAATAGCCAACCTTGCCTGGGGGAGGGAGCATTTCTTTGATCCAGTTTTGCAAGAGTCATCCAACGGACAGCCAGCATTAGTGGGTGATGTAATGGTGAATGGTGTCTGGGAGAGTGGGAGACCAGCGTTTTTTGATAATCGCAGAGATAATGCTGACGCTGCCTCCTACCTCTCCCAAGACTGGAAACAAACAGCAAGAGCAGCAGCAAATGCTAAACACCTAAAATATGACCGAGCTGCAGGAGACCACCAAGGGTCTTTCACACCTTAGTGTGATCATGTGACGGTGCCTTTCACAAAGAATTTGCTGTTTTTCTGAAACGGCAGCTGAATAATGGAACCGTCCCTACTCACAACTCTCAGGATGGGTGAAAGTGAAGGTCCAGTTTGCCATAATTCGATCTGTTTCTGTTTGTATAAGAGGGTCTCGAAGAAAGGTTCGACCATGAGGGCTGGAAGATGGATCAGCTGTACCTCAGATGATCAATGATTGATTGAGATAATTTACCCCCCCCCCCTCTCACCAGTCACTGCCCACCTTCCATTTATCAAATTTATACATCCCCAGTTACCGTATTGTAAAATAAAAAATGTGATGATTGCAAAATAAAATATCCACTGTCTTAATTCAGGACCAAGTCACCCATTTGGAAAATCGACCGCACGAAACACAAAATCAATGGACTTGTGAAAGCCAACAGGAATTAATTAACGATCCCAGGCTTGAGGATTCCATAAATGTTGCAGACCAAGTCACCCATTTGGAAAATCGACCGCACGAAACACAAAATCAATGGACTTGTGAACGCCTGCAGGAATTATTTAACGATCCCAGGCTTGAGGATTCCATAAATGTTGCAGACCAAGTCACCCATTTGGAAAATGGACCGCACGGAACACAGAATCAAAGGACTTGTGAAATCATGCAGGAATTATTTAACGATCCCAGGCTTGAGGACTCCATAAATGTTGCAAATGATCCAGATTCTGACATGAAAGAACTATTGAAACTAGCTGTGGAGGACATCGACTTGAGGGACGTAGAAAAAGAGGATACATTTATCCAGTGTGCAGAGCCGTCGGGAATGTCTAAGCAGTCTGGGAACCCGATCGGTAACGCTCGCAGAATAAACAGAGAAAAATCAATAAACAATGAAAAACGAGAACCAGCAAGAAAAAAACGAAAAATCGACCCCTCGGGAGAGAATCCTCACGCCTGTGAAAAATGTAAATACTCTGCAAGGAGAAAGGACAATCCTCTAATGCATATAAGGACTCACACAGGGGAGAAGCCGTACGATGTGATCAGTGCGAATATAAGCGTACGATATCCAGCCATATTCAGAGTCAAAAAAAAAAAAAAAAAAAAAAAAAAAAAAAAAAAAACGCACGAAGGGGAGAAGCCGTACGCCTGTGATCTGTGCAAATATTAGTGTACGACATCACGCAGCCTGAACGACGATAAACAGAGAAAAATCAATAAACAATGAAAAACGAGAACCAGCAAGAAAAAAACGAAAAATCGACCCCTCGGGAGAGAATCCTCACGCCTGTGAAAAATGTAAATACTCTGCAAGGAGAAAGGACAATCCTCTAATGCATATAAGGACTCACACAGGGGAAAAGTCGTACGCCTGTTATCAGTGCAAATATAAGTGTACGACATCAAGCAACCTTAAGGACCACCAAAGAACGCACACAGGGGAAAAGTCTCACGCCTGTGACCAGTGCGAATATAAGTGTATGACATCGAGCAGCCTTAAGGACCACAAAAGAACGCACACAGAGAGAAGCCATACGCCTGTGATCAGTGCGAATATAAGTGTACGACATCGAGCCATCTTCAGAGTCACAAAAGAACGCACACAGGGGAGATGCCGTACGCCTGTGATCAGTGCGAATATAAGTGTACGAAATCGAGCCATCTTCAGAGTCACAAAAGAACGCACACAGGGGAGAAGCCGTACACCTGTCACCAGTGCGAATATAAGTGTACGACATCAAGCAGCCTTAACGACCACAAAAGAACGCATACAGGGGAGAAGCCGTACACCTGTGATCAGTGCAAATATAAGTGTACGATATGAAGCAACCTTAAGGACCACCAAAGAACGCACACAGGGGAAAAGCCTTACGCCTGTGACCAGTGCGAATATAAGTGTATGACATCGAGCCATCTACAGAGTCACAAAAGAACGCATACAGGGGAGAAGCCGTACGCCTGTGATCTGTGCAAATGTAAGTGTACTACATCAAGCAGCCTTAACGACCACAAAAGAACGCATACAGGGGAGAAGCTGTACGCCTGTGATCAGTGCGAATATAAGTGTACGACATCGAGCCATCTTCAGAGTCACAAAAGAACGCACACAGGGGAGAAGCCGTACGCCTTTGATCAGTGCGACTATAAGTGTACGACATCAAGCAACCTTGAGGACCACCAAAAAATGCCCACAGGGGAAAAGCGTTCCGCCTGTGACCAGTGCGAATATAGGTGTACGACATCGAGCAGCCATAAGGACCACAAAAGAACGCACACAGGGGAGAAGCCGTACGCCTGTGATCA
Source organism: Adelphocoris suturalis (assembly GCA_030762985.1). Classification (NCBI taxonomy): domain Eukaryota; kingdom Metazoa; phylum Arthropoda; class Insecta; order Hemiptera; family Miridae; genus Adelphocoris; species Adelphocoris suturalis. Next base: position 26,299,369 of record CM061041.1, on the reverse strand, counting down.
GTGCAAATATAAGTGTACGACATCGAGCCATCTTCAGAGTCACAAAAGAACGCACACAGGGGAGAAGCCGTACGCCTGTGATCAGTGCAAATATAAGTGTACGACATCGAGCCATCTTCAGAGTCACAAAATAACGGAACACAGAATCAAAGTGAAATCATGCATGAATTATTTAACGATCCCAGGCTTGAGGACTCCATAAATGTTGCAAATGATCCAGATTTTCACATGGAAGATTTATTGAAACTAGCTGAGAAGGACTTCGAATGGAGGGACGTAGAAAACGAGGATCCATTTATCCAGTGTGCAGAGCCGTCGGGAATGTCTAAGCAGTCTGGGAACCTGATCGGAAACGCTCGCAGAATAAACAGAGAAAAATCAAGCCGCAACGAAAAACGAGAACCAGCAAGAAAAAAAACGAAAAATCGACCTCTCAGGAGAGAAGCCTTTCGCCTGCGATCAATGTAAATACACTGCAAGGAGAAAGGACAATCTTCTAATGCATATGAGGACTCACACAGGGGAGAAACGGTACGCGTGTGATCAGTGTGAATATAAGTGTACGACATCGAGCCATCTTGAGAGTCAAAAAGAATGCACCCAGGGGAGCACACAGGGGAGAGAGAAGCCGTACGCCTGTGATCAGTGCAAATATAAGTGTACGACATCGAGCCATCTTCAGAGTCACAAAATAACGGAACACAGAATCAAAGTGAAATCATGCATGAATTATTTAACGATCCCAGGCTTGAGGACTCCATAAATGTTGCAAATATTCCAGATTTTGACATGGAAGAACTATTGAAACTAGCTGAGAAGGACTTCGACTGGAGGGACGTAGAAAACGAGGATACATTTATCCAGTGTGCAGAGCCGTCGGGAATGTCTAAGCAGTCTGGGAACCTGATCGGAAACGCTCGCAGAATAAACAGTGAAAAATCAAGCCGCAACAAAAAACGAGAACCAGCAAGAAATAAAACGAAAAATCGACCCCTCAGGAGAGAAGCCTTACGCCTGCGATCAATGTAAATACTCTGCAAGGAGAAAGGACAATCTTCTAATGCATATAAGGACTCACACAGGGGAGAAGCCGTACGCCTGTGATCAGTGCGAATATAAGTGTACGACATCGAGCCATCTTCAGAGTCACAAAAGAACGCACACAGGGGAGAAGCCGTACGCCTGTGATCAGTGCAAATATAAGTGTACGACATCGAGCCATCTTCAGAGTCACAAAAGAACGCACACAGGGGAGAAGCCGTACGCCTGTGATCAGTGCAGCTATTTGTGTGCAGATGGGAGCACTTTTCGAAAGCACAAAAGAAGACACACAGGGGAGGAACCTTTTGCCTGTGATCAGTCTGGATACAAATGTACGAAAATCAGCGATCTCCAGAGGCACACAAAAACTCATCGAGTTGATTATCCAGCTTTAATGCCACTAGATGTGGAAAATATAATTCATGATATCAAATAGAGACAATAACGTGCATATAGCTCAAAATATAGAAATTTACTGTAGTTCAAGCAAACCAACCAGTCATCCTCGAAAAATTGGAACGTAACATAAAATGGAATGTAAAATTCACAATTAGGAGTTTTGGTCTATCGTCAATCTGAAACATCTTGAGGGAAGACGTCGCGACCAGTTCGAAAGACAGTTGAACATGTAACAGAATATGAAGATTCATTGACAATCCATCCTGTTTTAAGTTGTCTCTTTTTTATCCTCAATCGCCAATGCAGCTATTTATTAGTGAGCATCAGTTCTCAACCAGTAATCTATTCCACCTCGTTTACATACTTGCTCTTCAATCAAGTATGTCTCTAAGGGGAGGAGTGTTACAGTTGACGTCAGATTCAAGAGAATGGGCGTCTATCCGTCGCTCTCGCGCCGGGTTCAACGCGTCATCCTCGAGTTCTTGGAATGCTGTGGTTGGCGAGGAGGATCCGAGAACTGGAAAATAATCTTCTCCGAACATAGTGCATTACGCTATTAGTACGAGTTGTATGTTTTGTGGCACTGTCACACTCCCCTCTCTCTATTTATTGCGCGGATTTAGACCCCTAGAGGGTACCTAAGTTCGTGGAAAACATAGAAACACTGATTGCAATATGGCATCAGTCAACATTGCAGTATTTTAGCTAAGAGCTGAAAGGATTCCAGTACCTTTGATCTTCTTGTGGCAGAAGTCTGCATGTGAGATTTAGTTTTATCGATTCCAGTATTGAAATACAAGGTAGCGCAAAGGCCTCAATACTGCTGTAATTTCCCCTCCATGAACTTATCGATTCCAACCTGTTTAAAATTTGGATGAAATTCTTCAGCAGCTTTACGATTTTATGTGGATGACTACGATGTATCCACAGTAGAATACAGTACGAAGCTCGGATGATAAAACATGCAATGCATACGGTTCTAAGTAAAGTCTGATGAAACCGACAATGTCAGTATATGGACGGACGGATGATGCCAATTTAAGGGACAATGATGGTTACGCACTTCTCTAGGAATGAGTGCCGAATCGTATCTGCTTTGACCAGACAACGGTAATGCATCTACACATCCCTTTAATCTGGATATCCCATTGCTGGTGATGGTTGCCAATTACCTAGAAAATGGTTGGAATATTTTTTGGACACGACAAGCTCTTATAACTCAAGAGTTTTGCTTCTTCCTCATTTCAAGAGGACCTCCTAAATTCCATTGTATTTTACATTGTAAACCATTGTATACACAAAGTCTGATCAACATTGCACTTGGCAGTCGCAAACGCTAGTTGCGCTAGCAGACGCCTCAGTGCCCTTCATTGCTTCAGAGAGATTTACGATCCAGTTAGCATTTCTATCATCAAGCTTCATCAAAAACACAAACATCATTTGATGAGATTTTCAGAGAGGATTAAGATGAGACTATTGACCGTTTTTTGCGATTCTAATTGCAAACCAGTATCACTAGTGAAGATTGAAGAAAAAAAAAAAAAAAAAAAAAAAGTTTTAATGCGACTTTATACTTAATTGCTTATATTTGTATCCAAATATCATTCGCAGAAAGCCTGTAGAGGTTGGTCTTTGTGGGTAATGTTTCGATTTTGGGATAATTGAATTAGAAAAGGCTGGTGATTAAGCTACATTTGGTATAGGTATATCTACTTGTTTCACTAATGAACCTTCACTATACTCCTGATCATCATTTGCTTGTTTACGTATCATAATGCGTACATTCCCAACAGCAAAAATTATGGATTTGGAGCCGTCCGACTTCGCGTTTAAACGATTGACGTAGGAAACAATAAGATTAGTGTTTAGTTAAATGTGAGATATAGACATTTTTAGAAACTACCAGAATTTTTAAATACGTAGAATAACGACAATCAGGTACACGTATCTATCTAATTTATCTACTTAATCATATTGAATTGTGCTTAATTCGCATATAACTTTCCAACGTCATAAGAATTTAGTAGAGCTAGCTTTTTGTAAAAAATCATTTCTGAACATCACAGTAACGCCCTGAATACGATTTATACTTTAACGGCAGCATGAAACAAACATAACGAGATTCTCTTCGAAGGGTGCGACAAGCAAAAAACGGGTCTGGGAGTCATTCATATTGCATGTAGGGACAAACTTCTTGCCGCCATCTACAACCATGAACAGTTTCTTGCTCACCCCTTGGTGGACCTGACAATGAAGTAATGATTTGTGAGTGTTTTGCTCAAGTGGGTGTGATCCGTGGTGTTTGTCAGAGCAGCGAGAGGGGTTCGAGCAGTAAAAGAAATGCTCATCACGGTGATCCGGAAATGATTATATCAGAGAGATTTATGGATTCACGTTAGTTGTTGTGATTCCTACTGATGAACTCTTGATATCAAAACCTTTACATCACTCCAGGTTGTTCATGTAGATACGACCTGTGAGGAGATAAACGTAACATATCGTCTGCGTGTTTATCGATGAAATACACTTTGCAGGTTATTTCGTGCACCAAAAATGGAGGATGGGGAGGATATCAATTGAAGTATGTGTTGGTCAGTAATTTTACTGTGTAAAGATTTCATTTGTCTAATATATACACAGTGATGAAATAGTTCGAGTTGATAATTTCAACACAGAAGACCTACAATCAAAATCACGCAAGTTGGAACATTCATTTATTCCATAGCGATTGATAGGTACGTCTAGAAGTTACCTAATTTAGTCGATTGTCAGAATGGCACTGATTGAAACGAGATATTACAAGCCGTTGCAACTGACTTGGTAGCTACTTTTCAAGGCGTACCATAGCAGTAGGGATGTAATCATGATTTTTATTAGGGTTCGATGAATTCAACACTCAACTCCTGGGACAAAAAACTGCAGATTAATCAGTGCCGAGATGTCTCTTCAAAACGGAAGAAAGTGAATTATGAAGGTTTTTAGTAAATCGTATCCAATATTTATTAGGTCAGTTCTAGAAAAATGAGAGGTACTGCTTTCCAATGTCCTCATAGGGGACCTGACCGTGCAGACGGAGAATGGGCTACTGTTGTACCAAAGAGAGCGCGAGGCTTAAGCTAGGGGCTTAATTTAATCATCAATCTCAATTTAATTAAACGACCCTTCTCATTAGTTGGTTGGAGGGTAATGCTGATGTAATCAAGTAGCCGTATGCTGCGGGGAATGAACTTTTGCATTGACAAACCTTGTTAATGAGAGTTTGAATGGCAGGTGAAAATATCAACGAGGAGTATTTTAATCTGCTCTGGGGACAGGAACGTTTAGTTTGCTTACATCTACATGTGACCAAGCAAGGGAAAAGGGAGCTTAACTTGCCAAGGCTTTTTTTTTTTTTTTTTTTTCAGGAGGAAAAAAAAAGATTTGGTCAAAAAATGACGTTTTTTTTGGAATACCTATATTTTTGGGTCCCAAATCTATCTCTCATTCCCCAATAATCATCAAAACTTGGATTTTTTACATTTTTAATTGTATTTAAAAACTAGTTTTGCAAGCCTGCTAAGAATCTGCTGAATCCTGCGAAAAATTTGCAATTTTCGGGCCCGCTTTTTTCAAACAAAATCATAAATTTTGATTGGAAAATGATAGAAAAATGCAAAAAAAAAAAAAAGTTGTTCTATGAACTAAGATTTGACCCCATTGATGATTTGTGGGGATGATCATCAATGGCTTCATAGTTGTACACAGAACTTTACAAAGAGGCCTCGATTCATCACTGGGGACAGCGATGGTTATAGTCACATACTAGGTCTATCTATCAGTTGTTTAAAATGATGGAAAATAGCTTTGTTTACTGGTGTGGAAAGAAGGGCACTGAAGTATTTTCAATGAATGTTAAAGTATGCATTAAAGTTAACGTTCTCGACTTACACACTAAGGTATTTTTCATTCAGCATCTGTACACAAGGGCTTGAATGTCTCAGATTACTGAAAACAAGAAAGTTCTGTTTGAGGAATTAAAATAGAACCATGGATATTAAAATTTTTACTGTACGTAGGTCACAAAATTTGTATTCCGAAGAAAACATTACTAGACATTTCAATCAACGAGTCCATATTTCAATAAGGTTGTACTAGGTACATACAGCTAAAGAAGAGAAGGTTCTAAAAAAATCGAGTCTTTCTTTTGGGAGTCATTTTCCACTAGTTTAAGCAAACAACATCGTATATAGGCACCTACTCATTAAAAATAACCAAAAAAGCTGAAGGAATCCCCATCACATAGGTAACACATACAGAACAGACCCAGGGTATCACATTATCATGACAGATGATCATGATAATGACCATAATGGACCAATAATGACCAATAATAACCAGAATGGACCAATTTTCGTCCATGCAGGTAGGTAGTTCTGGTGTAGGTAGGTATGGGAAACTTGTCCTAGACTAGTAAGTAGGTGCGGGGGCTGAACTTTTCTTCTTCGTTTCAAATATAAAGTATTTTGGTCTACTTTAAATTTTTAATAAAGTATACAGTATTTTGAACAAAAATAAAGTAGGATACATGAAATTAAAGTAGATCTGGCAACCCTAGAGGGGGAGCCAACACTTACCTTGTTGGTCGAGAGGAAACAAGATGGGCGGAGACGACAGTTGGATAGTTTGCTCTCGAAGATGATGTGGTAGTCTACGTGTCATCAAATTGCTCGTCCAATCTTTTTGATTCTGCATTCACGAAAGCCTGCATGATATATATGTTTAGGCCTCACGTTAATATGTCTCTGAGCACGTGTGACTGAATTTAATTGTCACAAATTAGTACATGCTGCCCAAGTACATTATCAACCGGCCTATGTGTTATTTTCGTTCGAACTATAAACAATCATGCCTGCTTGTACATTACGGTGCAGGGTTTCCAAAAGTTGGCTTTTAAGGAGAGTAATTTTTGCGTTTTAGCAAAATGTTATTATCTTGAATGACTGATTTTACTTTTTTGACAGACTTGATAGGAATTTGTGAGAAAATGATATGTACCTGGGGCGTAAAGTATATTTTTAGTTTGTGATGAAGAGGTCGGCAAAAAGTTGGAATCCGACACAGTTTTAGAGAATGATAAATTTTTGATCCCTATAACAAGGGCTTATGAGGCATTCGTCATTAAAAATTGAATAATAAAATAATAATATCAAATAGGTACATTTAAAACTAAATGTACCTATTTACGTATCTAAGAAAGGGTTTCTAGTTATGTTAGGGATTACAAAGCATTACATTGAATACGTTCATCAATCGCATTCTCGTCAATCTTCTCATCCTAAAATCATGAGGATTTTCAGAAAGACTGAAGCGTTTGAACCATATCCTATTCTGCCACGGGGATATTTCATTTGCAAGGTGTGAGAGGTGGAAATATTTTCGGGAGCAGTGTTCTGAGTTGAGTGCCAAGTTCATCCGAATAGTTTAGTGTGTAAATAAAGAACGAAATCGAGTAGGAGCTCGAATTAGGCGAACTAAAGATATAAGTACAGTTTCGTGTGTACAGATGAAAGTATATTCTACTCGTACATTTCTACATTTGCATGGTGGTGTGCCATAATCCTAAATCCATAAACAAAATAATCTCTTGCACTATGATGATCCAATAACTGAAACCACTTACAAACTAAAAAATTAACCCAAAAATGTAGCCTTTCATACCATCCCCAATGGGAAAAAGAATTAAAACTATTTTTAGATACAACAATTTCAAAATAAAATGGAAATTCAATAAAAAAAAGTAACTTAATTCTTCACTAAAGTCAAAGATCCACTTCTTGATGCTAGATGTAACACTGTAATGAAACGTACATAGGCGAAAGCCTACAAAAGTTAAGGAAACGATTATATATATACAAATACAACTGTGACTAGTACAATATTAAAGAAACAACACTAGAGAGCCCCCTAGCTGTTAAACAAAAAAGAGCAGACTATAATAGAATTACATCTAAAAGTAAAAAATCCTACAATGTAATACGTAGAATAGTATAAAATATCAAAATACTTAAGGAACATGCATCAATGAATAAAAAATGTGAAATGACAAACCTACGTAAACAGTTTCTACCAATATTCCAATGTGAATCTTGAAATAGAACCTTCAATACTAGCATGAACTATAACTAATACTTATTAAATGTAATATACTTAATAACAACTTGTATTTTAATTATCAAGGAACATGTACTGTAGGAGGTAAAATAAATCCTCCTTCAACATACTAGAAGATGAAGCACCCATGACATCCAAACCTCCAACAATGAGAAGACCTATACCTATTAAACCTAATACTAGGAGTAACGGAAAACAACGAATACTTACTAAAACCAATAATTAAGAGTAGTTTCTCAATAACAATGTCTACATACCTAAAGTTCTATCTTTCTCAATTTAACAAAAACTTTATTCCTCCAAATAAGGAAATAATTTTACTTAACGTACTAAAAAACGATATTATCTACTGGAATATAATTAAATACACACCAAGACTCTTCAACAGGTTGCTACTGGAACAATATGATGAAAGAGGGCCTCCCTTTAACTCTAAATCTAAAACTAACTACATGCACACCAAACTAAAGGTAAATATATAACATAATAATAATATACGACCGAAAGTGCCTATTAGATTAGTTTACAACTAAAACAATAAATTTAAGTTTACACCTCTGAAGAGGCCTGGCATATTGGCAAAAGTACTAAACTACGAATAAATAACTACTCAAAAGAAAAGCCTATAGATCTCTTCCTCAAACCCCACTACGTAATACATTTCTGCTTGTTTTATATTCGAGAGCGAACGTTCTCTTATATAAATATTGCTACATTTCCTTGACAATTACGCACTATTTCTCCCCTCCATTCACCAAACAGGTGTCGAGTTGAAGGAGAACCTCTTGGCATAGGTTTTCCAGTGACTTGGCGGGTTTCCAGGGGAAACAGCCCCGTCTAGGTGGGTCCCCATTTGTCAGTCGGTTGACTTCTAATGAGAATAAATCGACCGATTTACCTCGCATCTTCTAACTGCCGAACCCCATCTGTTCGAAAAGGCCAAGACCGCCTGCCCGATATCTCCGAACTAGGCGACAACGCCGTCCAACTACCTACCTCTACGGTTATTGTTAATCCCCGAACGCCCCAATTTACAAAAGCCAGTTTTTTAAACTGTCGGATTAATTGGCTCCGGACACAATTAATCACGTCAAACTGGGTCGCTAGGTATTAGAAAGAGATTTGTGTATTTATAAAAATACTGTTCGATTATTGTAGAACACACCTCTTTTTGTATGCCAACTTTATTCAAACCCGCAGTCCCACAGAAACTCAATTTTGCGCTTTTAACGCCTTCATTATACTTATATTCGAAGGTAGGTACACACCGCTGTCTTTATGTCTAGAATACGTCATGAACGTGTTCTTTGCTCGAAACAGAGTGATATTTATACAGTTTGAAAGAGACAGTTGACCAAACCAAGTTATACCTTCCTAGATAACGAAGATCACAGAGTTTTGCAGGCACGCAAGCCTTTTTTGATCAAGGGTCGTATGCTGTGTGCATTCTCTTGTCAATTCTTCTTCATCCTGATTTTTTCCCGTTTTAAATGATTGATGGATGTGAACGCATAGAAGTTATTCTTAACCAAATTAATGTAAAATCTTCTTCATTCATCGTGGAAAGAAAAAAGATAAGTTCTTCTCTGTCCAATAAAGAGCTTTGTATTCAGAAGCAATAAGAGATGGGTGATTTCCAAGAAAATCCCAACGAATATTTGCATTCTTGATTCTCTAGTTCACCTCTCGTACCACCAACTTGTGTTTTATAAAAATTGGATAGTTAATTATGGGTTGTTGTTTTTGTTGTTGATTGATTTGTTTTCGGGCTGTTCATTATTTTCTTAAGAGGCCAAATATTGAAAAAAATACCTGTAAACAAATGGCGTCCCCCTTCAAGTAAATAGAGAATCATGTAAGGAACAATGAGTTCAAATGACAGAACTTTTCGAAAATTAATCCATTATTCTGATGAATTAATATTACCGTTTTTAAATTACGGTGTTTTTAATTAAGGAAACCGAAAACCACAAATAAAGGCTGCATAAAATTGTTTGATTTTTACGAGTGGTCATGATTTATTAGTCATGGTTCATGACTAATAAATTTTGATAGAATTCATGTGTTCATAGCGGATCCTAGAAACAAATCAACTGGACTTGAAATACATCACAATCGAAGTGTTTTTCTTTAAATATGCCAGGCATAAGCAAAATTATCATTTACGTTCATCCGAAAGGATCTTAAATGATAATTTTACTATTCCTACTAGCGCAGATAACAATCTAAGATCATCTGGTAATAAGATCTAATGCCAGGCCTAAGAAATATTTCCGCCTACAGTTACTTAACTAAACTAGTAAATTTCCAAAATAACCGTGAATCTCCGAACTTACAATGCGCATAATATAATAGCAACGAGCTATGGAAGGTAACGATATTACGATAACGTAAGTTCATAGGAATAAAAAGGTTCGCATTCGATTTCGTTCGCTCCAGAGCTGCGTGAGGCTATTTCGGAATGCCATTCGATTGGACCTACATAAAGTAGATCACATCTGCGCACCGTTTCCTGGATATGGCCCGGTGTTATTACGGCTGTAGGAATCGAACCATAAAACGTTTCAATATTCCGCGTACACCCTTCGCTCTTCCTCTTCATTTCAATCGGCGTTTCTTGATCACGAGCATCGGAAGAAATCTTGTTCCGGCCCGAAACCTGTATCCGAAACTCGTTTCGGTGGATGATTGAATATTTTACGCGTATGCCCTTATCAAAACCTATCAATCAAATGATACCCATTGGGACCTCCATCAATCAGGTAAGCCTATCGATTCGAACAAAGTCATCCCTGAGTAATTTAAAAGATCTAAGAAACGCAGCCGTTTGAGAAGAAGGATTTTCATCTAGTAGATAAACCAGCTGGGTCAATATTAATTAGTGAAACTAGCGGTAGCAATATGTACCAGGCTCTCACATATAGAATCGTAGTTCAAAAGTAGCAATTTGATTATGGGTACAATACACTATTGTCACGACATAGTTCCAGGAACAGTTAAATTCTAATTTGGTTTGCAGCGCGATGACCCTTCCCCATGCATTCATGAATAAGAATTTAAGTTCAATGTATTCAAGCTGCTCTCCAACCAGTGAACGGCAAATACACAAAAATCATCCCGCTCATCCGAAGAAGTTGGCTTTATGTGTTGTGTGACCATTCATTAAGTGGTAGCTCTAGTTTCTCAAATTTGGATCGAATTAAACTACATGTAAACCATCCAAAATTCAGAAAATGATTACTTCTTAGAAAAAAACAGTATGAGTTGCAATATTGAATGCGCTACAATCTGGCTAAGGATGCGGGTATTTTAAACTTGATCAAAGTTAGTCATCTACATGAAACGGTAAATGCTTGGGCATTATGGCTATTATAGGTCTCTGGAAATAAGATCTACCTATACTCACTCCCTTATTAATCAACATAAACTATTTGGCTAAAAACTTTGATTTAGGATATTTTTTCACTTTCGAATGGGCCATAGCTGGAAGAATCCTGGTGATCACGAAGTCAAGAACATTTTTGTCTCTAAAAATCGAAAATTATTTCCAATCAATTATGGTGGTAGGAGAAAAAGAAGCATATAAGGAAAACGGATCATGATCGATATCTTCGCCATTTTCGTCCGGACCAAGTCGAAAGTTAAGAAGATTCCTATTCAGGTGCCAGGGATATCCAAGACCCTTACGTGCTCGTTTCCTCCTACCTTTATCAATTTAATTCGAGTTTCTATGTCGAGGCTGTGTGTACACATGGAACACGCATAACACTGTGTTATCAAACTTATCCTATATTGCTTCCGAGACTGCAAGGCAGCGGAAGCTTTGTTTTCACTTTTGAAATGAAAAAATTTATTTTGCTCCAGAATCAAAATTTCCACTCGCATTTTGCGTTTCAGAGCCTCCTGAACAAATTTGGTTCCGTGTGTCTGTCTGTCTGTCCGTCCACATTTCCTTGTAACAGCCATAACTTCCACAATTTTGATCCGATTTTAACCAAATTTTCAGGGATCGTGCGAGTTAAGCTCTAAATGGTCCCCTATCAACTTCATCATGATCGAATCAACGGTAGCTTCTGCGTAGGCGCTAACGTGAATTCCTTGTGACGGTCATAACTCGGTCAATGTTGAACGGATTTCGGTCAGATTTTCAGGGATGATGTGGGTAAGGTCCCTTGAGATCCCATAAGACAATCATCATAATTGCATTAGCGGTACGCTCTGCGCATGCGTGAACGAAATATTCTTGTTACGGTCCTTGCAACAGCCGTAATTTCCACAATTTTGATGCGATTTTCTTCAAATTTTTAGGGATTGTGAGGGTATAGCTCTACATGGTCTCCTATCAGTTCCGCCATGATCAAATCAACGGTAGCCTCTGCGCAGGCGCAAACAAAATTTTCTTGTTTCGGTCATAACTCAGGCAATTTATTGTGAACGGATTTCGGTCAGATTTTCAGGGATGATGCGGACAAGGTTTTTTGAGGTCCCGAATCACATTTTTTGTAATCATCAGCAGCGGTACGCTAGGCGCACGCGCGAAAGTTTTGATCCGATTTAGACGAAATTTTCAGGGAACATGCGGACTACATCCTGGATGGTCCCATATTAAAATCAAAATTTTCCTTATTAATTTCATTTACTATATGTACCATTCAGCTTCCAATTTACCACCTTATTAATTCTCTGATGCCAGAACCGGTCGTTTCTAGTTTTCTGGAATTTAATGGTGACGTTCTGTGAAGTTCACAAGGAAGCTCATGTGCCATTTCCTTGGCAGTGTATTTTTATTTGATAATACACTTCTCTCTAACAGAAAGTGAATGAAGCAACTCGAACAATATCGTTCTTTACGCTCCATTCCAGCTTGATCTTGATTGTATGCAGAGGACAAAAGCGAATGGAAAAAAAGGTCTTCCTCATCAGGGAGCTTCTGTTTACAGGCCGTTGATTAGGTTGACAACATCCAGCGTCCTCTGCCTCGCTGCTGTGATGAAGCCTTTAAATGAATTAGTTGGGGCTCTAACGCCTTTCCGCCCAGCACTTCCTGTAATCAACACATCTCCAGCTCTTTTCCCTTCCGGCTTTTTCTTCCGATCCTGTTATCCTTATCCTTCCGAGGCATATAAACGCCTTCACGAAGAAAACTAATAACGTTGTCTATTTCCAAGACATTCAGAGTTACAATATTTGATCAATTTCAAGGATTAGGTTGTAAGGTAGTAAGGGTAGTAAGGTTGTAAGGATTTAGGTTGTTGAGTTACAAAGGCTGTATATTATTCCGCAAAGGTTTATTATTTCTGCATTATACATTGCGCAAACGTTATTACGTTAAGGGCAGTTGCCAATTTGGTTGCTCCAAAAAACTGAATTATCAAAACCCATTGTTTAATAAAGTTCATTTCATGTGGAAAGTGCGCAGAAAGAATTATTTAAAAGTCGTGCTGGAAGTGTTTCAATCAAATAATTGAACTAGTGCACGCCCGCTCAGTCGGTGGGATGATCCTCTTCATCCGCAGCAAGCAGGTCGTTCAATACTTCGGATTCTACTTGGAACAGCTTCACAAGTCTTCTGCTTCCTTCTACTCGTTCTTAATTTTAGTATATGCTCGTACAACAGCCATGTTGAACATGGACTTCTCAAAGAAAGGTTGAAAGAGTATTGAAGGCCAAGGAGAAGACGTCAGAATAGGAACAACCATATTTTTCAGAAAGTCTCGGTTCCTGAAAAATGATGTTTTCAGAGATTTATGTTCCATTTGCTCCATTAATATAGAACTAATCCTCTTGTGTTTTTTTTTTTTTATTTTTATTTTTTTTTATTTATTTTTTTTATTTCCACCTATTTTAATAGGTATTTAACAAAAAATGCATCAATGGGATTTTCGAATTTCTTTTCCAAAGTACCAGAAAAATGAATCTGTTTTTCAACTCTCAAGCTTACACTTGAAGTTTTTTTTTTTTTAAATCTCTGATATTTTCTGATCATAATTTAGAAAGTCCCATTCACTAAATTTTGAAGGACTTGAAGGATTTTGAAGGACTTGGGGGAAAAAATTAAGGCGGTAGACTGAGTAGGACCTGAGAAAAAGTAACACGGAGATGACCTACTTATAGGGCGTTTTCATCAGTCCGATAAAAATACCAACTGCCTTTCAACGTTACGTTGTTACGATTGCGTAATTGGTATCGCGATCCCCTGGTTCATTGATAGATATAAAGGCACCTTCCGAAATAAAATCATTGAGATGAAATGAAAGCCCTACTCACGTTTCAGTAACCGTGTCCACCGTGGCCGTGTGGACCGTTTCCATATGTAACAAGTTGTACAACTCAATAAACCCCATTTCTTAAAAAAATAACATTCAGTAATTCTTGACGAATTGTAATATCACCTATTTCTATCATCTTAGTTTATATAAGAGAATTATTAGTAGGTATATTCACGAGTGTTCTCATTTACGACAACATGTTCCAGTTGACGTTCTTTTCTTCCGGGAGATGGCCACGTTATCCCCGTGTTGCAAAATTTTGGAAAGTTTACCCTCTTTCACAAAATCTCCATTTCACTCCCCAGGAGAGGGTTGGAACCCGTAAGAAACAGGACACCTTGCCCCCCGTGGTTTCAGTTGATTCTCTGAGGCGAAAACTATTGAAATCGATGCCAAACTCGATTTGTGATGATTTGACAATGACTGCAGTCAGTGACAACCACGTTGTACTGTCAAGGACAAATTTTGAAGCTTTTGTAGTAGTTTCAGTCGATTCTGTATGGTGAAAACTATTTTTAAAAACTATACCTACCAAACTAGATTTTTGATGAATTGACTACGACTGATGTAAGTGACAACGACAATGTCGTATTGCCGTCAAGGATGACTTTAAATGTTTTAATAGTGGTTTCATTCGATTCTGTGTGTTGAAAACTATTGAAAAAGATATCGAAATCGGTTTTTGATGATTTGACAATGACTAAAGTCAGTAAGAACAACGTTATGTTGTCGACAAAGACAAATTTCAAAGCTTTTATAGTGGTTTCAGTTGATTCAGTGTGGCAAAAACTATAAAAAATGATACCAAAATCGATTTTCTATGATTTGACAACGACGACATCTTATTCTCACCAAGGGCAATTTTAGAAAGATTTTAAAGTAATTTTACAATTAAATTGTAGTTGAAAATTTTTATTATACACTCCAATTGTTCTAATTTCAAAATACTGTAAGTAATTTTATAATATAAGATGATTCACGAAAATTTGCTCCTATCATCATGCTGCATGACTGAACATTTATTTCGTATTTACCACTATAACTCTATATCATTTTTTTAACATAATTAATGGGTATCTAACATAGATGCATGTTATTTTGATTGTATTGATGGTCGGTACCCAATAATGAAGTTCCAAAAATACTGTCCACGACCCTCAAGACTCATTGCCAAACGCGCAATCCGAAGATGACGAGGGCCGCAAGGCTTATGCTAATCCGATTATGCGAATATATCGCTCCATCCAGGACACCTAATAATAGATATATATGCTAATGAGGATTATGAAGGACAGATCATCTTCAAAATGGAAACACCAACTATAATGGTCCATTTGTGATCTCGCCGTGCTAATTGGGTTCCGCGTAGGATTTCAGCAATGTTTGGGATCATAACATCCTACCTATGGGCATCGATTAAGGACGTTATTTACCTTAGGCAAATTACCGTGTAGGTTGATTGATTACTGTTCGGTAACAAGTAATCAATCTCCTTCATATTGATGCGGTGAATTCTCCTTCCGAATTCGCCGTAAAGTGCGAATTGATTAGATACCTAATTATGTATAATAACTTATATTTTTAGCTAAATTTATCGATAACATTATATTCTAACACGCTAACCTGCAGCGTCCAAGGGGCATCACTGGTTTTGCGTGTGATTATAATGAACCTTACTATTTTTAGCTATATTTAAGAATAAGTTCTGGTTGGTTATATTAAACTTCATTTGAAAAATCTAATTTCGACTTTTGTCATTAATTCTATTATGATGAGCTAGGCTACCTAATTGATTTAGAAGAATTCGGACATCCAAACGAAATCAGAAATCGGGAAAATTCAGAAGTATCTATTACATCCAAAAATGTATTATTTTCAGTAACTGCAGAAGGTACGTATATAAGTATATACCTAGATACGAGCCAGAACGCTAAATATTTATGTACCTATCTAATTGCATAAGTTATCACCTGTAACCATAGTACCTATTTAGGTAAACAATTTTCCAGTACCAAGTCTTGTATTTGGATGAAAATTTCGAAATATTAAAATGGTGACACATTAGCGTACGCTTCCAAAGCGAAACCGCTTGGTGAACGGGTTGATAATGGAAAGTTCTTTCAAATGTTAAAATGAAATAACTCACCGTTTCAGACTACGAATGAAAGCTGAAATATCGTAAATCATCAGTACATCTGCAATTATTCGGATGTTTTGTGCTTATCGTATTACCTTAATCTGCACTTTGAGGATCAACAATTTATTTACCTTTTTAAAGAAATTCGTTCTCTTGTTTGCCTATCTATGGAAATATTTGTTACTCGCTAAATTCACTTAATTATCGATTGCAATTTATTCAAGGTTTAAGTGGGTCACGTTCTAGATTGTTTCCAATGGATTTCAACCCGGTAGAATTAATCCTCGTCTGTGAGCATGGGCTGTAGGTTTTGCTATACTCTCAGCTCCCTTAATCTTCACCCAGTTTCAACGAAACTCTAATGAATTGTGTAGATTAGTGACTCGAAAATTCCCTAAGGACCTTTTTTATATTAATCAAAACTGGTCTTTGCGCAGGTGCGTTTGCGCCAACTTTTGCAATGCGTATTCATTTTTCGATTTTCTTCTGATTTTGACGCAATTTCTAAAAGTCTAGTCTCATGTAATCAATTGTTTGTGGATATAATTATGGAAGGCTCATTATATTTCAACTAGTAATTAGTTAGGTACTCAATAGTTAAATTTTAATAAATGAATTTTGGCTATTGATTTGATATTTGAGCTAAACCAAGATCCGCAAATATTCAAACATTGGAATGTTGGAACTTTGGTTAGCGTTTCTTCAAGATTATGAGCGTGTTTTAATGTTTCAAACAAAAAAGGCGTGCATTATCACAATTTACGATGCTTCAGGGAGGTAAAAAATTAGCTTGAAAATGTATAGCGGGAGAGGAGATAGTGGATGGGTTCCGCAGCGAAGAAGGCCTGTTGCTTTAGGAGCGTCGGAGGGAATATCCGAAAAGGGAGAGATAAAAAGGGGTGGCTCAAATGTGATTGCTTTCTCGGTAGGGGCGAGGAAGGAAAACACTAGGGAATACATAAAGTAATACCCGATTTACCCTCAGGGCTCCGAGAGTCGCTGATGATAAGGATTTGATCCTTCGTTTCGAGGTTGACCTCGAGGAAAAATGAATCGGAAGGTGCCGGAACTGAATGCGACATCCGCGGCTAGCGAAATATCCGCAAAGATTAGGATCAGCCACGTCTTGATGCCCTGACTGCGGATTAGGATATCCTGCCTCATGATAACGTTGAGGGACCTACTTCTAGAAATGGAATATAGTGGCAGTTATCATGTAAATAGCTTGCTTACCAGTCGTATTTCTGAAGTATCTGACTATTTCTCAAAACTGCTTGAAGCCATTACACGTCCTTAGTGAAGGCTTGAACTGTTACTTCTGGAGGATATTAGTGCACTAATTTTTTATACAGACAGTTTTCCCGCTGAACTGCACACGGATCAAGAGTATGTCGCCGACATCTTAGGAGTGTGTTGAACAGCCCTTCATCTACAATTAGCTGAGACGGTGAAGCGGCTAAACAAAACTTCCGTACCACTGAATTACATTTAATTGGTCTTTGTATCCGCGCAATTTGTATCCTTCATAATTCCTTTGTAATTTTCATTCGTTTCCGCATAGTGCCTACGTCATTGTATTTTTCACCATTTGCGGATTTTGATCGTTTCTGAAAATAGAAACGCAAAAAACTTTATATTTATGACATTTGTGATTCAGATTTTAAAAAGGACAATTTCGTTGGCCAGCATTTTTTTGAACACATTAAATTGGTCATATTTCAAAAAGTGCTTAAAAAGAAAAAAAATTTAAAAAAACGCGGCAGGCCGCTCGTACTTTCTTTCTTATAAGAGAAGAGCTATGAGCATTGAAAATGTCTCAGTAATTTCAATGTTTTTTGTTGTTTTAAATAAAATAACAATTAGAAAACATAAAATAATTATTGACACACAATTACTGAATTTGCTGTAAGCCAGTCGCGACGATGCCCAATTCTTCCACGAATATGAATTCACAGATAGGTAATTTTCTGTTATGGTGCGCGTCTACAATTACAATAACCAAGATTAACTTCTCAACCAAGTGACAACAAAACAAGCGGCATTGTTTACTGCATCCATTTATAACATAAATAAATATAAAACTACGACATGAATAGAAGAACAAGGCCGAAAGAAATGCGTGATAAATCGAGAGCTTTATCAACGAACAGAGAACGAGTTTTGTCCGGTGAAAACTAAAGAAGTTTCATTTCCCCAGCAACGGCTTGGTTGTACGTGAAAATCAAAAGAAAACAACACCTAACTTGTTTATAGGATGCGTGACGTTTTTTCCTTTGCGTAACAAAATTCCCGGTTGACCCGTCGACTAAGACATTTTCAATGTCGAAAAAAAAAAAAAAAAAAAAAAAATCATGCTTCATGCCAACAAAAATTCCAGTTTCATAGGTTGAATAGCAAAGAAATACGCTCCGGAGCTAATTCGGATGATGATAGAATCTTCAATAATTTCAAATTAGGTGTTTATATGATTGTCTCTCCTCTCATGTTATTAACTACCCGCAAGTTTCTACCATGATTACATTTGCTCGTCTTGCAGCCCTGCGGAAAGTGCGCTCCTGTGTTGTTGCAAAAATTCAAATCACGGGCCATCTAAAGACATGAAACATGTCAACAAGACATGTCAACATGTTTGTGAACAAGAGCTAGGACGATTGGGACGATGGCATAACGCTCAATCCAATCGAACCAGTCACTTTGCTCCCAGACATGAGTAGGGGAATGGTGAAAGCAATGAGGAAAATGCAATTTAGCCTATGGACGCAGGAGGTTCGATTTCCCGCTCCGATACTATAGAACATCGGTGAAGTAATAAAGTATGTTGTGGCTGCTTATGTAACAACGTTGAAAATTTATATGTCATCTGAACTAATTAAACCCTATATGGACGTTAACCCTACATAGCTGGATTAATCTTACACATTGCCTCCTACCTTATGGCCGGACCGAAGGATTCAATATCTCCTTCAAATGAATGGAAGTCGTGTGTGAGAGTCCTTTGGCAATTGTGCCTTGTGGTCTCCCCCCCCCCCCCTCCCGCCCGCGGTATCATCTACTAAACACAGCGCCATACAGCACCCCTCTATTAAGGCCAGAATGGTCGCTAGCCCGACACAGAGAAGATCACTCTGTACCTACTGCATTGTCCTCACCTGAGGAATCCCACAGCTCAATCCATATGAGTGGGAGAGGACCAGTTTGGATTCCACAATAAGGATTCCTAAGGCAGTGGCTGGAAACAAGCCCGCACAATCTGCTACCACTTTTTCTTGCGAAGGGGATTCAAAGTGGGTATCGAGTGCCCCCAGTGAATGTCATGTGGTGCCCCAGGATCTTGTTGGGTGTTGGCTCCCTGACATTCCACGCATTCCACACCACCTCTGAGAGTACTCACATCAAGCGAACAGCTTACGCCTAGTTAAATACTATTATTATTAATTATATTATAAATTAATTATATTATAAATTAATATATACATATATATTTATATATATAATATATACATATATATTTGTATATATAATATAAAATTTATATTTATATATAAAATTTATATATATAAATTAATATATTATATTATAAATTAATTATAATTAATATAAAATTATATTAATTATATTATTAAATTATATTACTAACCTAAGTCACTGTACAACCATCAACGTAATAGTCGGACATCTAACATTAATTCATAATCGCAAGACTTCATCAGCCTGTAGCACCTAATAGACGTACCACTTAGGCCTACAGCTCTATCTAATCGCCAGACGGCGTAGGCCCGTAGTTAACACCTTATTAATTTAAAACAATCTACATTTAACTAATAAAAATGAAAATTAAAAACTTGGGATATATAACACCGAGAGAGAATGTAAGTTTAGATACTAGCTATGAGGTGAAGTTTGTAGGAAGAAGTCTGGATATTTGTATGAGAGGCACACATGGAGGCTGGCCTTTCCTGCTGGCTTAAGCCTCTCTCTAACTCTAGCTCTAACCCCAGGTTCTGAGTGTTTATTTTAAAAACTGGGCAAGTAGTAAACACAAAAGGCACGACAAATCAGTTCTCCTTTTGAAGACCCACCGACTGTAGGTACAGCCTCAGTACTGCAAGTATAGGGCGTCAGATTTAAGAAACGAGAAGTAGCTACCCAAATTCATGTACGATAGTAGGGATCTCAACTTGTCTAACAATCCAGTTCGTCCTCCTCTGAGTTCAAAAGATTTTGACAAATCGAGAAGATTTTCTATTGAAGATTCGCTGAGATTATTCACTACTATGCGAATAAACCACTCTTGCAAGGAAAATATAATGTGGGTGTCCGGGGTAATGTTGAAAAAGATTTTCTTTCCCATAACTTCAGCTAATATGGACTCGCCCTTAGGTAGTCGGAAATTCGATGATGTGCAAATGGAAAGAAAGGTCTAAAAGCTTTCCTGGAGACAGTTTTCCAGAGAAAGAGCAAGCATTGCAGTTGTAGCTACAGTCCCTGAACAAGAATTTTTTTATAGTGGTGTAAGAAAAATTAGTTATTTTTGAATTTTAGCATAAACCGAATATAGTCGTTTGGCTGTATTGTTTTGTTAAATTTGCTTTAAAATAAATATAACGGGTGGGTGATTCATTGAACATTAATGAGCAGTGAGTAAAAGTGAAGTTGAAGAATTGTGAGATGACTGTAATGTAATTTACACTTGTATCGGAATACTCCCTCTTTACACCCGGGGTTGAGGGAAGAGAGCTCTCCACCAGCCTGGAATAGCAAAATATGCCCATCGCCGTTTCCAGTCACGTTGTTCCATCAAGTTATCACATTTAGATCTTGGTCGAATAGGGAAATCGAGTCACGGAGTAAATGAGCCGTCAATTTCCGGAGTACAGACAGCCCTGAGGGCTGACCCACAACTTATGTTCGGTTTCATGATGCTCGTCATACTCTTTTGATCCCAACAATCATTCATCCATTGACTTCTTCTGTTCATACTCTACTGCACATTTATGTTCCTACTACCATTGTCAGGATTTTACCAGCAGGAGAAGCTACGAAAAGTTTAGTGGCCTGGTAAGTAAGCAGTGGAGGTAGTTTTTAGGACGTCCCTCAGAAGCTATGTCATACAGGCATGGCTTCTTATTTAAGAGGGACGACCTTTTGGAATTGATCCAGGGAGGTAGGAGACAACCCAAGCATGAGAAAAAAATAGCCGCATACAAATCCGTCTCACACCATTCTACGTCGGAATCCGTGGGAAAAATGATAGGTGTGTGTGTGTGTGTGTGAGACAAATTTTGTCGACGCTGCCCAGACCACAATTCTCCACTGATTTTCGAGATTCTCTCTTTGTTCGATGTTCAAGATGGAAGAAGGGGGAATGGAGGGGGTAAAGCCGAAAAAAAGTGTTTTTTTCTGAAAAATTTTGTCGACGCTACCCACGCTACAAATCTCAACCGATTTTTTTTATTCTTATTCCGTTTGATTCCAATTTTCAGTCTAGTTGTGCCACGAACCTAGGAAATTTCGGATTTTCTGTCGGGGTGGGGGGTGGATGGGATAATTACCGCTTTTGTCAAGCGCTGTTCAAGCTACAAATCTCTACCGTTTTTCGTGATTCTTATTTTGTTCCATTATGAATATAGGGTATAAGTTAGGAGAAGACGTCAGGATTTTCAAACTTCATCAAGAGAGGAGGGTGAATGGAGGGATGGATGTTTTTTCTCTTCTTTTACAACATTGTAATTGAGTTTGTCCCGAATTAACTAACTAAATAAAGTAATAATATTATCGTTGTATTTGCGACTGCTTTATGCAAGAATGACTTGAATCATTCAGATCAGTGCTTCCAGAGAATTTTAAACTTTGGATTTTATCTATTTTATCTTTAAACTTTTTACTTATGGTATCAGGTGCGCTACGATCAGTTCTTCCTTATATACCGTTAAGGCACTCTAAAAGGTGGATAATTCGTATTTTCTGAAGTCAGTTTAATTACAAGGGCTCAAGAGATGAATTGTTGACTCAACCAGATCGAATCTAAACTCCCGTTGTGCTAATTTGTGCGAGTGAGGGACCGTCAACGTAGCTGTCATAGCGTTAACTTACTAAATACGTGGTAGACATCTGAACAACTCTTTACGTAACATTCTAACGTGATGTCCCACGAGACCACGTGGTTTCTCAAGACCTCGCAGCAGTATGTTTACACTTTGAAAAGCTTCAATTCAAGTTTCAACTTCGTAGGTTGAAAGGATAAATTAACCCTTGACGTAAATGTGCTGACTTGCGTGATTCCACGCGTTTGTATTCAATTTCACACGTTTATTTTAAACGTAAGAAGCTTAAGTTGAATAGGAGTGAAGTTATCCAAACGTTCCAGAATTAGGTCACGATTTTTGTTGTATAATTTTTGTTCTTGAGTAACGATATAGGTATGCTTGACGTTTTATCGGGATATGCGTCGAGAAAATAATGATTTCTTCGTTGATTTCCACTCTATCAAATTCTTCACAACTGCAAGAGAATTGTTGTATTGTGTCATAAATGCTGCAAATTTTTACACAATGGTTTATTATTTCTATATCACATGGCCTTTCTGTGCATTCTATGAATAAATAGAGTCAGTGCATCACTTTTACATAGTCAGGTTTAACGAGAAACCCGAATGAGTTTAAGCAGAATTTCAGCCTACCACCATGTCAAAGTCGCTTTGCGGATCATAGTCGAGTTAAGTAGCACAAAGTTGGTTGTAATGCACCGAGATATCTCATTCTATTCAATGAACTGAATTCTATCTAAATCAGACGAAAAAACCCACCCTTTTCTTTCGAAAGGTTTTGAGATATTGATATTTAATATTTTCCATCTGTAGATTGAAAGTGATTGAAATTGATGCCAAGATTTCAGGCACATTCTCGGCCAAGGTATGATTTTTGTACCAAACTTTGGTATAGTTGTTTCTGATAAAAGCTTTGGAAGGCTGGCAGCAGGGCCGCCACATGGGGGGGGGGGGGCAAGTGGGTACTGTTGCCCCGGGCCCGGGCCCAGGGGGGGGGGGGGGCCCGGTCCGGTCCTGAATTTAGTAAATAAAGTACCTATTTTAGAATTTTTAGGCCTAATTAAAACAGAGTGTATTACACTGCCCTGATCAGATTATATTTGATTCAGTGAACCAGATTGTTTCTCTTAAACAGTTGCGATGATTGCGATGGCCCAAAATATTACTCTTTACCTTTTACCGTCTTTACCAGTAGGCACTCGGCTGAGGACTTGGGAGAGAGCATCCATGGGCCAAGAAAGGTTGAATTCCCTTGCCATTCTCAGCATTAAGCACAAGTTAGCATCCAAACTTGACTTTTCTAAGATTATTAAAGAATTTTCACTTAGAAGGTACGAAAGTTTTAAGTGTTTTGTCTTGCATATTTCAAATGCAAATACACTTTTCCTCTCTTCACTTTATTAGTTTTACAATGTTTCATTTTATAAAACATGAAATTATAGCCATTTACAGTTTTCTATATTTAAAAAGTTGTCCACAATCATAATTACAATTACAGAATGCTATTATAACTCAACAAAACAAATTTCTCATTTTACTAATTCATATTTTGGATAGTTTTTCACTAAATAATTCTTGTATCTTTTGTTGCTATAAATCTAATTCTTTACTGCATAGCTTCATTACAAGTAGATAAACTGTAATAAAACAATTATATTTTTGTAGATTTTTATTTTTTTTCCCAAAATTAATAAACGTATTCTTTCAAACATAATTATTGTTTCAATTAATTCCTTCAGCCATCTTGTATACAGAGACTTTCCTTTTTAATCCGTCCATTACATTAAAATAAAGTTAATTGTATGTGTTGATAAATGATTATATGAAATTTAGTCAATCATAATTTCTGCTACAATCGTCCAATTGAGGAATGAGTAAATTGGAACTTCTCTGAATACGCCTCTAATCACAAAACAATTGTATTTAAAGTAGTTAAAATAAAAATCCTATGACTGATTGGATATAGAATTTTTGTTTCAAAGTAATTTATGGCATTTTTATGGTTTTGTAATTGGTTGGTAATTACTAGAGTATGAATACTTGAATTTTCAATTCTTAAGTTACACTTTACTTTTGATTAAATGTTGAATAAAACGTAGTGAAGTAGTAAGAGTTCAGCCCCTCAAGTGTTCTTATTCAAACACTGAACCTTGGTAGGAAGTATAAATGATTTTTCGTTTGGTTAGAGAAGGTTTAATAGTTTTTTTTAAACAATTATCATAGCCATCTCTAGTAAAAGTGGCGCGACAAAAAAAGGGGGGAGGCCCGTGGCCAGAATCTGGTCCCGGGCCCGACTTGGAGATGTGGCGGCCCTGGCTGGCAGCACTGTTTTTAGAAGACTGACACATTTTTTGTTCATTTCCCTTTCGGAATCTCCATATTTATCATGAAAATGTTCTTATTCTTGATAAATCTTCTTCTTGGTCGATTACTCTTAGCTTTTGCCATATCTATCTCTAGTTACATGAGTGCCGGCACTGCCCAAGCTCGCTTTTGTCAAATGGGTTTCTGCTGAAGACTAATTTTGTCCGTACGTTGGTGGCAATCCTGTTGAATCAAGGATCTCATACCCTCAACTTCCCAAGTTCTGTTCTTTCGTCTGTGCAATAGATCAAGTTTTAAATCTATACATGTTCATCCAAGTACATATGTAGTAGTCATTTCGAACATCTTTTTGTTTAATTATTTATTCAATTACATATTTCTGATTACAAAAGGTTCATTACTGTAAATAATAAACCAAAATACTCTACTGCATTATGTTGGGATTTTAAGATATTCATCCATAAAAATCCCTCATCTCCACCATTAGGAAGGTAGAGTATGTTCGTTATTGGTTTTCCATCTTTATCTCAATTATCCTTCAAATAGACGACTAAATGGAAGCCCCTTCACATTA
Source organism: Adelphocoris suturalis (assembly GCA_030762985.1). Classification (NCBI taxonomy): domain Eukaryota; kingdom Metazoa; phylum Arthropoda; class Insecta; order Hemiptera; family Miridae; genus Adelphocoris; species Adelphocoris suturalis. The sequence goes on along the minus strand of CM061041.1, from coordinate 26,274,428 downwards.
GGGCGTTTTAATCAATAAAGACGCTGTCCCTAGTAAGCTGAACGAACGCAGGTTTCTCCTGCAGGTACCCTTAGCACCTCCCCGAGGCAAAATTACAATCCTCTGTTATTTAGCAGTCGCACAATAACCGAATAGTCGTCCTTCACCTGAGACCGGGTCCCATGCAATATTCATCAGAGTCCCTTTTGTATACGGGATTCACCGCTCATGACCATCTTATCGGTTGTTTCCTCTGCTAAGTGGCACATTCTGAGAGGGTGAAGTTGGCGTGCCGGCTTGAAGTGGACCGATGGCTCGTGGAGATATCGTACGCCTAATTGCCACTGAAGAAAACCTGTTATCGATTTGTCAAATTGGTGCCTTCCAGAGTGGAAGTGGCGCCGTTATGCAAAAGAAACCTCTAATGGGTTCGTTGAGGCGTGGATCAGTCCTGTATTAATTTGGGTTTAATAACCATGTAACGCGCCTTGATAAATCAAATAACATTGTAATACCTCCCAACTTGGTCGATACGGACATTAGAAGCAAATTTATGCGCATTAAATTTAAATAATTCAGGAACCGATAATGTACCTACACCGTGCGATCAGATTTTGAAGGTGGCTTTACTAATGACGACGATAACTGCCTGAGATAGCTGAGAAATTTATGCTTAGGTACGATAAATTATCATGTATGTTTAAGCGTGAGAGACTACGTGGTACTGACAAAACCAGGGCACTTAGATGGAAGCCCTGGAGATATTAAAATAAGGTCAATATCAATAATATAGGTATCGATCCTTAGAAACAAGGTGTTATATTCAGAGATCAAGTAAGGGCCTGGTGATTTTCCGGTAAATAATATATATATATATGTAAACACACACTGACTTTTAGAAATAATGATAATGAAACGTATGTTCAGAGTCAAGCTGATGATGGATTTATGGGTGATTCAACTTAACAAAGACCTTGACAGGTCATAGAAAGATGAAGTTCCAGTCATGCACCATGATCGTATGAGCGAATTTTCGTAAATTATCGTATTGTATAATGTTAGATTGTTTTGAAATTTGAGCTTTTTGAGTGCAAGGAAATTGTTAAATATTATTTTTTATGGCAAAAACGTATTCTAAATTATAATCTCCTATTCAAATAGAGGTTTCAAATTTTTAGTTTTTTTTTTTTTTTTGCAGTTTTTATTGATTTTAGCAAATTGTAAGTACATTTTTCAGCATAATTTTAGCATGAATATGCTTTAGCCGTGACCTAACTACCGAAAAATGTCCCACGAGAGTGCAACGAAAGTAGCGCCAATAATTGTGATGATTTCCGCTTACAACCGAGTCGTTGCTAGGGATTGATACTTCGTCGTTTTTCATCCCACAAAATCCGTTGACCATTCGTTCGAAAGCTCTCGATTTATCCTGCCACATTATGTTAACTACTGCGATGTGCGTGGCCAACAAGCTGAGTTATGAGCATGGTTATATGAATAATTGTTTACACACAGGTGATCATTCTCAATTATTGATATTGTGAACATGATTGCAACCGCTTGTTAATTTCTGATGATTTCATTGAGCTGGTGTTTCGATTATGTGATTCATAGCAGGTGATCCGAATATTGCGAGAACGGTTAGATTTGTGAAGCGGTGGTTAAATTATTTTAATAGGTAATTTCTATACTTTACACTATAGGAAGCTGTAATTTCGTATGTAGCCTCTTTAGCCTCTTTCTATAATAAAGTGAATGTTTACTCGCGAGTTTCTATTAGGAGATCATCATCTCACAAGAGCTCAATCGTCGTGATCATTTCTATAATAAAGTGAATGTTTACTCGCAAGTTTCTATTAGGAGATCATCATCTCACAAGAGCTCAATGGTCGTGATCATTTCTATAATAAAGTGAGAGCGAGGAGCTAAAACATGATTCCATGTTTTAGGATTGATGGCAGAATGATAAACAGAGTTCAGAGGCCGATGGGGGGTCGGGTTCAGAGAATTGACGAGGAGTGAGTCGTGTACGGCTAAAGCATATTCATGTTTTTTAATTTTAGCCGTCAGGCTCAAAGGAACTGTGGCATTTTATAATGTTCATATAAATTTTTTAATGTTCTATTTTATAGTTAATGCACTTTAATTGAGCAATATCCTACCTAAAAATATCCAAGGCCCTGCCAACGCCGATTTAATCAAACTTCTTCGATTACGAGAGTTTTCCCTGAACATAAACTATTTGTATGGTGTGGGTCATCATTCTGGATAAGGTTGTGGGTTATGAGAGAGAGATCTATAGGGGCTTCTATTAGATAGAGTATCGTTTTTTTTTTTAGGTGCTCCTAACAAATAAACACCTACCCAAGAGAAGTCTAAAGATGACTCCCTCAAAACATACAACCTTACCCAGGATTATGACACACTATCATAAAAATGTTTATTACTGCACTGAGTGGCGGAGGAACGATGGGTATCTCAACCCTAACCTACACCGTCACATCGACGACGCTGATTTACATAGCTCTGAAGGGGCCTCATATATGGTGAACGTACTTAGCCCCTTTCAAAAAACTCTTACCCAAGAGAAGTCTATAGATCTCTCCCTCAAAACCACTACCTTAACAAACTATTTAGAACAGGGTTCGTGAAAGCATTCTTATAGGATAGCACCTGGATAGCACATACAGGAAGAATGATGTTTGCAGATTGATTGGTACGTGCTGATTCAGGCGCTATTATGTTGTCAATTCACATAGAAAAGATGGCGATACTCAATTGAGAGAAAAAATAACCTCACTAGAATATATTAATAATAATATTCATTTCAATATTGCATACTCACGACGATAAACTTTGTAAAATCAATAAGATGTGACGCTCACTTCGTTTAGTGGTCCTGCAACAGAGATGAAAAGAGTCACATAATTGCACTGACTAGTGAAACATGTTTGTTAATAAATATAAAATGCATATATTGTATGACTTCGAATATTATAAAATATGTAAATATAAAATATTGTTGATAAATATAAATAACAACAATCAACTTTAAGATTGAGGTTTAAGATTTAATATTATTTTTCTAGCCCTATCAAGGATTTAGATACCCCCCCAAAGGTGCAATGGGGGCCTAATTCCTCGAAAGAGGGATGAGAGAGTGACAGTATCCCATAAGAGATACCACTCGTACCTACTAATAACATTAATGTGCTATGTTCGGAGCAGATTGGTTTTCCAGTTCTTGGATCACCCATCCATTGCCAAACGCAGCAGCTCAATAATATGGGAAGAGGCGCCCGACGCCCGTTGGGTAACAACGGAGCGACGGCAGCGCATTCTCTGGGATTCTGACGGGAACTGTCACACCCCAATAATGAATCCGTTTCAAAGTTCAAATTGATGCCGTTTAATAGGCTGTTATTCTAATCATACAAATTTATTAAATTATAAAATTTCTTGAAATTATTAAATTTTAGATTTTAAAAAACATCCGAGCTGTTAAGTTCTAGCAATTTCTTCCGTTCTACTTTCTAGGGCTTAGCTAAGGCAGCATTCAACAGATCTCTCATTTATTCCTGAAGCATGTGTATTTATGGAATTGCGTCTTCATTCAGTTACGTAGGTACGTTTTAACTGGTTTTATCAGTCAGAATGAATTATCTGAATTATCACTGGTCGATTCATATCAGGTAATTTAAAGATCATCGTAAAAGAATCTGGTTGAAACTATAAAGGTCGAAGACTTATGAGAAAAGCTCCCTCTGTGAAGTAGTATCGAAAGTTATCGATCTAGACATGAGGTTCTATACGTTTGGCAGGGATTTTTAGAGCAATCAAGTAACAGCAGTTTCCAACCGAAGGGGCCTTAGATTACTGTTTATATCCTCTAGGGAGGACATCCGGGAAATTCAGCGTGATGCATGGTTCGAGTTGGATGCTTCGCCGCAAAACCCTCGGGTTTCTTGCTTGAATTGCTTCCCCCGACAATTGTTTTCCCTTCCATGTTCTCTTACTTTCTACCTGAAAACTAAAACCCTTCCCCCGTTTTATGGGTTTCAATCTGTTACGTGGAATCACATAAGTTACAACGACCCAAGGCCTCATGCAAATAAACTGCTAAACCCGACGAAACGGTCGTGCAAATACAGTTTGAGGTTCCTCCGGTCCTCGCAGGAGTGAAAAAGTCAACGGACTGATGAAAATAAAAGACGAACTTTATTTTCCTGTCCTAACTGCCTGTATCAGGAAAAATTATGGTACCTACTTAGAAATCCAGTCTGCAAACAACAAAAAATAAAATGAAATCAAGTTTAAATTTTGTACCTATCATAAAATAAGTCATGCTGGGCAACTGTTATAGGTAATAATCAATTAATGAATAATTTAATCAACAACTCCAGAAGATCAATCATGTTATTATCTATTGTACTGTCATGCCATTAAATGTGCGCCTTATTTCGGCCCGTGAATTGTAAATTCAATTTATTTCTACTTCGAAAATTCTTTAAAGGAAGTGAAAATTTCAAGAATCAATAACTCAAGGACTACAGATTACACAACATATTATTAACAAAGTGAAAATTGTAGCAAATTTCATCAGCTTTAACTAAATATAGAATAGTCATATTACTCGAGCGCATAGTTTCCAAAATATCAGAAAATGTACCTCCGTCCCTGAGAAGTACATTGCAACATTGAAACGGTTTAATTGCCCATTTGGGCAAGCTAGTTGGTTAGCTGACCAGGGCCGAAATAATAATTTTAGTGATGGCGAAAATGAGGTTTTGAAATTGGAATCATAAGTTGGAGATATTTACATTGCTGTGCTGCTTTGTAACCAAAAAACGTTGTGCCGGCAAATGAACTAACAGCTGTTTGGTTACGCAGCATGACCCAAGTAATGGATTTTGGAACATTTTCCCATTTAATTGGTGATTTTATTGGCAAATATTTTTAAAATTTTAACAATTTAATGTACTCAAAAAGTGCTCCCCAGCGGACTCTTTTTTCCTTTATTATTATCAGTGAGATTTTGCTTGGATTGTTAGGTACCTACTTATATTATGTTACCATATTTTCTTTTTCTTTTTTTTCAGTCTACGGAGGAACTACGGAAATAAAAAAAAAGCAACCAATACAACATTCTCTGTGGTGAACTTCATCGGAGAACATAAATGGGGAATACCGTTCTGCCTCATGGAGGACAGAGGAGGCAATGTTACCGTGCGAGAGGAGGCAATGTTTGCGATGGAAATGATGTTACTTGCTGATTGAGGGTATCCCATGGACTGAATTATGGTGTTTTAGTTGTTGAACACCTTCAAAAGATTGTTGTCTAAGATACCCCTAACTACCGCTACTGCATAGACTCAGAAGAGAAAGTGGAACACGAACTTTTGATATGCTCCTTCTATGAAGAGGAAAGAAGAGAATGGCGAACAACTTTAGAGGAAGGTAGAAATGTTTGCGGCCCAATAAAAAGTGGTAATACGAGAAGGCTGAAAATCATTTTAAAACTGTTGACGGAGTTAGGTTTGAGATTCTAAGTTTTTATTTTTTTTTTTTTATTTTTTTTTTTTTCAAGGTTTAAGCCACATCTCAACCAGAATGGTCATTAGCGGCATTGAACAAGATGTTCAAAGGGACACTGGAAGTGGCACGATTATAAAGGGAGCCATGTTGCCACACTTGACTAAAAAGGAGCGCCATCATGGACTCCACTGGCAACTCAGAAGGGGAAAAATGAGGGGTACAGTGATGAGCACTGCTTAGCCCCAAAGTGGATTAAAAAAACCCAAAAATAAAGTAATACAACTAAGACTATATGTAAAATAGGATAATAACTATATACATGCTACTATGTGCAATCAGCAAAGTGAAATAAAACTACGACTAGATGTATATAAATATATCACAGATCAGATATCGCAGTTCATAGTAGAGCTCAGCGGCTCTCAGGTACAACAACAGGGATCGGACCTTGTCTGGTCCGGATAAAACGTAAACCCACAGAGGGGGCTGATGCTGGACTCGGTGGTCCACAAGTGCTGGACAGTCCTCCAGAAAGTGGCGGATGGACAGATCACCCCCACACCTCCCACAGACATCTCGAACTTCTGCACTAAGCAGGTGTCAGGATTTTAGATGTTAAATATCACGTTCTGATATGAACAGTCAATGTTTTATTGAGTTTATGATAGAGAAGTTTTACAATAATTTATGCTGTTTGTGGCTGTATGAGTTAAACTCACTGCCCAAAAAAAAAAAAAAAAAAAAAAAAAACCACAATGTGATTTTGGTAACCTATATTTACAAGTTGAGTGAAATTTATGGAATTTTTTTATTCTATGATGTAAAACCGCAATAAGTTTTAGAACCTGCACAAAGATGAAAATTAATCCGATTCACCCCGTTATATACTGTACTTAAAGAATTTCATCATATTTAAGGGTTTGGGTTGGTTTCTGCAGTCACTCCTAGGAGAATTTCTTCCAACTTGTAAAGTACTTCACTGACGCAATGAAAAATTTCATGTACCTATTTTATTTTATTCCTCGAACTAAAGGATAGCGAAGAAAGCTTTCCGAATAAGTGCAATATGGAAGTAAGTATATTAAGTGCAATAAGTGCAATATTTGTTTATTAATTAAGGTGTTTTTTCAGTTGGGTACCAGACTCTCATGCCTTACGTGAGTTTCGAAAAAAATAAAAATATTAATAATAAATATAAAATAAATAAATAATGAAACTAAAAACTAGAGGAATTATACACATTTTTGATAACTTTTCGAACTGTTGGTAGATGAGTGATACTGTTATAAAATGGAGAATTGAAGCAGCCACGTTGTTGAATTTTAAATAGATAATCAATATCAGGTTTCGATTCTAATACTTATCTATATTTTGAACATTAGTAAATTAGAGAGTTGCTAGAGATCCGTCGGTCTCAATACGGCGTGCGGTAACTAGAAACATTTACCGCACCTTAAAGTCACGTCAAGTCCTTAACGGATCTAGTTGTAACGCTAAGTCCATGGAAGAAGGAAATTATCCCTAGGAGGTTATTTGATTCCATGGAAGAAGGTTATTTTAGACGATTACGTTTTTTCCGGATTGTGATCAGGTAACGTAGCTGTACGGAAGGTTGCGTCACCGTAACTCATTGCGTCAGAATTACGGTGCCGGATTGTCAATACCGCACGACGTATTGTGTTTTACGGATCTACTAGGAACTCTCTAATCTATCAGGTTGACGGCTGGTTGGTTGCTTGGTTGGTGACTTATAGCTCACTGGTGTGTGATTGAAATACACAGGACGCTGTTTCTTGAGGAATCATGAATTTCAAAATTTTGTAAACATAGAAATATTCCCCCTCTATGAGCAATGAATTCCAAGCCTCGCTAAGTCGTAAGTTCAAAGACTAATTCGGAAATGGGATTTTATCTCTTTCTCTACTGAACAAATGTTTTCATCTACCGTAGAATGGAATTAAGAACAGTAGTTCATTACTGGGGTTTCATACCAAACCTCACGAAAGTCTGCACATCAGGGCGAGAACTCTCACTGAGCTATAAGGAAAATTTACCGCAAGGAGTGTAGGGAGCAAGTTTCTTAAAGCTATCATCAGAGTCTAGACTTGTAAAGTCTCGCAGCTTCCCGGTACCAGCAGGATCGGTATAACGGAAGATTCCATTGAAAGTTTACATTCATAGAGTATGAAACACGGTATCAAAGTTCCCGCTAATTGCATCGAGGGTTGAGAGGGTTCTTAGTGATTCTCTTCTTACGCTCTGGCTTAACGCTTTGCAGTACTCTTCAGCCCTCTACCTTTCGAAATGAATAAATATTATTGTAGCTGCACTTGTGAAATCGTAGTATCAAAACGCAACTTAATATTCATAGAGTTTAGCTACTACGGTTATATCATCATACAACGTTCACTTGCCTTAAGTAGGTACTTCAAATGCGAATTCAGTCGTTATCTCAACAGTATCTGAAAACACTAAATACAATTTCACCACAACGATGCAATTCTCTGAGGCCCTTTTAGATCCAACAAATACCTATGTTGAAGATTTCAAGTCTATGTACCCACCCCCTACATTTCAAACTAAAAGAAACAGCTGGCGTAACAAAAATATTTGTAGATTCGCACAAAAATCTCGCCTGCATTTGGGAATGAATGAATTTGGACATGAACTAGACCAGTCTTGTTTCGGCGCTTAGTACTCTTGCGTCGTGAAATTCTATCAACATACATAATTCCTTCAATGGAAAAGGAAAATGGAAATGGAAAATAGTATCTTACAGGCCCATTACTCGGGATTTTTAATTATTTAAATAATTTAATATTTTATATTATAAGCAACATAATTTATCATGAACAACATTGTAACATCCATATAAATTATTCTTCCATGACAGGAATATTTATCGTTTTTCCATCACAACGGAAATATGATGAGAGAATAATCTCCTCGATGTTTCTAAGCCACGATGTAATCCACGCGACGCCCAACCAACTCCAGTAAACACAAAAGTATACAAATAAAACCACACTAAGTAAACACTAAAAACAAAATATTCAAGCAGTCCAAATATGGATGTTACCATCCGAAATTTAATTTGTGTATGTTAGAGATCTGATCAGAAGATACGCACCTCATTACAATAAATCACTGTGTGATTATTTGCAAAGTTATTCAGACTAGGTCGTTACTATCATGGAGGTACATTGTGGATCGGTTCGATCATCGAAAACTTATTAAGATGCCACTGATTAGTGGCATTCTGTTATATACTTTTTCTTCCCATTAAGGAGCCACTCAACATATTTACCCATTCACCTTTCGAAATACCTATTCTGTCTATTTAAATCTATGCACAACTTTCTGATTTTTTGTTTCAGCAACGTTGAGAGCTCAGACGTTTGTTTAATATTTCCAGACAGGTGGTTTGTAAGGAAAGACAAGACTTATGGCTCGCTTCAAAATAACATCCTTTGTTTGCGCTGAGCCCTCGCGTCTTTCTCCTTCGTACTCTCTTTCATTGTTACGAAGGAAACGAGCGGAATGAGCTCAAAAGAGAGGACGACGTCAGGAAAAATGTGAAGGGGCACCTCAACCCACCGAGAAATCCACCTGACCTCGTTATTCGGCACTCGAGTCTTCAAAGGCGTCGTTTGATATTAAAAAAATGGAATTTTCAGGGGAATTAACATAAACAAGTTTGACTCCGACTTTTTAACTGGAAAATTAAAAAGTTAGAACGACCAAAGCACGGACAGCCTACTTTGTAATTGGACTTACAGTAATACAGGTAAATATGTATAAATTAATGACAGTGAACAGAAACTTTTAACGCCCATCATTTCCCGGAAGGATTCCTTGACGACAAGTGTTATATATTCATTTCAGTTTCTTTTGGAAATTTATTCAAGAAGATGGCCTGAGTTCCCGTGAATTCCCGTTGAGAAATGGAGGGGTCCACAAGGCTTAGAATGGGACCACATACATAAAAAATATATAGAAAATTTAAAACCGAATTTACACGGATTCATATTAATAATATTGGATAAAAAGAGTAAAAAATGATAAACTCGTTTTATCATATAATAATGATTAACAGCACGTTTCCATTTGTTTTCGTCACGTCACGAGCGTCACGTCACGGTGGGGTTTTTGAGCGTCACATCACGATCGAAATTGCACCATCGAAATTATATCACGTTACTATGTTAGTTGCGAGCGTCACGTGACTCTGGCGGTGTCATGACGGTGAAACAAAAACGTATTTCAACTTTTGATGCATTAATGAGCTGCAAAGTTTCGATTGACGGAAATTTTGGCGAAACAAGCGTTAATCATTATTAAATGATCTGAATGTAGAACCGTAGGTCTGCCGTCCGTTTTTTTTTTTTTTTTTTTTTTTTTTCGACGTTTTCGAGTAGTGGGTATACCAATGAACCAATTCCACACTAAATACCAAAAATACAAAAGTCAAAGTGAACTGATCAATGTAGGCGCAATCGGTCAATACGCATTTACAACTCACAACATTTTACAATGGAATGACCAAATACTTTCTTCATGTTTTGCTCCAAAAACAATCTATATGGTAGCTTTTAGATTTTCTAAATTAACGAAGCTCATATCGGCTTGGTACCGGTGGAGTATGAAAGCGCTAATCTGTTGGGGAACGATCACGAGAGTGTTGCAAATGCGCGAAAAAAAGCGCCGATGTATGGTAGGGAGTCAGTTGCGTAAGCGCGAATACTTGGAGTTGAGAGATGAACCGGCCGAGAGATGGGACGTGCGGGAGGGGGAATTACAACCGAATGCTACCAACGTATGAGGGAGTTCGTGCTGGAGCTTTGTGATTCTTTCGGTGTGAACATTTCTCCAGAAGTGTTTCGTCAGTAGAACGTAGAATGTTGCCATTTTGATTTTGGCCAAGCTCTGTTCAGAAAAGTTCACAGCCTTGGACTCAGGAACGATTGTGTCAGCCACACTCCGAACGGACAACACTTGAAAACGTATTTCAGCTACCTTACTTGACCGAGGAAGTCCCTGCCGATAGTCGAATGGGCGACTTCATAGATTACATGGCAAAAACTTACGTTGGGCCTTCAAGCAGATTTCCACCGGACATGTAGGAACGAAGTCCGGTCAACAAATATCCCCGAACCACCAATGGTCCCGAATCATACCATCGTCACTTGAAACAACAGTTTCATTCCCCACATCAGTCCATCCACGTCGTCATCGATGCTCCCCTCAAATTCCAAGCAGAGACGTATGTGAAATTTAACCACGTCAATCCTACTAAGAAGAAACCCAAAAACGAAGTGCGGAAAGATACGGGGATGTGTGCGTCGTCAAGGAGGGAATTTTGACGCTTGCGGAATACGTCCGAAAAGTTGGAATCCGCAATCAAGCGGTGCTTCATTGAATTTAAGACTCAAACATTTACAATTCTATTGAAATTAACATTACTTATAAGTTGACCTTTTTGTCAAATAAACATTTGTAAGATTCTCGTACTTTTGCACCTTTTTTTTGCGCTTTTGTTCACCCCTTCCCAGAAATTAGCGCTTTCCTACACCGTCCTTCAGCAGATTAGCGCTTATGCCATCTAGCCCTTGGCACCGCCCCACCCTGAAATATCCATCACAGTCATGTGATCCAGTACCTTCCACTAACCAACATAGACCTTCTACCTCCAGTCTCCTGGCCTATGAAAGTGACGGTCAAGCCGATTCGTTCACGTTTCTCCCTCAGCTATCTCTTTCCATACTATTCCTATAGAGCTTCCAGCTTCGGACACTAGTACTTCCTTTTCCTTCTCCTTTTTTGAAAAAACAGGCGTGAAAAAGTAAGAAAGATAATCTGAACAGGATCAGAGTGACTAAAAATAAAAATATATTCTTAAAAAAAAAAAACAAAAAAAAAAAAAAAAAAAACAGGTTGACTAGAGATTGAGAAAAAGGAACATGAAAACAATTTTCGTTGGGTGGGGGAGGTACGTAATACAAATTAAAGAAACTTCAAATGTTTATGTTAGGGTAAATTCTATTTAGGAAAAGTTTAATTTAGTTTGCGCATGCTATAATTACATCTAAAATGTAGGATGTTTACCTTGTCGCGAGTATTTTAGTGAATCAACAGAACCAACTGAATATTCCCAGGAGTACATCAAATCAGCTCCACAAGTTAGGCGATGTGTGCCATGTTTAAGATTCACCTTACAACCACGAATAAGTTTGAGAACGACTTTTACATAAAACGTAGGTAGACGAAAGCAATTTTATCTTCTAACCAAGTTTATCTAGCTCGCGACAAACTTTTGTCCTGTTTTCGCGTCTCCTAAAAACTCCGTGCGGGAGAATTTCGTTCTCCGTATTTGCAGTTTCAAGGTTCTGGCGAATCGCCTTACTCAACATAACGTAAATTGAACTGCTTCTCACCCGAAACCTCCGCCGCGTCTTGGGCGCCTAACATTCAATTTCTCGTGTAAATGAGAACAAACTATCTCTCATTGGATTATCCGCCCCTGATTACTCCTTCTAATGAAGACAGACGTTAACTGAAGCGGTTGGAGCAGGTGGAGCTAAAGTGGTAATCTCATGCCGGGATAACCGAAATTATAATTACAATAATTTATAGGTTGATGAAAGTTACCCTGTTGGAGGTTTGAGTTACGAGGATTGGCTGAAGAGGGATTATTAATTAATCGCACCAATTCACCGCACTTCGCATAACATTAATTTCTATTAATCAATTACGTACATGATAGTGTGGTAATGTTGCACAAAGAATTTTAAGTCAATGAATGCGATGGATATATCTGTGTGAGTACATTATCAGTGTGAAAAGAAATCGCTGCAAGTATCACAAAAAGGTTCATTATTTCTGTATTGTAGCATTTCCCAGTCAAATTAGTACTTTTCCCAACCAAATTAGTACTTTTCCCATTGAAATTAATACTTTTCCCAACCAAATTAGTACTTTTCCCACTCAACCTAATACTTTTCCCAACCAAATTAGTACTTTTCCCATTGAAATTAATACTTAAAAAAAAAAGGAGAGAGAACTAACGATCAACGTATAAATTGAAGCAACGTATGAAAATTGATATATATTATTTTCCAATCTATATAAGTCAATATTTTTTATCAATTGAATTCACCTTTTTTCAATTGAATTGAACCTTTTTCCGATTTAATTCACCTTTTTGGTTTATTATTTCCAATAATAAGCCTATGTGATCGTGTAGCAAAAAATTTTTATAACCCCCCCTCAAACTTTGTCACTTTACGTTTCAAGGTGCGTAGAATCCAAATTTGAAATGTTCGCCGTCCGCCGTCCGGGCCATAAAAGGCCTAAGAATTGACTTAAAAAACCCGTTCTTTCGCACATAGACTCCATTTGGGGTCTAGTTGGTCCTAACGTTTAACCATCCCGATCGCGTTACTCGCATAGATGCTATGGGCCAAAAACGGGCAAAAAAGTGTCTTTTTCGACGCGCGCACGCCTGGCACGCTTGGCAGGGGGTCACGGTGGGTGGTGAGGGGGGGTGAGCGGGGGGTGGAGTGAGAGGAGGCGCCGGCGCCGCGGCACCTTGTGGTGGGTACGGCGTTCCTTCGAGGCATGAATATATGTTTTTTTCAAGGTCATATTTGTGTGTTAATACCAGAGCTTTTCCTACGCATATTTAATAACATATCCTCTCGTCTTTTCGTACGTACTTAGATAATGATATTATTAAGGCAATAACTATTTGAATAGATAGGAGCTCAAATCGAGAAATATAAACATGTGTATATAATTATAGAAGTATAGGTTGTGGCAACTCGAAATAGGACATGCCGAGGAGTCTGGACGGGCCTTATGACGTACGCAAGCCAACTAAAACTACGATCATACTCAATTGAAAAAATAATAAACCTTTGTGAAATAATTTGCAGCGTTTCCCAAATGAATTCAACTTGTTTCAAATTTATTTACCTAAACGTTCTTCGAATTGAATTCAACTTTTTTCCAATTAAATTAAACCTTTTTTATTCGAGTCTGAAAAGTAGGTAGTACCTGGGTATGTAAGCTCCCAAACTTCGTAGGAAGCGTTTACAAAACAATTTTAATAAAGCTAACAAACTTAGTAGAACATTTTTACAAATTTTGCCAACAATTTTTAATCAAGTAGCATACTTTGTAAGAAAAACAAACAAAATTCGTCCAGAAGAGCACCCATCTACTTTACGTTATCTCGTCAAGTTCGGCCTCCTCAATCCCCAGGACTACATTAACTATTGCACATACACGTTTAGTACGGCTACCAACTAAAGCCAGTGGGCAACCGCTTCATTAAACTTTCCTCCAAAATTTTGTTCGTTTTCATTTTCTTTTGTTAAATGGGAAAAATATTAATTTGACTGGTAAAAGTACTAATTTGATTGGGAAACGTATTAATTTAGTTGCGAAAAGTATTAATTGGTGTGTGCCTGCTCGCGCTAAAGGCCGCAATTTAGGAGCTGTCAACATGAAATTTGTTGGGTGGACTTCTTAGAGCCGTGGAATTGGTTGTATAGCTAGTTTTTGGTGATGATCCGCTGACAGGAACTTGTGACAGTGAATTTAGCTTTGGGATCACAAGGCAACAGTGTCACTAGCCTTCGTGTATAGTAATGTCGATGTTATATGACATTTTTTTGTTCCGCTGTTAGATGACATTTTCTCGTTGCGTTGTTAGATGAAAATTTTTGGCTTGAAGGTCTCCGTAAAAACACACTCTGTCTTTAAAGTTGCTAGCCATGAAATAAATTAATTACTCTTAAATTCCTGAATAGTTTAACATGAATGTAACTCAAAACCACAAAAATTCGCCCATAGTATCATGCTGCATGACAGGAATTTTTTGGAGTCTTGAAAAGTAATTCAACTTATTTATTTTGTGGGGATGTTTGAACATAATTTTTTCAGATGATTACAAAGGGTACGCAATGATTAAAAATTATAAACCGAAAGTGATCACAGTTTAGTTGGAATGCCATCTTCACCTGACAAAAGTGATTCATGAATGAATCGATTATTATTCAACCGGCGTGTCCACGAGAGTTTTCGTGTTAAACGGTAAATTTATACCAAACAATCTCTCAGCACTCCTCGTGATTAAATTTAAACAAGATTTAACGTCAATATAATTTGGTAATTTACAGGAATTTGCTTGTACGATCGTGCTACACGGCTTGAACTTTCTGGAGTCTACCCATCTTAAAACGTGAGCGAACGAATTTGGTGGAGGAAGGTTTAAATTTTTCTTTTTTTTTTTGACATTTCATGTCTTTACATTGGCACATAAACGAAAAAAGCGATTAAAAAAAGCGTTAAATAAAAGCGTTAAAAAAAGGGTTTCGGTTGGTTTTCTGATGATTTCCTCTTACAACCGAGTCGTTGCTAGGGAAAAGGTACTTCGTCGTTTTTCATCCCAAAAATTCGCTCTCGATTTATCCAACCATATTATGTTAACTACTGCAAAGTGCGTGGCTAACAAGCTGAGTTATGAGCTTGGTTATTTGAATAATTGTATACACTCAGGTGATAATTCTCAATTATTGATATTGTGAACATGATTGCAACCGCTTGTTAATTTCTGATGATTTCATTGAGCTGGTGTTTCGATGATTTGATTCATAGCAGGTGATCCGAATATAGCGAGAACGGTTTGATTTGTGAAGCGGTGGTTAAATCAATTTAACGGGTAATTTCTATACTTTACACGCTAGGAAGCAGTAATTTCTTATGTAGCCTCTTTAGGACATTTACTTGACGGTGCCCAGGGTCCGGATCAGATGAGTGGCTCTTAAAGCTAATTTCTATGCTTTACACTCTAGGAAGCTGTAATTTCGTATGTAGTCTCTTTAGGACATTTACTTGACGATGCCCAGGGTCCGGATCAGATGAGTGGCTCTTAAAGCTAATGTCTATGCTTTACACTCTAGGAAGCTGTAATTTCGTATGTAGTCTCTTTAGGACATTTACTTGACGATGCCCAGGGTCCGGATCAGCTGAGTAGCTCTTAGAGCTTGCATACGAGTCTGCAACACATACGAGCCTGCAACTAAAGACATAAAATGTCCCAATGTGTTGCAGACTCGTAAATAAGCGTTTCTTTGAGTAGGTATCTTACGGATTTTCACTTGGTTTCTTGTCACAAGGAATACGCAGTAAGGAAAGCAGAAGTATAAGCACGAACCTTCGTTATTTCTGGTTGATTACAAAGGGTAATGATTGAAAATAATAAACTCAAAGTGATCACGGTTTATTGGGAATACCATCTTCACCTGACAAAAGTTATTCATGAAAGAATCAATGATTATTCAACCGGTGTTTCTACGAGAATTTTCGTGTAAAACGAGGACCTTTTGAATCACTCGGCAGGCGAGGAGCTTGGCTTTTCACCGACTGCAATTATGAAAATTTAAATTGCTAATCGGCTGGCATCTTCCCAGAAGAAAAACCCACGCAATGAATAATGAAAATCGGTTCGACCCTTCGCGTGACGGTAGGGGCGTTCATTACGGGAGTGAGGCGTTGAAAACGGGAGAAGGGAGAGAGGCAAATAAAATAATAACTCGTGTTTGGGGGCTCTTCCGCTATGGTGACGGGAGAAGCGGGTCGCATGTCTTGCAATCGGTTCTCTCCATCTTTTTCCATCTTGATCTAGTAATTCCTAAGCCGGTGACCTGGATATGTCTCGAAAAAACGTCAACCCGAGAAGACGGGAGTCTCATAAAATATAGCGGAGGGAACGGCGTCTTTTGCGGCGGTAATAGTCTAGTCAGAGTTATAAATGAGAGCTAACAGACGGAGAAGCAGAGATTTTCTCTTTGGCTTGTTGAATAAACGGTTGAAGTACGTCCGGCAGGTTGAACATCTTAGGTTGTCCTAAACGGTGACGAATGTTTCGGTTGATTATTTTTTATTAAAGATGATGTATTTTCAAATCGACCATGAAAAATATAATTAAACCTCCTCAAAACTGGTTGGCATATGTTTTAACATACTTTAGTTTTCAGAAGTAAAATCTGAAACAAACTCGGTTCTCCGTGCCTTAAAAAAAAAAAATAAATAAATAAATAAATAAAATAAAATAAATAATTAAGTAAAAACGTGGAACACGGCTGGTACGAAATATCGGTAATCCGGTTTATCTGCTCGCTGATCTTTGAAGATTTTAGGCTTGTTTCCGTATTGCTTAACACCGCCAGAGGATAAATGGCAAACCCTTCCACCAGGCCAATTTCTTTCTCACCCAAAGTTTCAATAAGTAAACCATGACGAGACAGAATTAGGCGACAATTTTTTTTTTTTTATTCGGTCATATTTTGGCCAAAAGATGAGGTTTTAAGATTATGTCCATTTCGGGTCAAGCTGGTTTGGAGGAATTTCTTGCTCAGGGCTATTAGACCCATAGTGGGCCTAATAAGGAAAAGAGCAGAGAATAACAAAGCTTATTAAGAAACAAGTTTTCTTCAAAACTCAACTTTTCTTCAAAACGTTTGAACTCTAGTAAATACTTTTCGATCTGTTGGTCATTCATTTTGGATAAAGCAACATCACAGAAAAATTCACACTGAAGTGAAAACAAACGATCTACAAGGTGGTTAGCAACAGACGTATAAATGAACCGCAACACACCATTTACATCACTAAGGGTAGCAATGGAAGCTATGTATCCCTAAAAGCAAAGTTACATTTTCGTTGTTTCTTGAAATGACTGATAGGAGCGTTAAACTGCATGTAAAGATATGTAGGTACCTAGAGACCTAGGCCCACTCCGTTCATTATCGCCTGATGTTAAATCCTATACCTAGGCCCTTTTGGGTCTAGCTGGCAGTGAATGTGATAAGCACCCTATCGCTTATGAGCATTTCTAATATTTTTCTAATGACAATTGAATAAATATTGTAATGAGAATCATTTCGAGATATCGTTGGAGGTATTTCGCAATGTTACATCACTGTAGACAGATGTGGTGATGAGTGTGATAACTCACTTGTCTGGTCATTGGCGTCCGTGATAACGTAATTTTCCCCACAATGTTTGGCAGTTAGGTCTGGGTTAAAGGATGTTCCACACTAAAATTGCCAAAATTTACGTCATTAATTTAATTTATTCTTAATGGTTGAAATTTGAGGGTAAGAGTTTTAAAAAACCGTATTATCTGAAAAACATTCTGATTTGAAGAATTCCCTGGATTTTAGTATCCTAGGCAACCTGAATGTTGCAGGCTAATGGGGCTCCGAACATGAGAAGATGAGTCGAACGAAGCAAGGAGGTATAATACTTATGATTTCATCTTTACTTTTCTTACTTACATTGATCTTTACTTTACTTCTGACTGATCCGAGACTGGTTTTTACTAAGTTTTTTGTTTTGCTGTTTTGACATTTTTAGAAAAATTTTCAACATTCACCTACAATAAGTCGTAAAATTGTGGGGTCCTGAGCTGTAATGGTGTGAACCCATTTGGGAGGCACGTTACACGAAGTTTTCATCATTTAGGTACTGGATATATCTATGGGGCTTAATAATAATTACAGACCAGTGATCTGCATAGAAAGGCTATCTAATACAGAAATAAAAAACCTTTGTGTAATAATTTGCAGCGTTTTTTTAATAATAATTTATTTATTACATACTGATAGGTATATGTAATTTGAATTTTCAACGCGTATTGGTGAAGATAATCGTGCAGACAAGCGAGGAACGAAATTGGTGACACAATGTATTAACTACTATGAAGTACATGCCATCAACCATGTTTCTGAGGAACATATCACCCTAGCGCTTCTAGCAGCAGACAATGTTATGTAGGAGCCCCGCGTCAGTCCTAGGAAGCGTCGAAACTACTCCATTATATCACTCCTGTCATATGGTAGCAGAGCGTGTTTAGAACCACCCACGCGTCCAAATATTGACACTTCTTTCCCCTGCACTGCCCCTCTAGTGGCAAAAAATAATTAACTCATTTTACGCCAAGTTTAGAGCCTTTTCCACTCTATTTTATACCGCTATTTTATTTTACTTATATACTTTTTTACTTATGTCCATTACCTACTTGTTTGTCAACTTCGGTTAGAATAATTTTTTCGACATACCTACGATGTTTCTTCTCAATTAGAGTCTTTCATGGTTATTACTGTTTTTTGAACATTTTGGTGGAATCCCCAAACGGTATACTAGGTATTAACAATACTTGAACGCTAGAAGGCATTTATTCAACAATTATTAAAATTCTTGAATGATGAATAATTAACCACTCAAAGATAATAGGGTTAAAAATTCCAGCTTTCGAAGAATCGGTAGACAGAGAATTGAAAATCAACTTCACCTCCCAAACAGAAAGAAACGTATTTTTATAAAATTACCGTTCAGGTCTCAAGTGGTCAGTGGAAGTGGGGTGAAGGGTTTTGGAGAAAAAACTGTTTTCACACGGCTTGAAGGGAAGTTGAAATAACTTTTCTTCTCCGTATTTTTAAGGTTGAGTTGACTTGATTGACTACTTTTCACAGAACGGAAGTACCTATTGATAGATTGATGTCAATGTCGATTCAGAAAAAGTACAAAAAAAGGTTTCAGCATTCAAGTGAATTATTATTTCATAAAATAATAATAATTGTTCTTTATATAACAGGGTGAAATTTCAATCGTGGTTGTTAAATACCTACAAGTTATTCATCCCTTTCCACCGCTGGCCATAAAAATCAGATTCTTTCTCTCTTCAGATTTTCTGAGAAGACATTGTACAAATTCTCCCCTCTTCAATATATTATAAAATTAATTATAAAAAAACAGTGATTGTTTTCAATAGCTTTCCCCGAAGTGAGAATGATTCTGGTTCAGGTATTGATTGAAACTTGATTGCCAGTTGAACCTTACCTATATATTTTCTTAGTTTCAAGTTGAATGATATTTTATTTTACATACACAACCCTCAGGAAAATAATATGAAATACGAGTATCCGTCTGAAATTCATAGATGTAGAAGCAGTACAACAATAATTAGAATTCGTCGTTTAAGAACCATTATGGCATAACTAAATTTCCTAGGTTCCTAAATGAGCGAAAAAACAAAAAAGTATAAAAATATTTCTTTTCACATAAAAAATAAATTAGTAAAGTAGTAGAACTAGTTCTTCACTAGAGCTGACGACGCCGAAACGGCGAAATATTCTCTCATTTTTGTAAGTCATATTTATGTGTTTCCTATATTTCCCAACCATCTGTACTTTATACCTCAAATTAATATTACACGGGAGTGTTGTCATCCTTCATCAAAACTATATATATATATATATATATATATAATATTATATATCAAATCGTCATGCGAGTAGAAATTGATTCTGGTTTACTTAATTGATTTATGTACAATCTGGATCACTGTATACGTTTGTCCGTTCGCTCTCCCCAAGGGCAAGAACTTTGACAAGGGTATATTGATTCTAGCATTTATGATTCTCGTTCTCCATTCAAAGCTTCTAATATAATGAATAAGGTTGCTTAGAATTCTTCTGCCAGAAATTGACAAAATAGTTCATTTTGAAGTCAGAATAGATGTCACACTGAAGAATACCATCACAGAAAATATTAGCATATGACCCACATCCTACGTCTCTGAGGTCTGGTAGTTTCTCGGATTAAATGAAACTCGATCTCGAACTTGATGAAGCTAGCTGGATGACTTCAACAGGTCTTAGGCAACTAATAAGAGAAGTCATATTATAAAACAGGAAGTTCCTATCCTGATGGGAGCTGTCATATACTGGATATAAATCAACGAATTCTCTAACTTTGGGAAACCTGCGAGACGTTCTTGGTTTAATTTCAAACTTCATCGCAGCTCTAAATAACCAATGGAATATATTGAAAAGAACCAGGTCACACAGCGTTCACCTATTCTAAAGCAGAGATAAAAATAACGTATATCCACATACATGTTGTTATAGCATCAAATATAAACTTTAGTTCACAACTTATAATATTAGTTTGTTACCCGTGCCGAAGTTCAACGTAAAATTATAAATACAATTACAGTATTGTCTGCAGTTGCGGATAACAATAACAATAACAATTAATTTTTTCATGTAAGCCGCTGAAAGTTCATTATGATATTTTTGCTAACAGAAATAGTGCGGTTCTACCAAGCTCGTAAACATATAAAAATAATTATTTACATTCCCACAAAACACTGAGTTAAAACACATAATTAGACCCGAGGAAGTCGGACAAAAATCCCAACCTGAAATGGTTGTTTACATTACTTTACTTTACTTAAGTACACATAATTAGGATATTTCAGTCGGTTTAATAAGAAAAACTACACTTGAAATCTCCTTTACTATCTGTATGATACGGAGGAATGATCCAAAATATTGAATGTGCAGGAATATAGTCCTATTCAGTTGCGAAAATATAAAACAGTTTTGAAATAAACAACACTTGTCTTTCATATTCTTTGAACATTTTTCAATTATAGGATATTAATCATGGTAAAGCTTTCCTTCAATCATTTTAATAGTATTTCGAATCGCCAATGCATCAATTTATGAGAAAGCATAAGTTCTACCAGCATAATTACTCACGTTTCGACAGGTACCTACTTGTTCAAAACCTTGTTTGAGCGAATTTTCGTAAAAAACGAAGCTATTGCAATGGCTCGGGAAATTTTAAAATACAAATTTTTGAAAAATTCCTCCATCGAAATCCATTTTGAATGGTTTCAATTCCTAGAGTGCTTTTTCATATATATATATATATATATATATATATATATATATATATTTGTGTGAGTGTGTGTGTGTGTTTTCAGACGATAACTCTCCTTAGGATTGAGATAAAATTTACGCTCTAGCGCCAAAATATCAAGCTTTCGAAACGAAAGGATGAGTTTGTTGGCCAGCACTTTTTGAGCACATCAAATTGGTCAAATTTCAAAAAATGTGGTTAAAAAATCACTACAAATGGCTAGAAACGGCTCAAAAGTGTTTAAATTATATTTTTTGCAGAATATTTCTCAAATAAAGTTTATTAACTATAAAATAGAACATTTAAAAATTTATGTACAAAAATATGCTGAAAAACGTACCTAAATTTCATAAAAATTGGCTATAAGATCGACAAAACTCCAAGAAAACTAGAAATCTATAACCTCTTTTTTGAATAGCAGGTTATTATTTAAAATACGTTTTTTGCCAAAGAATTAATAGTTAACAATTTCATTGTACGCAAAAAGCTTCCATTTGAAAAAAATTAACATTATACTACACGATAATTTACGAAAATTCGCTCACACGATCATGCTGCATGACTGGAACTTTTTTTTTTTTTTTTTGCTTCCAAAGTATAGAACGCACTTCAAATACATTACGTCTGCATCTTCGAATGGTGTTATGGATATTAGTGATTTCATACTATGGCGGAGACACCCGTGGTTTCTGAAATTTTTAAATATGGCGACTGGAACCTTCCAAATCGGGAAGCTGATATAGGCGACAATGGCTGTACATTAATAATTAAACATTATGATGCTAAGCCATAATATTTCATGCTTTGTGTTGTCAATCCTGCACGATCGTTCTCGACTTAGAACCCACCTATTTTCACATCTATTAATTCATTTCTTCTCCCATTCTAGTTTGTTATTGAGCAGGATCGTCAGTATTTGTTGCTATACGCCCCTTTTAAAAGGGTAATAAACCATTTTTCGTAGAACCCAGTAGGTGTGAAGTGCACGTGGGTCGGTATACCACTACTGAGCACTGGAACTCACCCGTCACCTTAATAAATGGGTACGTCATATACACGTGTCATTATATTAGCATTTGGTATTTGACATTGGACATTATAAGGTACTACATCATACGTTCTACATTCATTTCTTTGATGTATAAATGTAATTTGCTTTTTTATTGTAGATATAATTGCATTTTTTATGGATAATATTAACAATTTAATACGTTTTCTCTGTATAGATAACAAGCACCGACAACTGCGTGGGTAGCTTATACCCAACGTGTTTCAAAGCCTTGATATCCCTCGTGTCATCATATTGCCAATATTGTCAGTTTAAGGGTTAACGATGGCTGATACAATCCTTCGCCTATTATTTGTTTGCAGATTGGTGATGGGTGTCATGTATTATCATTCCGTTATTATCGTTTGTACATAATCAAAATGTAGTAATCATCCTTTTCCCATTTAAAATTTTGCTAACAGGCAAATATTCTTAAAAATTAGCATAGCGCGCCAAGAATTTGAGATGTAAGTGGTACCTAACCTATTCAACGGGTGCAAATAAACCAACGACCAGGCTTGAGTTGGAAGGAACGCCTTCTATTGAAATCCAGAACACCACAACTTAACACACCACAAACTTAGCCGTATTATAGTTCCCCTACCTTGTACTGAGTTTATGAGAAGTAGGTGACGTCCTAAGCAGTCTAGCTGAGTGAAATGCATCACCGAAGTTGGTGAGAATAAAGACACTTCCCGGCAAAACTACAAGATGAAATAAACCGTGCTGTGCACAATAATCCCCATTTGAGGACGTCGCACAGTGGGCTGAAGTGTTCAAAAACCCCCCCAAAAAAAAAATGTTTTCAATCCAGCTGGGTTTGTTATTTTTTCATAGCTAGATACCTAGTGATTAGTTGTACGTAGTAGATTTTCAAATATTCCAACGACTTAGGTTAATAGTGGCCTTTTTTCAGGCAGTTTCGCACGACTGCGTCATGTCAGTAGGTACCTATGATACCTATACCTATGATCGTGATATGGTGTATTAAATATTTTAATAATTAAATTACTATTAAATTATTAAATTAAATTATTATCAAACGGTTAATGGGGGTTATATATTTTTTAAATATTAATCATACGAGAAATTTACAGTTTTCGTAATTTAAGCTGAAAAATCACGTATTTTTATTAATGAAAAGGGCCGGAAAAAAAAGTGTTACCGGCATTTATTGAGACAGTGAAATATTAAGAAAGGTGAGGTATTAAAGTGCATTCTCCATCAGTTTCATCGCCGACTTCCGCCGACTCTTTTCACAGTTCATTTAAGAGTAAACAAACAATTGTTAACTTGCGAATAAGTAAACACTCCTTGGACTGATAATGTCTATGACCTTTATGAGGCCTTTATGACCTTTATGACAAGTATGAAGCCAATACCAAAGAAGAAACAGCTTCCGCTCAGTGATACTGCTTTGGGATTGATATTGTGAAAAAAAAGGTTTTTAAGAAAGATATTTTGTTCTTTAATTTTAGAAAGTTGATTTCTTTTCGAGTGTCGGCTAATTTTTATTTTGAAAGAAGCATAATTTCCGTTTTTTTTCTTTCATATTTAATGTTATTTTACCACGTACCATTTGTTATACTATTGACAAAATACAGCAATAAGAAAGGATGTTTTCCCGTTTCAACTTTTCTCTCATTTACCCTTCTCAATTTCTAGGACAGCAACAACAATAATTAAATAAATAAACTAATATTAATTGATGAATACTGTATCAAGTTTTCGAAACCGGAAAAACGGAAAGAGTGACTTACAAGTAAAACTTTGATTATTTCACATTTTCAGTTCAGCACGGTCGCTGAAATTGCCTCAAAACTGAAATATCTTGAAGACGACTGTGCGCATTGTTTTGAAACGAGTCTTATTCGATTCAAAAAATGAAAAAACCATGGGAATGCATTTCAATTTTGACAGATTACCTTGAAATCAGGTTTTTGAACAAAATATGCCATTTCAGCCCACTGTGCGTCGTACGAAAAAAATCGGCTTGAGGTAACTTGAAAGGCGACTGGTTTCACTCAATTTCGACGTGGATTTATTACTTAGAAATGTATTTTCGCAATATTGAAGCTTGCAATGTGCTTTAGAAACCTATGCAAGAGTTGCGGTTTAAATGGGCCGTTTGAGATCAAGAGAGAGTTACCGGGGTATTTGTACTAAAATCTTCATTTGTGTCGGACGCACGGGGTTGATACGAACATAAGCTTATATGTGCATTGCATTTCAAACTCTTATAAAAAACTCCATGATGACTGGACACTGGAAGTTATGGATGTATGAAGGTGCGGTTATTTCATTCGAATTATATTATATGTTGATAACATTGTTGTTATTTTTTTTTTGTCTATTACAAATCATTAAATAGGACTAATTGAGGCATAAATCGATGCATAACGTCTAAGACTTCACGCTTCATTTTGACCATGAATTTTGCTTTAATTAGTGCTGGTGGTATATTCCAGTGATATAATGACGACTTCTCAATCATTGTTAGTCTTCAAGACAATAATATCGTTTTTCATTATACTAATGAATAATTTTCTACCCATAATATAATACCTCGCGTGAATTTTTAACATACTTATTTGGAGCTGTTTGAAAAAAAAAAAAAAAAAAAAAAATCTTTTGATAACTCCGATGTTCATTATAGGCATAATGCTATAGCTAAGCAGATCTCTTTCTGGTAATAAATAGAATAGTTTTGCCATCTCCCAAAGTTTCAACGACTCTTCGTGTATTCAACATCTGGGACTTCGAATCAATCCAGAGTATTATAGGATCATGTACTGTGATGTTTCACTGCAAATAGATTTACTAAGGTGAATTACCTCAAATATGACCACCAGGTGGTTTAACAGGCAAAGAAAACGATCTATAGATTTCAAATTCGGTGGTATATGTGACACGAAAATTTAACACGTAGGATTATGCGCTGGCTGGTTTCACGGAGTAAAAAATTATGACACCTGAATTGATGATGTGTTAATTCAGGTCAGCGTACCTTCTCCCACGTGTTCCCATCGCTCGGATTTCTTGCCTCCGAGAAAACGAGGAATGCGACAAGTGTGTAGGATGGGAAATTGATGGGACGCGGCATAAATCTGTCGTGACAATAATATTTACATAGCACTGGCGAGCAAGGAGGCGCGAAGAGGTTCGCACTAAATATACAGGCGTCGGGGCTCAGCGGGGTCTCTGAACCGAATGGAAAGGGAAGGCGGTTTAGTTGGTAGAAATAATATCCCGCCAATCAAAGATTTTGTGATTATGTCTCGTCTTCTCACCAAGAGTTCGACTACCTGAGGATTTCATCATTCTAAATACCTACTGGGTTATTGAACATAACCAAGATTTATCCAACAAAAATTGAAATTAACATCAGACCGCTTTAAAGTCACTTCAAGTCCCAACACAACATTCAATTTTTTTCGAAGTGTGCCAAGATATCGGAAGCATTATGTTTACTTTGTGTGTTTTGTCTTGTCTCAAATTCCAAACGTCCAATGGAATTGGGTGATTCTTCTGATTGATGTATCATAGGATCCATTTGAAAGTCTCTATAGACCAATGACCTCGGCAGAAGCAATTTTATATACAGAAATGATAAACCATTGTGTAACAATTTGCGCGTTATCTCATATCAAGCTATATATTCCAAGTTTAGTTTTTATTTTTTTATATATTTTTTCCTTCCCGATGTCTATGAGTCTCTACCTCAACAAAATTACTGTTTGGGGATCGGACTGATGTACCTAATGTCAATATACTGCCGAGTGTTTCAATTTAGTATAAATATAAGAAAAATAAAGATAGGTACTCTTAGAAAAAATCGTGCTGCTTCATGGTTCATCAGCTCCGATCCGAGAACGGAATAAGATATTGCGATTCTGATTTAGCCATCGTGTTCAGCACTAAACAATCTTTAAAAAGAGGTGTCACTCGGCAAAAAATATGAAAGTTTTCAAAGTACTCAATATTCCCCTCCTTTTGGAATTTTTTTCTGATTTTCGTTTGCTTGAAAATTAGCATCAGGTACCAGGAAAACTCTCTCCGAGTTTTTATATGTGTATACATTAACGAGTTTCAATATTAGGACAGCGTCGAATGTTTAACAAACACCAATACAGCGGTGGTAGATATCTAGTCAGCTGACGTGACGAGAATTTGTGTTGTTGCCGTGGACTGTGACGAGAATAATTACAAAGGTGAATAATTACCGCTGTTAATTATCTTCATATTAATTAGTTAAAACTCTGAGTTAATAATTTATTATTTAATCCAATACTGATGTTGAACACAATTAACTTTTTGAATAAAAAACTTGCAAATTAAGTTCATCATGTCAACACGACACACAAATGAGAAAATACCTTTGAAAAAACCTCACTAAAGGAACCACTCATTAATTTGATTTTAATGAGTTTTCCATCTATGTTTTGAACCTATCCACTAATTCGTCCTTAATTAAAAGCATTAAACATCAGACTTATTTCATTCATATTATTTCCATTCCAAGCGACGACGAGTCCGGTATTTAATTGTACGAATGATACCAAGCTGTATTGAATTATATCAGGAGTTGCTACCTCTTGTCATATATATACAGGGTGGTCACGACCTAATGGATCACAATCTCTTCCTCCGTTAATATGGGGGTTAGAAACAAACCCCAAGCGGTAACCCCCTCATTTTTTGCAAGGAATGCAAATATCCTTTCGCGCACCGCGCATGCGTTCAAATGCGCGAAACGCGCACCAACTTGTAATTTCATGTAGGAACCCATCTTTTTCACTACGGATTTGGATTTTTCGTCAAATTTCATGAAGAAATGACTCATCGATCGATTTTTTAAGTGAGCGCAAAGGGGCGCAATTCCGGTCCAAAAGTGCGCGAAGCCGCTCTGAAAGTGCAATAAATGTGGAATACTGATTTTATGAAGGTACCCAATTTCCACATGTAATACATGATTTTGGAGTATTTTTTCGTGCTGAACCTCGTAATGATCTTCATTTTGTGATATTTTCAACACTATCTTGAGAAAACAGCGAAAAATTGACCAGAATTGCACTTTTCTTACACATTGCCACAAAGCACATAGCGAAGTAAAATGTAGGGTTTTCGGTGTTTTCCCAAGTTGGTGTTGCAAATATCAATAAATGAACTAAAGTACGAGGTACGAAACCATAGTCTAAAATCATGTATTACATGTGGCAATTGAGTACCTTGAAAAATTAAGAATTTCACCTTTATTGAACTTTTGGAGTGGAATTGTGCCCGTTTGCGCGCACTTTAAAGATCGAGTGATGCGTCATTTCTTCATGAAATTCCACGTAGAATTCAAATATGAAATAAAAATGAGGGTTCTCATCCAAAAAAACAAAGTTGATGCGAGTTTCGCGCATGCGCGGTTCGCAAAAATGTGATTGTTGGATTTCTTGCAAAAAAAAAAAAAAAATTAATAATAATAATAATAATAATAATAATAATAATAATAATAAATAAGGGGGTTTACCGCTGGAAGTTTTTTACTAACCCCCATATTAACGGAGATAGAGACCGTGATCCGTTAAGTCGTAACCACCCAGTATGAATTAGGATATATATATTTACATAATCCTTCCAAGTCTACCTATAGGTATTGTAAACATTGTCTTGACTTAAATCCGGATCTCACTGCTGATCGGGGGAGGGGGGGCTCTGGACTTAATGATTCGTTTCTAAATGTCCCAAGAGGCCTCCATTCCAAATTTTAGCTTCATAGTTTGAATAACAAAGAAATCAGCTTCATAGGTTCAATTTCAATAGATATACACTAGATGCACTCACAATCATAAATTCATTCTACGTTTTATGCCTTTTTGAACATTTTTCATTCCGTGTCTGTCCGTCTGCCTGTCTATGTGTGTCTATCGTCTGCGAATCCTTGTAACAATCCTAATCTTACAGTTTTCAACCCATTCTGATGGAATATTCAGGGAATGTGCGAGTTGAATTGCAGATCGTCCCCTACTTATTTCAGTATTCTCAAATTATTACTTCATTCTACCCATGCACAAACGTAAATTACATAAAGCATCATCCTGATTTCGTAGTTTCCTAATTGACCTGCTACCTACATCGTTATGTACCATTTTCCATTATGGAATTTTTTATTATCATCTGAAACATTTCAATAATCTATAAATTTATGTTACGGATACGAGGACGCTATGTGCCACACCCAACCTGGCAAACCTTTTTATGTGTTACTCAGTTGATGTACTATGTTGAGAGAAATTACATGAAAAACGGATAAGAGCGGTTGGATATAATATAGTATATAATATATGTATGCAATGGATATTTGGGGAACACGTAACTAGATTACTGGAGTAGGTATTCATCAGCGGCACAGATTTGCTCTTTTTATAAGCTTGGAGGCCATATGACGACGGCAAATAACAATTAAAAAAGCGATTTTTGATGACTATCAGAAAGGAACCCCCTTCTCGGTATTTCATTGGTAATGTATCAACGGTGAGCCATTTAGATATCGATCTGTCGGCGTTTTCAATTTCCATCATGTGCAGACCTATCCGATTATAATGATGACGATAAACCGATTATCGAGTATACGTATGCTAATATGCTTTTGAAAGCGCTGGAGTGAGATATTGTTCTCGCAGTTCTGTTGTTCTAATTAAGGAGCTTGTTGGTCGACAGTAAAACTTCATATAATTGTTGATTAGCCCAGGGGTTTCAGCCCGTATTTTTTCATCCGTTAATGATTAATAATGAAGGGCGCACAATGGATTAAATCAAGAGCTGGTTGTTTTGCAGCGCTCTGTTTAAAAACCATTGAAACTAATTCCCGCAGCATTTATTTTAAAAAAGTCTGTCTGAAGCTAAATCATATTAAGCCTGCTTCGATCTACAAGAGGACCCATTAGAATCGTTCCAGAGGGTATTAGGCAACTTTAAGATCAGAGAGAGAGAGAGATTGATTGATATCCCTTTATTTAACAAATCTGGCAAGATTTGGTCGCACACGACCATTCTTCCACCTAACCAGACTTACACCTAAATACAGAATTTATACATGTCTGCGTATGTTAGTAAATATAAACAAATGAGAAAAATTAAAAGAAATGTGAATGCGTCAAAGGCTATAATATATTGATTATAAAAAAGGTAAAAATAAATTTTCAAAGTGCGGTGCAAATATATTAACATTCTAAATAATTCTTCAACTTGCTTTTGAATGCCACATAGTTTTTTATCTCTTTTAATTCGGAACTTAAGCCATCGTAGTATAAAATACATTTACAAAGAAAAGAATTATGAAAACTGTAGTTCTACATGGAGGCAAACAATAGTAAAGTCTTTGTTTCTGGTATTTAAATTATGTGTGTGTGAGAGAGAGAGAGAGAGAGAGAGAGAGAGAGAGAGAGAGAGAGAGAGAGAGAGAGAGAGAGAGAGAGAGAGAGAGAGGAGACTGTTTGGCTGGTGTATTTATTAATTTATACAGTTTACGAATGTACACAAGTAAATAACAAAAGATAGCCACAAAACTTTGTCAGTCAGAATAATTACAAATTAAATAACATTAAATTTAATTTAACTATTTAAAAAAATTAATTATAAAGTGAATCTCCAAATAGTAAGATATAAAAGAAGTTTAATGGGTATCTTGCTCAAATTAAAAGTAAGATCCATGTCTCAAGTATCATAGCGGTGTGATAGTTTCTCTTAAATTGTTCTTCTAAACACTGTTATAGAAGTATTAACACCAAACAGAACTGGTTCCACATTATAGGCCAGTCATTCTGGCTCGAATAAGGGGAAATAGGGGTAAGTTTTGATCCAGTCGTAATTTTTGCACCCTTCATGTTTTTTGGGTCGCTGAACACGAATATGAGGTTTGCTGACAAAAATTTTGCCCGGAACATTTGTTTTTTTGCAATTTTAGTCAAAATTTTGGCATTTTTTCCGGTTTTTTGCCCATATCTTGGAAAGCATGCGTTTCGTTGCAAATGTTATTATGTTCATAATTAAAGTAGACAAAATTCCCTAGATGTTTCACCTCGGACGATTTTTCCTACGACAAACCGTTGGCCGCTAGAGCGCGCCGCATAACGGGCAAAAGGAGGATCTAGCCCCCGCCCGGTATGTCCCATGGATACCAGCGCTTCCTAGCGCTTTTGACATTTTATATCTTTGCTAAGGCACATCTCTTATATATAATTCCGAACGGTCTTTGAAATTGTGAAGAACTTCGCAGTCCGATTTTAGTGTTAGACTGCTCATTTGAATCAGCACGGCCCCAAGTTTGTTGCAAAAGTGTCGCCGTTCGTCTCTATACCCGCCTTGATCGTGTTCTAGGCGGTCCTTATCAACGAGAGTTGTTTATTAGGCTGTGCCGGTAACAACAGTTGCCATCAATTCACGGTAAGTATGAAACGTAGTGTAGTTACTAACATCTAGGAGAGTTATTTCTGAACGAAGAAATTGAAACTGAAGAACTTAGCGGACTTTATAAATAATTCCGAACGGTCCTTATATATAATTCCGAATCAGCACGGCCCCAAGTATGTTGCTAAAGTGTCGGTAAGTAAGAAACGTTGTGATGGGGTCTTTTCTGATCAGCTGAGTGAGCTAAATTCTTTCCTGTTCACTGTAGGAAGTTAAAATTTGATAGGTAGACTCTCTGGGACATTAAGAGACGAGTGAAGTGATGGGGTATTTTCTGATCAGCTGTGTGAGCTAAATTCTTTCCTGTTCACTGTAGGAAGTTTAAATTTGATAGGTAGACTCTCTGGGATATTAAGAGACGAGTGAAGTGATGGGGTCTTTTCTGATCAGCTGAGTGAGCTAAATTCTTTCCTGTTCACTGTAGGAAGTTGAAATTTGATAGGTGCTGAGTTCCTGTTAGGTACTACTGTTATACGGACTAGATTAGGGCTTCCCAAGCCCTAACAGGCCTCTAGTAAACTAAAAAAACGTCACGGAAAATTGCTCACGAAAATATTTTGATGATTTCCACTTACAACCGAGTCGTTGCTAGGGAAATGGTACTTCGTCGTTTTTCATCCCACAAAATTCGTTGACCATTCGTTCGAAAGCTCTCGATTTATCCAACCGTATTATGTTAAATACTGCGAAGTGCGTGGCCAACAAGCTGAGTTATGAGCAAGGTTATTTGAATAATTGTGTACACTCAGGTGATCACTCTCAATAGGTAACTGATATTGTGAACATGATTGCCACCGCTTGTTAATTTCTGATGATTTTATTGAGCTGGTGTTTCGATGATTTGATTCATAGCAGGTGATCCAAATATTGCGAGAACGGTTTGATTTGTGAAGCGGTGGTTAAATCATTTTAATAGGTAATTTCTATGCTTTACACTCTAGGAAGCTGTAATTTCGTATGTAGCCTCATTAGGACATTTACTTGACGATGCCCAGGGTCCGGATCAGCTGAGTGGCTCTTAGAGCTTGCATACGAGTCTGCAACACATACTTGTCTTCAACTAAAGACATAAAATGTCCCAATGTGTTGCAGACTCGTATGCAAGCGTTTCTGATGATTTGTTTTTTCTTCTTCTCGGGTATCACTCCTTCTGTCTCTACTATTTACTTTTATCCCCATCGTGTCATCTTGTACGAGTCAATCCCTCAGTAAAAATGAAGATTAGTGGACATGTAGGTCAGAATAAAGTGTATAGTTTGGTGATCTGGATGCTCGCAAGCTCGCATCTCAAAAATACAAAACATCAAGTAGTCAATCCCTTAGTGAAAATTCAAATTAGTTGGACATGCAGGTCAGAATGACGTTTTAGAAGCATATTTCGGGAGTTGTACGAGCAAAAAATAATATGACCAGTCATCATGATTTGAACCCACGACTTTCATCTCACAAGACCGTTATCATAACCTTTGAGCTACGACACGAAAGATCGTGTGGCTGCAAAAAAGCAGCCCTCAGTTGCACAAATCTATGCATAAACTGCGAGGGGTCATGCACCAACATCCCAATCGAGGATTATGAGGAGGAATTAACTGCAGACTTCCTTCAAGAAGAACTTGGGGTCGATTTTACTGAAGCATCAACCACAGATGGTCAAACCCAGGAAGCTGCCATGGTTGAAGGTAAGTAACACTTCCATTTCCGACATTGATGGAGCAATGATGAACATGTCACTAACCCACTAATGAATTGCTCCTTTTCTCATTTTTACAGATTCACTTCCACCCATCAAAAAGAGGCGAAAATTAAGGAAATGTGAAGAAGCGCAGGGGACAAGCAGTTCTGCTACACACAAGGGTAAGAAGACTAAATTAATGCAAGTTACTACTTTCCACATCCATCCATTGAATGATAAACTTCCAATAATACAATTCGATCTGCTTTATCTGTTCCAGATGAATAATTGAAGAGCACTCCATCACTTTTTCTTTAAAAATATTGTTACTTACATCATTATGTATTACTTTTTTATTTTCTGCGTCATTTTATCAAGTTAGTTAGTTAAGTTTAATAATAATACCATTTTTCATGTTTATAACTGTTTTTTAATTAATTTTGCACCATTCCACTGTGTGTATACGTTAATGTCTTCTCTATTTTCTGTTTACTGCTCTATTACTTGGAGAACGTCCTCCCCATATTTTCGGGGACGGGACCTTCGAGTTCCGTGGACCCGCGGCAGGGGAGGCATGTATATATATCTACAGAGTATATACAACACCCCCCCCCCCCCACACCCCCCTCTCTTGGTTCAGTGTACTTGGATAATTTCGACATCACTGGCCACCAGTAGTATCGAAACACGGGTCGTTTCCGAGGAAATCGTGGTTTTTCCATTATCTGGCAATTTTGCCCGTTTTTCAGCGCGCTCTAGCGGCCAAACTGTTAGTCGTAGGTAAAATCGTCCGGAGTGAAACATCTAGGTAATTTTGCCTACTTTAATTTTGTACATGGTAACTTTTGCGAAAAAACGAACGCTTTCCAAGATATGGGAAAAATACCGAAAAAAATGCCAAAATCTTGACTAAAATTGTAAAAAAACAAATGTTCCGGGCAAAATTTTTGTCAGCAAACCTCATATTCGTGTTCAGCGACCCAAAAAACATAAAGGGTGCAAAAATTACGACTGGATCAAAACTTACCCCTATTTATGCCAGAATGACTGGACTATTATGAAAATAGATCGCTCTAAATTCAAACGACCTACCGAACATACGTAATAGTTCAATGCGAGAGAGAGAAAGAGAGAGAGAGAGAGAGAGAGAGAGAGAGAGAGAGAGAGAGAGAGAGAGAGAGAGAGAGAGAGAGAGAGAGAAAGAGAGAGAGAGAAGGATTAGTAGAGCTACGAACGAAGCCATCATAACAAAATCCCCCCCCCCCCCTCTCTCTCTCTCTCTCTCTCTCTCTCTCTCTCTCTCTCTCTCTCTCTCTCTCTCTCTCTCTCTTTCTCTCTCTCGCATTGAACTATTACGTATGTTCGGTAGGTCGTTTGAATTTAGAGCAATCTATTTTCATAATGAGGTACCAGCTCTGTTTGATGTTAATACTTCTATAACAGTGTTTAGAAGAACAATTTAAGAGAAACTATCACACCGCTATGATACTTGAGACATGGATCTCACTTTTAGTGAGAGCAAGATACCCATTTAATTTCTTTTATATCTTAATATTTAGAGATTCATTTTACGATTTATTTTTGTTAAATAGTTGAATTTAATGTTATCTAATTTGTAATTATTCTGACTGACAAAGTTTTGTGGCTATCTTTTGTTTATTTACTAGTGTACATTTGTAAATTGTATAAATTAATTAATACACTAGCCAAACAGTCTCCTATCTCTCTCGCGCTCTCTCGCTCTCTTTCGAAGACAGCCAATGAAATCGGTATCCAGGCGAGAATTCTACCTGAAATATTAGTTTATTTTCCTCTTCTGAAAACTGAATCAGACGAAAGGCAATGTACGCGAGAGCGATGCGAGTTTTCATGGATAATGAATTCACATACTATACCCAGAAAAAAAAGACGGCTGCACGCCTATTAGCGAAGGAGGTTTTGTTTTCCAAAAGGACAATGACCTCTCCGATTTGAACTTTTCCTTTCATTAGTTAGCGAGCAGTGAAGATAGAGGAGGCAAGGCAGAAAGAGAGAGAGAGAGAGACAAAAAAAAAAAGAAAAAAAAAAAGCGAAAGATGGGGTAAAGCGGGCGGAGACTAAAACGTGGAGAAGCCATAACCAATGTGGACGAGCCGGAGGGAAGGGAAATGATTCCTCTTATTGCCCGCAACACGGACACACACTACTTAAAAGTTGGGGCTAAGGAAAGACCGGGAAGGTCTCTTAAGGATCTGAGGAAGTCCGAATTTCCGTAGTGCCGGAAACTGGGCTGGAGGACGCAGACTGAGGAGCGAGATGTCGGACCTAGTGAGATTTTACTGCTGGCACTAAACACTCCCCTCGCTTATACCCTCCGTCGTATAAAACTTATTGGAACCGGCTGGGCCAATTATTTCTGCATGCGGACCCTCCTGTCCCTCTCCTCGTTTTCGGGGTTTTTGCTATAAAGCCTGAAATGTGGATCCCTCCACGTGCTGGTATCGTGACCCCCATTTTCGCTTTAGACCGTTGCGTTTGGTGAGTGGACATTCAAAACCACTCTATGGGTTTTAAAGAAATTAAGAATATAACTTCCAGGTTTTTTATATAACGCTTAATGCGTGTATGTTCTGTCTTAATGTATGTATGTTCTGTATGAACTGTCCGTCTTCCGTGGCCTTATTGAGCAGCACTTTGGTGTTGCATCAAACCTCCTTCATGATGCCTAACTCTCCGACCCCACCTTTTCGTTTCATTCATTTCTTCCTTTCAATTTTATATTTTCACTTTTTTTCTTTTGTTAATTAGTATATCTTTTCATTTATAAAATTATGTGAAGGTGACATTGTGTTATTATACTAGGCCAGACAATCTTTATTGTTATTATTCTTATTTTTACATGCCTAAGGGGCCATGAGGCCTATTTGTAAAATGATTTCCAATAAAGGTCTTATTATTAATATTTTATCGACACATGCCTGTTTATCATCCCTTATCACTTTTTGTTCCCTTGTCTACTCTACTTACGTCTGTCGTCGTTACCCATGTGTGCTTAAAACTTAGGCATTTTAACTATTTTTTTAATAGGAGAAGATTCCATCCTAAGAGGTTTGACTTCAACCAAACTCTTTTACGTCAAGTAGTTTTCTTATCCTGATTTTTATCGTTTCGCGCACTGGTGACGTCACATTGGGCTGGGGTTCCGCCCTATCTATGAAAAATCATTTAAAAAAACTACACATCGTAGGAAAGTCCGGATGGTGTCAAAGTTCTTTGAATGGAAAAAATTTTCATTTAAAAATTCACTAGTAGTCCACCAGTGATAACGTCAAAGCCTGGGCGGGACCCCCTGCCCAGTGTGACGTCACCAGTACAGGAAACTTTGAAAAATCGTAGAAAGAAAACTACTTCTTATAGGAGAGTGCAAATGGTGTTAAATTTATTTGAAAGGAATCTACCTTTTTGTATTAAAAAATATACAAATAATACGTGGGTTACACTCCAATCACTTACGTATACAATTATAGGGCCGTCTCAAACAAAGCAAGTTCTTGGTATAGTACATTAATTTTTCAAAGATCATGAATATAATAACTATTAGGACGCTCTGAGCCAACCACTCTCATCCAACCTAAATTACTTGTTCTTTATATGTAAAAATTTTAATATTTAAATATATATAAATACAAATCCAGATTAAAAAAACAGCGCTTGTTTGCTATCTAAATACTGGACCAAAGTTGACCAATTTTGTCTAAAAAAAATCCTAAATCGGCTGGAAGGATCCCGTAGTCTTCGTAACACTTTCCATCATCACAGAGAGTTGAATTTAGGGGAAGAAATTCTGAATAATCGAAAAATCGAAAACGTTCGTAATGGAAGGATTGTTTTTTCGTTAGATTCAGATAGAAATCAGTTCAATGAATCGAATGAGACCACACGGAGCATTGTACAACCAACCACTTCCCAGGTGTACAACCAACCAGAGTGTGTGGGAGTTGAAAGAAAAAAAAAGCACCTTAGGCTTGAAGACTAAAGAGTGGTGAGCGTAGAATCTCTATTTAAAATTTTAGTTTCATAGGTTGAATAGTAAAAAAGTTAGCAATATGGAGATTACAAGACAAGTGTAACACGAGCCTTCTTGTTTATGTCGTCGTTGTGTAATTTTTTTGTGACGTTGTTAAGTGCCGTTGATAGATGGAAATTTTTGGCAAGACAGACTTCGTAAAAATGTAAACATCTTAACAAAATATCGACAGTGAGTAGCGAAGCGACTTTGGCGTGCATGAGAGGACTGAAGTTCTTCCAATTTTTCTCGATCTTACTCGATTTTTTAGTTATAATTCATAGCCTGACTGTACATACAGACTAGTAGTGAGCTGCACAGATGGTCCATCATGGAAATAATGAACCTTTGGGTTGTTATAACAGAATTAAGTTACGAAATCAAGTAAAGAACAAATAGCAACATTGAATAGAAACGTTAGCATTGGTAACTTTTGTGAGTTGGAGTTTCCAGTTGTTATGTATGAATGGGATTTTGCTCCATAAGAAACCCTTTACGGCTAATTTTCAGCTCAAAACTCCAAATGATTTGGACAAAAAGCCGATAGGAATAAACAAAATTGTCGTCATAGATGGACGGCGCTGAGGTACCCCCCTCCCCCTCACACCTCCCACCTGGCAAACGCGGGAATGAAGTCATACTGTCATACTTCTATAACGCCATTCAGTTTTCCTTAGACCGCTGTTTCGGTCATTTCAAATCATACATATTGCACTTTTTTGGAATACTCTCGACAAGATATTTCAGCTGATGGAAATAAATGAAATGAAATACTTCGTCTCGCGTGATCTCCCAGCCTTAAAACGTTAAAATGTTGAATTGAAGTGAAAATTACATGAAAATGAAGCAATATCTCCCATTAAGTTGTCTCTCTCTTTAATCTTAGTGAATGACCACCCCTCGGCCCAAATCGCACAATTCAAAAATCGTCAAATATGTTGATGACACCAACTTCGTTGGGCCCTTGGGACAGCAAGTTGATGTTTGCATTACCAGGGGTCAACAGATGTACGGAAACCTCAAAAATTGGTAACAATATCAACGATATCCCAATTAAAAATTATGAAAAGAAGAAATATCTTCTATTTTTACCTAAGCCTACAGCTGAACAATCATTTTTTTTTTTTTTTTTTTTTTTTTTTTTTTTTTTTTTTTTTTGGAGGACGAAGCTGTTTTGTTTGTTGAGTATACACCGTTCCTTGGCTTTAAAGGAGCATAGGTCGATTGCATCCAGCGAAACTATGAAAACAGGTAATGTCGGTCGTTTCCAAAG
Organism: Adelphocoris suturalis; assembly: GCA_030762985.1. NCBI lineage: Eukaryota > Metazoa > Arthropoda > Insecta > Hemiptera > Miridae > Adelphocoris > Adelphocoris suturalis. The sequence continues at coordinate 26,236,642 of CM061041.1, read as the reverse complement.
CCGAATATGGTATTTTTTCTGGGACAACGAACAAAATATTAATGAGATATTCATGGTCCCAAACTGAATGATCTTATGGGTCATTTTCCTGAAAAGGGCAAATCTCAACTTCCAGTTTTCAGAAAACCAAAAGTGCTTCAAACTCTCCCCAAAAATTCATGGGTGATCAGTACAGTGTGCTGATCACATTCCTACCCTCGGTCACGCAACACAGTCCTTATTTAGTCAATAAAAATAAATAAAAGAAACACTGAAAAGCGGGGGAAAGACACCCTCAGCGGGGGAAAGACATCGACGATCAAACGAGTACTCTAGATGGTTTAAATTGTTCAAATGAACGTCAGTTTCTTCAATTTCTCAAACAACTGACAATGTCTTCCAAATAAACCTGAGAAATTCCTGTTGTTTGGTGGCCACAATGGCCTAGGTGAGACAGAGCAACAAACTCGGTTTTTGAACAAGCATTTTAATTTTTCAAGCAACATAGTAAATCTTATTTTGTACTTTCCCAATAAGTTGTTGTTGGTGTTAACATGCGACAAAGAAAATAACATTCCTTCTAAGAAAATAACAGTCCACTGAATCCTGGATCTTACTAGGTAACTTCATATTCATAGATTTGCCAGCCCTTGGTTTGCGCATGTTCGTTCGACAATAAAAAAACTGTCAAGAAAACATAAATATACCAATAAACATTTACTACCTATTATTTGACCGGTTGTCCCTGAATATCATTACCTACTGCGCTGGATGAATAACTTCGAATACCACTAGTCCCTGACGTGCACCTGAGGATAGATGTGCTACGCCTAACTTCTGCCGACAACTGGGACAACTGGATTTTGACGAGAAGTAGGAGCTAATTGGAGTTAACCCTCAAGCTTTCAATGCAAAGAACGCGAATTTGTGGACACCTGACTGTGGACAAACATTTTTCCTCTCCCCCATCTTTATCTAAATTTCCAAAAATTATGGCGACCCTATTTTCTCACTCTATGGAAGTATTTATAATAACCAAGAAAGTTTCAGCTTCGAAATCCAGTCACAATTACTCCAAAGATGGATGTAAAGTTGGAAAAGTCAGGTCTGGACGCAGCGGGGGGAGGAGACATTTTGCTGTTCGAATTGATTTTTCAGTGTTAAATAAAACATTAATTTATTTGAAACCTATGTACCTATGTTAAAAACAACTTGTAGAGAGCGGAGACGTTTTTTTTTTTTTTTTTTAAATCTACGTGATAATGGGAAGACGTAAATCCCTTCGGACAGCGATTTGCCCTTTTCGGGAAAATGACCCTTATACAGACCAGGCCAGCCTCAAGCTCGTGCAGAGGACGTTTCAAGATTCTCTGACTTCAATCAATCACATCTACTCAGGTCGACATGGAACCGATCTCTTGTGGATACCATCACACCGGCTAGAATTTCATAAACTCTGTTGTCATCAGGCACAGTGCCTTTGTCATTAATAGCCATTTTGTTGTTAGTCCAAACAATTGTGTGTACTATTATTTGTTCGTAATTGTTATTTATAGAAAAATGTTAAAAACTATTTATTGAAACTAGAATTTATAGCATTAGAGAGTTTTTAAAACCATAACTTATAATAATATTGTATAGTGGTGGTCTTGTGAAGAGGTTTGTGTAGTATGAGTGTTTTGTTGCCGGCGATTGTATTTAGTTTATATTTTATCACGATCGCTTTACTCGTTGTAACATTACGAGTGTAAATGCCAAAATAAATTATCTCTCTATCATTCTTTCACGTTTATTTATGTATAAAAAAATATAATAATAAAAAAACGCGGCAGGCCGCTCGTACTTTCTCTCTTATGAGAGAAGAGCAATGAGCATTGAAAATGATTCAGTAATTTTAATGTTTTTTTATTGTTTTGAATAAAATAACAATTAGAAAACATAAAATAACTATTGACACACAATTACTGAATTTGCTGTAAGCCAGTCTCGACGATGCCCAATTCTTCCACGAATATGAATTCACAGGTAGGTAATTTTCTGTTATGGTGCGCGTCTACAATTACTATAACCAAGATTAATTTCTCAACCAAGTGACAACAAAACAAGCGGCATTGTTTACTATATCCATTTATAACATAAATAAATATAAAACTACGACATGAATAGAAGAACAAGTACGAAAGAAATGCGTGATAAATCGAGAGCTTTCCAACGAGTGGAGAACGATTTTTGTCCGGTGAAAACTATAGACCAAGAAATGAAAGACCGATTGGTAACCCTCATAATTAATGCCAAAGCAAAGACATAACGCTTGCGTACGAGTCTGCAACACATTGGGACATTTTATGTCTTTAGTTGAAGACAAGTATGTGTTGCAGACTCGTATGCAAGCTCTAAGAGCCACTCATCTGATCCGGACCCTGGGCATCGTCAAGTAAATGTCCTAAAGAGGCTACATACGAAATTACAGCTTCCTAGAGTGTAAAGCATAGAAATTACCTATTAAAATGATTTAACCACCGCTTCACAAATCAAACCGTTCTCGCAATATATGGATCACCTGCCATGAATCAAATCATCGAAACACTAGCTCAATGAAATCTTCAGAAATTAACAAGCGGTGCAATCATGTTCACAATATCAATTGTAGAGAATGATCACCTGAGTGTACACAATTATTCAAATAACCTTGCTCATAACTCAGCTTTTTGGCCACGCACTTCCGAGTAGTTAACATAATATGGTTGGATAAATCGAGAGCTTTCGAACGAATGGTCAACGAATTTTGTGGGATGAAAAACGACGAAGTACCATTTCCCTAGCAACGACTCGGTTGTGTTTTTTCTTTGTGTAACAAAATTTCCGGTTGACCCGTCGACTGAGACATTTTCAATGTAAAAAAAACCATCATTATTTGACGTTCAATAAACCACGAGCTCGTAGTGACCCGCATCGACATACCATTACCCATCAGCTTTATCCAATAGTCGCAAACTGCTTCGTATCAGTCTCTTGTTGCCTCGATAGTTTGACGGATCAATTGTTATAGTTGCTATGAGCCGAGCCGCGGGAGAGGGGGTCGCCGCCAAATTCACAATCAGCCCCATTGGAATCGTAGGCGTTGATTGAGGGAAAGGGACAGTCCGAGTCCCTTTGTCACCACCCACCGCCATACCACCCCCGGCTAGGCCACCCCTGCTCGGTTCATTAATACGGTCGACGAGGGTCCGCTTAACTCGAGTTGTGAACTTCCGCGATTGTGCAAAAGTGTCCGGCCAGTGACGGTCATTTCGAGTGTAATAGGGAGACGCCGACAATACTCGACCCGGGTCCGTTGTGCGATAGTCTGATTCAACTTATGAGTTAATTTGCAATCTATTCTCCCTCTAGTTTGACCGGGAAGCGAGGGATTCCTTGCGCCGCAAAACATGACTTGGAATTCTCTTCACTTTCCACACGTTCCAAAGAGTTAAATGGAAATTATTGAATCGTCCCGAATGCAATTTAGAACACATTCAGGCCTGTCGTAGTGAAAACTTTGAAGGCAGGTGTGCGGTTGTCTGAGCATGGGTAGACAGTAGCCTCAAATGTGTGAAAACCCATCTCGGAGAGCCTTTTCTTATGCACAATAGTAAATCGGACGGAACTATAATGTTCTCCACCCAGCGAAATTTGCAATATTTGTCACAGTCGGTTGTGGTTTAAGTGAGTGGTAGGTACATTTATGTGTAGTTGCAAAATGTTCACTTAGCTTTGTACGGTTCACACGTACAAAACCGGGCTAGTCAAGGCGGAAAGGCCAACAATGCTGACGAGGTTGACGGATAAGTTCATCGCTGGTAGGCGCACTTGACAGTATGAATTTGTGTACAGCGTCAGCTGCGCCGAAAGATTGGATTAACAGCTCAGGCGCAAATGAAATGAAAATGAAAACTTATTTTAGAGCATTTGCATAGATTTAAAATACAATGGCATGGAAGACAATAATATTGCCAGCTAATTTGCCGAATTGCTTGAATTCGATTGCTTGAATTTTGCATTCAGAGGCCCAAGAGAATTTATAGTTATAAAGCTTTGCAAACTTTCCAGTAAGCCAAAATGATTAGCATCCCCTCCTCACCCCCCATCGGCGCACCTGACAGTGTGTCTGGTGCACATTACTGGACGCCGCATCGGCTCCCGTGAAGTGATAATGAGTCCACATTTCAATCTTTATTAAGTTCGTTTCGGTTCCCTATCCATATTTACCCGATATTAACCTAATAACCTAAGTTATTTGCTGTTCATGTGACGCGTTCATTTAATTCACTCGGTAAAATGGAGCTTATGATTGGCAAGGCGGGTCAGGAATTAGTGTTAATTACCAACTTGAAATTTGAGTTTCACAAACGCTTAGAGGATGGTGTAGAACGATGGAGCAACTTATTCGCAACAGCACTGTTAGCTCACGACGAATGAACTACGCGTTCTCTCCAGGGGGTCCCTCTAGGATCTAGGTATTCTCTAGGCATTGTATGGATCGGAACTAATCGCTAACTCATAAGCAAAGAAGGAACTCCACGATCACCGAACTGAAGGCTAGGAATGACAAGTGTATATGGGTTAATTCACAAGATAGTCATTCTGAAATCCAGAGAGTCGGAATATTAAATCCATGGCAAATTGGATATTCCCATCCGAGCCTCAAAGAAATTATATACGTGTTTTCTACGATTAAGACCACATGAGCAGATTTTTTGCCTGTAGAATGGCACAGGGTTTGGCAAATCATAGCACCTCAGTAATATATGAAGTAGAAGTTCATTGAACGCAGATGCTACAAGAGTGAGATTCCTTCCATGAGGCCTTTTGTAGACAGCCCAGGGGGTGGTGCGGTACCGAGGTGGGTGAACTGAGTTTCGGAAGGCTTAGATGTCACTCATCACTCTTCTCACGCAAGAGGCTGGAGTGCACTTCGTTTGGGATTTTACCCACACCGTCTTTCTTCGTTTGCGTTCGCTTGTACTGTGTCTTTGATTCGAGGAGAACCCATCGGGTCGATGACTTTTGCTGCAATCAGTTATAGGGTAAGTGGAAATCGAGGGGTATGAACATCAGAATACTCCCAAAAAATAATCTGAAAAACGAGATACTTTCAACTGAAGCATTTTCTTTCAAACACTATAGCAAGCCTTTGCCTCCATAAATTCCTCAAACAATCATCCTGGCATTACAATCTTGACGTAGATAGATTTCACTCACTTTTCTTGTTTTCAGCTCATCTTTGGAAATGCGTTAACCGCCATAACTCAACATCTCGACCGAAAAATCGGAACCCCTTAAAAAACGGAAACAAGAATAATTGTACAGCAGTTTTCAGGATGTGAAACCATTACTTTCCGCTCGTCCGGGCCGTCTCACATAAATATTATTTATACTGCTTCGCTTTTGAAATAAGTGAGGTGAGAGTCCGAAGCGAGTGGGGAAGAGGTCCGGGAATTTATCAACAAGCCCTTCAAGTCTTCAGGCCGCGAGTGAAAAAGGCCTTTTTGATTTACGGCGAGAAATGCTTAGAGCAAAGAACGTTTTCTGGGCGTTGGTAAGGAAAATGAAGATTAAACTCAGTCCCCGTCTTCCTCCTCCTTTTCACGATCATGAGATGAATTGTGCGGGGAAAATTCCATTGTAGAAAATATTTATAAAAGCGTTTCGTTTTTGCTGCCGAGGAATGCAGTCGTCATTTTCTGGATTAGGAGGAGTTTATTACATTTCCAGGGAAGAGTGGAAATCTGTTATGCCCAAGGGTCAGACGAACAGCCAACGATTCAAAGTTAGCGGAGAATTTTTAATTATTTCAGGGAATAAGAGCTTTCATAAAGCTTTCGTGAAAATACAGTTTTTCAAACTTATTGAATTCCTTTATACAAACTTGCGATAGATTTCGAGCAATCCCCTTTTGAGCTAGTCTTCATTCATTGACTCTAAATTTCTATCGGAATATCGGAGCAAAAGTTTTTTCGAGCGAATAGAATTCATTTTATATTCCAGAACCAAGCAAAAAGTTTTAACTTCAGAAAAAAAATACAGATGTTAGGCTTTACATCATTTCCTAAACACTTATTCAAATAAAATGAATGGTATTGATGGCTTTCCAATATATTAAAGGGGTTATTGTCCACCCAGAACTCAACTATGCATGATATACAATGAATATTCATAAATATTTTTGTCTGAAACACCGAGAATCCATTTCTATATCCTAATGCTCTATGATAATTCAATGCAATAAATACTTGATCAGACCTGCCTTCTGTGTAGGACGAATACGAGAGATACTAGTTTCATACTGTAGTTACCCACAGCTCATCAACTGCAACAATGTACGTACGTTACAGCTGTTTGTTGTAAGAGAACGGTGTTAACAATGTAAACGATGAGAGATTCCACACGAGCAGTATAATTCGGAACCCTTCAGGAATTTGAAAGGAGTTATTCTTTCATCATACTATTTGAAAATTGTCCTGCTGAGAGTTGAAAACGGCGAGAGAAAAAAATAGTAAAACTCTCAAACATTAGAACTGTTCATGTGTTAACTCTGGAATGTCCCGGCTAAATTTCCAACACTTAACTCCCCGGTGGGGTGTGTCAAACCCCAACTTTGAAAAATGAGAAAATTCAAGAATAAGTAACACTTGAATCAAATTTTATTTTTATTCTGTTATCAGGAGTGTAAAGAAACATGAAGTAGGCCCCTAAGCTCATGAAGAAAAAAGTAATAGTAGGTAAGGCAAACTTCACGCTCTGAAAAAAAAAAAGTAATAGTTGGGCAAACTTCACGCTCTGAAGAAAAAAAAAAAAAATAGCAGAAAGGTACCTCATTGTAACAAAAATTCAATAAAAAATTAGCACATTATCATTTAAAAACAAAAATAAATAAATACAATCCACAAAACAATTTTCTGAGATTAGTTTGAAACCACTTACAAAACCCAAGAACTAGAATGAAAAGGTAACATAAAATTGGCACGAAGCAATAGGATCAACATTCTCAACACTTTGAAGATCTATGATGTTCACAGAAGGAACATCGAACTAGTTTCTCCAAAACTGTCACTTTTGACGCTTCTTCATCGGAGGCAACTTCTTGTAACTCGACATTAACTCCCGTGTTTGAATTTTCTCCGCCAAAATATACATCTTCTTCCTCCAACTGTTCCAAAATGGATCTAATGTCTTCAGGATCCGAAAACTTGCGTTTTTCAGCCATTTCTAACTATGAGTCAAAAACAAAACTGTGCGAACGCCCACAAAAATAACACTTGCTATAGAGAAAATCACTAGCGGTTAACTCCCCGGTAGGGTTTGTCAAACCCCAGGCACAAGAAAGTACTACACTACACAGAAGTCTTGAACGTACTAAACTGGAAAAAGGCTGAAGCCTTTAGGGAAGAAAAGAGGGGTGATATAGAAGTGGGCGAGAAGAGCCAGACGTGCGGGACTCAACATGATAAACTGACTTTAAATCGCGGTTGGGGTTTGACAAACCCCACGGGGCATTCCAGGGTTAATTACCCAGTTCATTCACTCCTACGTTCCATTCTAATGTCTTTGATAAAGTGACGCACTACAGCTGTGAGCATGCGCCGGTTCGTGTATACATCAAGTCGAGGAAAAGTGTGTACATACGGAGCGTGTGCTCTGTATATTAGTATCATCCAACAGCCCTCGTATAAGTATCACAAAAGAGGATTCTCACACCTCAACCCCTCCCCGCTCCACAACAAAAGTTTAGCTTCTGCAATGGAGAGCCTGCGATAAGATAATTACTCCCCTTTCAGAATGGATATTAGAATAGAAACGGAGCAAAGAGAGGTGGAAAAGAGTTTTTGAAATAATTATTTATTCACGGTTTCCCTTCACTTTAGATTATCAGCCATTCTCACAAACCTTTTAAGAGTAGGCGGGAGCGTTATAAAGAGAATATTTTTGTTCTTTTTATTGTTTTAAAAAAGAAAAGAACTGGAAGACTTTGGCCCATTTGTTGCGGTAGGGGGAAAAGAAGGGGGTGAAAGAGCTGAAAATAAACTACTGGCAAAAGGGAAAGCCATTCCGCCAGGTAATCAACGCTTAACTCATTCATGGCCTTTACCAGCTCTTCGAGCCACAAAGATTTAGTTCAGCTGCGTAATCAGTGTTATAATGTTTCGAAATAAAATAAAAGCTTTTAGGTTGCATAAAAGATAATATAAGCGTTCACTCAGTTAGAAGTAGAGCACAATTCTCGTACCTATAGTCGATTGTAGTGATCATTGAATGTGTGAAATAATGCATTTAGTTCTGCGAATATACGAATTTATAAGTCGTTTCACCGGATCACAAGAGGAAGTTGTCAGAAGGCGATTTTTTTAGCAATCATCTTGAAAGTTGAAACTTGATGCAGAAATTTAATTTATGTTACGTTTGGTAAACTGCGCAGTTACCCTCTCTCACGATACATGGCAATTTCATAAGGAATAAAATGAATACCCTGAAATTCTCATTCTGCACTAAAAATCAGGAAATGTGCGCATGCGTTTCAATCCGCAACTCGTTGTAATGTTATTATTTTGCACTGGTGGACTGTATTGCAGTAATATTTTATTTTCAAGTTTCTTTTATCTCATTAAAAACTATTAAAAAATGCATTAATGCCTTTAAGTAATACCTAATGGGTTTATACAAATAAACTAGGTACTTTATTTGATTGGAGTTGGCTCTACTAGTTGTCACGATAATATCATTTACAGTTTTCACATTTAGTTTAATAAATTATGTAGTTACTTATGCGGTTTATATGTTCTACTCCAACTTGACAAATAATATGAGTTTTGAGAAAGGAAGCATGCAAGTAACATTACGCTCATTTCTTGTGACATATTTTTCTGATGTTATACTATAGAACTCGCTAAATATATTTGAGCGTGGGAGATGAATTGGCCAGATGGTAAGGCAAACGGGAGAGAATACTACGGAATCAGGAGGTGCATGAATGATGGAGCGGTGCCAATATTTCTCAGACTTGTGAATGGCCACCCACAGGTTACTTGAATATCATCTCTTTAGTTACATAGTCAATATTTGTTGAGAGAATATACCTCAATATAGCTTGTAGTGATATACCTATCCATACTTATACATTCGAAATTCAAAAGTTAGATTTTGGACAGTGGTTTAGTGCACGGGAAACTGCATCAAGACCTCTGTATTTTTTCAAGAGCTGACCAAATCAAGCCTCGCATAAAGCATGAAGGTGTTGCGAGATACCTACACTTTGAATTACCCTATATTTCGTTTACACCTGATCATCAAGCACCTACATAATGATCCATAGACGGTTATCCATCTGCAACACTATTAAGAATGATAATCGGATTCACACTCAACCGGAATTCCGGAAATGCGGCGCGGAATCACGCTAGGGTGTTAACAACCGTCCGAAATCCCAACTGCTTTGTGTCATCATTGTCTATATCTATTATCAAAGCAGACCTATATCATCCGTTCATCCCGCATTTTTTCTCGCCCATCCGACATAATTACGAACATGGAATTTCTGCATCAGTCAATATTAATAAAATAACAAATATCTGAATAGAATATCTAATACCTCGGATGTGGTCAGTCTGCTTCTCCAAGAGAGCTTCCCCTGCAAGACTCACCCCACCCCCACGACTGGCCCCAGCCATTCAGCAGACCAAACAGATTGTAGGATGGATGAATTTCCGGAATTTTGGATAGATATGAACCAAAAATAGTACGAACTAAATCACTCGCGACGAAGTTATGTGAACGGAAGAAAACGGAAGTTAGTGGTGAACGTTGCCTACGTCTACCAAAAAATAAAAAGCTATAATAATGAATTACAATGTGTGTGTTTTTCTTCCTTTTTTTTCCTTTAATTTACTGTATACTTTTCAAATTATTTGTGAATTTTGATACTAACTAATTGAGTTAAAACAATAGAAATTAAAGGAAAACATTGAAAAATGAATTGATAATAAAGAATTTTATGATTGAATTGAAGAATGAAGAATTACAATGTTGAATCAATTTTTACGATTAGGGCATCATTAGTAACAAACAATAACAATATAAGTCGTTATCGGTAACAAACAACAACACTTCATTGGTAATGTTTGTTTCTCTTGATGCCCCAACCGTTGAAATCAATATAACACTATAATTCTTCAGTTTTTTTTGTGGAAAAAGACAACGTTCTTTAGTAACTTCCGTTTTCTTCGGCAAAAATGGGTTGGTAGCCTGTGCCATCAGTGAACCCAGGGCTAGGCAGATCGATTGAATTTTTTCAATAAAGATGTTTCTCTCTGGTATGTTTACTAGCGTTATTCATTACGAGTGGTGGCGTTATTCATTTAGGAGTGGTCTTGCATCCAGCCGTGCTTGTCGGTTTCTTGCGTTATTTGATGTGCTGAATCCGAATCCGAGGTCCGTTTTTTTCGTTTAGCTCGTTTCTCCACGGTATAGCTTGTTTTCACTTTTTTTTTAGCACAAACTTTTCAAGATATTTCATAGAACACACTTCCAGATTAAATGAGGTGCCAAACTTATGTAAAATATATCGCTGATTGCGAATATTACCTCAAATTTCCAATTGCACCGCTTCCAACCCTTCTTGCCGGAAGTGTGGGAAAATCCTGGTTTTCTGTCATTTTTTCTGCACATTTCATAAACCAAGAATGAAAATCAGGCCTGGATTTTTTTTGGGATTTGCATCTTGTAGAGGACATTGAATGAGACTGAGATCAATCGTCTCAGATCAATCGTACTCGTATGAAAATAGCGGAGGTGCAATTTATTTTGCCAGACATTACCACAAAATCAGTACTCTCGACAAAACGGGTTCAACTATCAGCTCATCCTGTCTACTATACTTTGGGAATCAATGCACGCTATGTATGCCCAGTATGGATAAAAATAGTGAGCTCTGTGTTTTCTGAGGTTAGTTTACATAGGTATGAGGTGGCCACTCTCGACCTATAAGCTCAAAATAGCTATTTTTGATCTTTGTATCTGTCATTTTCATGCCACCCGTCGCCCTTGTTGCTCTTGCCTTGCCATGTCCATATTCTCCACAAATTAAACAAAATACAGTTGGGCTATTCACGCAGTTTTTACGAGGTTTCTGCATCCTCAAAAACAATGCATTAACTTAAAAATCGGCAAAAGGGCACAGTAAGAATCGGCAAAGTGTTGTGTGGCAAAAGAGGTTCACCAGACCCCTCTACCAACTTCCTCTCATGGTCTTTCGATCATGAATTGACAAGACAAGATCAACATGGGCAACAGGTGGCACGAAGACGGCAGATAGAAAGATCAAAAATGGCAATTTTGAGCGTATAGACCGAGAGTGGCCACCCCATACCTATGAAAACTAACTTAAGAAAACACAGAGCTCACTATTGGTATCCATACTAAGCATACATAGCATTAATTCCCAAAGTACAGTAGACAGGACGAGCTGATACGAGTTAGTTGAACTCGTAGTTGAACCCGGTTTCGTCGAGGGTCGTGATATTGTGGTAATGTCTGACTCAATAAATCGCACCTCCGTTATTTTCATACCTAAAAACGCGCGATTTGTCTCATTCGATGCGAAAGAATGTCCTCTATAAGATGCAAACCCAAAAAAAATTTCCAGGCCTGATTTTTATTCTTAGCTCATGAAATGCCCAGAAAAAAGACAAAAAATCGGGATTTTACCACACTTTCCACAAGTTTTTAGAGAAAACGTGGGGGGTTTGGAAGCGGTGCAATTGAAACTTTGAGATAATATTCGCAATTAGCGATATATTTTACATAAGTTAGGCACCTTTGGGAGGCATTTAATCTGGAACTGTGTTCTATGGAATATCCTGAAAAGTTTGTACACAAAAAAGTGAAAACAAGCTATATCGTGGAGAAACGAGCTAAACGAAAAAAACGGACCTCGGATTTGGATTTAGCACATAAAATAACGTAAGAAACCGACAAGCACTGGTCGGATGAAAGACCAGCCATAAATTCTTTAAAGTAGTGTTACCTAGCACAGGTACCGAACTACTCAATATTACTATATCATAGCAGGTTCTATCAAGATTGTTTGGAAGAAGGCATCCACACTGATATATGACCACTATCATTATTTTAATAAATGATTATGTTGAAATTTATTGTAATTAAATTGTCCTATTTAGGTTTTCATAAGTTACCAGCCGCTCCGGCTCGCTACGCTCGCCTCCACGGCAAGCCCCCCGGACCCCCCATCAAGTTGCTCGCTTCGCTCGCAACGTGTGGCATGTAGGGAATATTGCTCGCTTCGCTCGCAAAGTCTGGCATGTAGGATATGTTGCTCGCTTCGCTCGCAAAGTCTGGCATGTAGAAAATGTTGCTCGCTTCGCTCGCAAAGTACGGCATTTAGGGGATGTTGCTCGGTTCGCTCGCAAACGGTAGATCTCTAAGGGTAGGTTTAACTTCTGTAGGGGATGCTGCTCGCTTCGCTCGCAAACGGTAGATCTCTAAGGGTAGGTTTAACTTCTGTAGGGGATGCTGCTCGCTTCGCTCGCTTGAGGAAGTTATACTGCCCACCCAACTTGGCAGACGTTTTTTTCAGTTGGGAATTGTTACAAACAAATTAAATCTTATAAAACTACGTGGAACCACGAAAAGTTTATTCGGGGATGTTGCTCGCTTCGCTCGCAAGGTATTGCTGTAGGTATATGTGTAGGACAAAGTCCGTATTTATTCTGTTGAAATGGCTCTCGCTTCGCTCGCAGGGTACCTATGTGTACCTGCTCGCCTCGCAAGGTTGTGAAACACCTTAGTCATCGAACCCCAAACACGTCTTCCTAGAGCCTTCTCGCATCCACGGCACATATAATTTCTCATATTAAACGCTTCCCTCGCTTCCGCTCGCAATTTGACCGGACCCCCCATTAAATTACTCGCTTCGCTCGCAAAGTGTGGCATATAGGGAATATTGCTCGCTTCGCTCGCAAAGTGTGGTATGTAGGGAATGTTGCTCGCTTCGCTCGCAAAGTGTGGCTGTATGTACATGCGATGTATTACAATTGAAACATGTAGGGGATGTTGCTCGCTTCGCTCGCAAACGGTAGATCTTTAAGGATAGGTTTAACTTCTGTAGGGAATGATGCTTGAGGAAGTTATACTGCCCACCCAACTAGGCAGACGTTTTTTTCTGTTGGAAATGACTATCAAACGCGGCACATTATGTGGAACCACGAAAATTATAGTTATAAGAACACTTCAGTACTAACAGTACAGTCAGATGTTGAATGTTTGTAAGTATTTATTTTCCAGTTCTATTTTTCTAAAGGTAGGCCATTATTTTATGAGGTACCTATGTGTACCTGCTCGCAACCCGTTCCCGTCAGGTGCAAGCCCCGCCTCATCGAACCCCTTGACGTCTTCGTAGAGCCTTCTCGCGTCCCTTTCAGGTAAGCAACGTTGTGTAACGGCGGCCCGTGGTCGATTAATTTCTGATGTTAAACGCTTCTCCTCGCTTCCGCTCGCGATTTGACCAACTTAACGTCACTTTTTTCGATATCCGATTTCGGATTCAGATTCGGCGGGATCAAACCTTTATTTCGCCCGCAAAAACCGTTCCGAAAAACGTACCTTTACGGGGTATATTTTATTGGGAAAAAACGTAGTTTTTCGTCGGACTTTTCGAGACAACGGGTCCGTACTCTCGCATTTATTTTACGCATTTCCCGATACATTTGTCGCGATCCGATCACGCCGTCGTCTTCCTCGTTCAAAAACCTACGAAACCGGTATTTTTCCGGAATTTTCAACGGCCGTTTAGAGGGGAAGGGGAAGCGGGGAAGTCCAAAAAGCGCACATTAATTCTTACTTCGACCCCCCTCCCGCCCTACGGCCCATGGTTCGGGTGGGATTAGACAATTTTAAATTCGCTTATACACCCTATCGGAAAATCCCAAGAAGATCCCCCCACTCGTAGATCCGGCCCACTCAGCCGTTTGGCCGTGCATAGACACGACAGACAGACAAACAGACAGACGGAGTTTCATTCTTATAAATAACTAGCCGCTCCGGCTCGCTACGCTCGCCTCCACGTCCAGCCGGGGGGCAAGCCCCCCCGACCCCCCATTAAATTGCTCGCTTCGCTCGCAAAGTGTGGCATGTAGGGAATATTGCTCGCTTCGCTCGCAAAGTGTGGCATGTAAGGAATGTTGCTCGCTTCGCTCGCAAAGGGTGGCATGTAGGGAATGTTGCTCGCTTCGCTCGCAAAGTGTGGCTGTATACATGCGATGTATTACAATTGAAACGTGTAGGGGATGTTGCTCGCTTCGCTCGCAAACGGTAGATCTCTAAGGGTAGTTTTAACTTCTGTAGGGGATGTTGCTCGCTCTGCTCGCTTGAGGAAGTTATACTGCCCACCCAACTTGGCAGACGTTTTTTTCTGTTGGAAATTCTTACAAACAAATTAAATCTTATAAAACTACGTGGAACCACGAAAATTTTATTAGGGGATGTTGCTCGCTTCGCTCGCAAGGTATACCTGTATATCCTTGAGGAAGTTATACTGCCCACCCAACTTGGCAGACGTTTTTTTCAGTTGGGAATTCTTACAAACAAATTAAATCTTATAAAACTACGTGGAACCACGAAAAGTTTATTCGGGGATGTTGCTCGCTTCGCTCGCAAGGTATTGCTGTATATTTGTAGGAAAAAATCCGAATTTATTCTGTTGAAATGGCTCTCGCTTCACTCACAAGGTACCTGTGTGTACCTGCTCGCAACACCCAAACACCGAAACCTGTACCTGAGTTATCGAACCCCAAACACGTCTGTCTTCCTAGAGCCTTCTCGCGTCCACAGCACATATAATTTCTCATTTTAATAGCTTAGTCTCGCTTCCCCTCACAATTTGACCGACTGCCCGTCACTTTTTTCGATATCCGATATCGGATTCAGATTCGGCGGACCCAAAGCTGTATATCGCCCGCGAAAACCGTTCCGAAAAACGTACCTTTATGGGGTATATTTTAATCGGAAAAAACCAAGTTTTTCGGCGGACTTTTCGAGAAAACGGGTCCGTACTCTCGCATTTTTTTAACGCATTTCCCGATACTTTTTTCGCGATCCGTTCGCGCCGTCGTCTTCCTCGTTCAAAAACCTACGAAACCCGTATTTTTCCGGAATTGTCAACGGCCGTTTAGAGGGGTAGGGGAAGCGGGGAAGTCCAAAAAGCGCACATTAACCGTTACCTCGACCCTCCTCTGGCCCTACGGCCCATGGTTCGGGTGGGATTAAACAATTTTAAATTCGCTCGCTCCCACTTTTGGAAAATCTCAAGAAGATCCCCCCACTCGTACACTCCCCCCACTCAGCCGTTTAGCCGTGCATAGACACGACAGACAGACAGACAGACAAACAGACAGACAGACGGAGTTTCATTCTTATAAATAACTAGACGCTCCGGCTCGCTACGCTCGCCTCCACGTCCAGCCGGGGGGCAAGCCCCCCGGACCCCCCATTCAATTGCTCGCTTCGCTCGCAAAGTGTGGCATGTAGGGAATATTGCTCGCTTCGCTCGCAAAGTGTGGCATGTAGGGAATGTTGCTCGCTGCGCTCGCAAACGATAGATCCCTAAGGGTAGGTTTAACTTCTGTAAGGGATGCTGCTCGCTTCGCTCGCTTGAGGAAGTTATACTGCCCACCCAACTTGGCAGACGTTTTTTTCTGTTGGAAATTCTTACAAACAAATTAAATCTTATGAAACTACGTGGAACCACAAAAAGTTTATTCGGGGATGTTGCTCGCTTCGCTCGCAAGGTATTGCTGTATATTTGTAGGAAAAAATCCGAATTTATTCTGTTGACATGGCTCTCGCTTCGCTCGCAAGGTATACCTGTATACCCTTCAAGACGTAAGTGCGTGTACCTGCTCGCAACCCGTTCCCGTCAGGTGCAAGCCCCACCTCATCGAACCCCTGACTTCGTAGACCCTTCTCGCGAACACGGCAAAATTAATTTCTGATGTTAAACGCTTCTTCTCGCTTCCGCTCGCGATTTGACCGACTTAACGTCACTTTTTTCGATATCCGATTTCGGATTCAGATTCGGCGGACCCAAAGCTGTATTTCGCCCGCGAAAACCGTTCCGAAAAACGTACCTTTATGGGGTATATTTTAATCGGAAAAAACCAAGTTTTTCGGCGGACTTTTCGAGAAAACGGGTCCGTACTCTCGCATTTTTTTAACGCATTTCCCGATACTTTTTTCGCGATCCGATCGCGCCGTCGTCTTCCTCGTTCAAAAACCTACGAAACCCGTATTTTTCCGGAATTGTCAACGGCCGTTTAGAGGGGTAGGGGAAGCGGGGAAATCCAAAAAGCGCACATTAATTCTTACTTCGACCCCCCTCCCGCCCTACGGCCCATGGTTCGGGTGGGATTAAACAATTTTAAATTCGCTCGCTCCCACTTTTGGAAAATCTCAAGAAGATCCCCCCACTCGTACACTCCCCCCACTCAGCCGTTTGGCCGTGCATAGACACGACAGATAAACAGACAGACAAACAGACGGAGTTTCATTCTTATAAATAATAGAGATAGAGATAGAGATAGAGATAGAGATTATGCATTGGTCAGTTTGCTTCGGGCATGAGTCCGATCTTCTCACTCTCCCTTCATACCCACTTTCGGGTTTTTTTGACACTTCGCAAATCGGATCGAACTATCGTATTGCTCATCTTTCCGTTGTAGAGGTTTTATCAGAGTTTCAATAGTTCAAATAATTTATGTTTGCCCGCAGGGTTTAGTCCACATTAGTGAGATTCTGACGGTAGGGGAGTGTATGAATATTCGATTGCCATGTAATATATAATTCATATTCCCTCTAGAAAACAGAAGGAAACAACGTAGGCTCTCCGTCGTAACAAGATAGCACGCCCATAATGTTCTTCATACTCTCAAATGCTTCATGTAAATCTTTCGTTATTTCCATCGGAAAGGATTATTCGTTCTTAAGATCAAATGAAATATGGCCGCCACAAACAAGAACCCCTGCCATTTCCTCCTGTCAAACTAAACCGCCGTTTCGCGACCAATTCATCCCCCTCAGGCCATAATCGGCGAAAATCGTAACTCTTAAATTATAAGTTCCGGAACCGGAATAACACGATATCAAGTGTTCCTTCACGATAACGTTAGGGGAAACGGAGAATGATTATACGGCGGGGGCGCATGCAAAGCGTGATGAGGAGTGACAGGCTGGCCGAGTCACGGCAGCCCAACTTAAACTTCCATGTTTTCCTAACCAAACTGAATACATCTGTTAGGCAGAACCGTGCGGCGCATTGACAGCTAACGATTAGCATGTGACCACGTCGATAAATCTCTTCTTTCAGCGCGTAGTTTACTTTCCGTGCTCGAAGGCGCTGGTTCTCAAAAATGCGTTTGTGTTTTCAACTGTCATTTGACACTTTTAGTGATTTTCTTGAAAAATTAAATTATTGCTATCGCTCCAAAAATTCTGAAATAAAATTTTTTGAAAAATATCTTCATTGAAGATCGTGATTGAGGCATTCCAGACGATAACTCTCCTTAGGATTGAAATATAAATTCCGTTCCTGCACCGAACGAGTTCGTAGGCCAGCACATTTTGAGCAAGTTAAATTTGTCAAATTTCAAAACTCGCTTCACTAAAAATGGGCAAAACAGCTAAAGATTGATGAAATCATATTTTTCAACGGAATTTTAGTCAGAAGAAGTTTATCAACAAAGAAATAGGACATTAACATTTTTCGCACAAAATTATGCTGAATAACGTACTTACTTAAATTTCATTAACTTCTGCTGAAAAATCGGTAAAGAATACAAAAAATTGCTAAAAATCCAAAATCTTTTTTCTCCAAGAATATTATTTAGATTTTTTTTTTTTTTTTTTTTTTTTTTTTTTTTTTTTTTTTTTAAATATATAAAACTAGTTTGTTGTTAACAATTTCTTTGCATTCCATGAGCTCAAATTTCAAATCAATGTAACATGATATGGAATGGTAATTTACGAAATCGCTCATATACGATCATGCCTGAAACTTTTGGCATCCCTCCCAAAATCGACGCACGACTAAACTTTACGAAAGGAAATAATAGCGTGTCAAAATTAGCGTAGTTCACCTGGCTGGGCAATTTACACCATGTACCAAATGTGGGACCGAACTTTTTATAACAGAATATATGCAGGTATCGTAACCTATGAATCAGTTAGTTTGAATATTAATTCTGAGTACATTTCTTGTTGGTTTATAATTTTCAATAACAAACCTAGTAATAGACTTAGAAGACATTTTTACCACCCCTCCCCTCTAAAACTTTGTTGGTTTACTTTTCAAGATGCGTAAGAAAAACGGACGGTAGACCTACGGTTCTACAGTCAGATCATTTAATAATGATTAATTTTACACATTATTAGTTCATTATGGTTACTTAGCAATATTAGTTTATAACTGAGCGTAATAAATCAGCTTTCCTTTACACTACAGAGGCTTAGGGATTATGAGATGCTATGATAAAATGAGAGCATTCCAAAAAGTGGCAAAAGATTTTCCTGCTATGAAAAGCCGTCCGAAGCTTTTCTTTAATGTCCTGAAAATGATGAAAAATCTTTTTTTTTTAACGATAGTTAATATGACTTGTCACAGTCTAAAGACCGTATCACACTAGCATTTTTTTCCGCATTTTTTATGCATAAACGAGAAGAAGATGAAGTGCTTTTTTCCAAGGTCAACTATTCCATACTCTATTAGTCAGTATTTTGTGTTTTTTCTCCTTTTTTTGTCTTTTTAAATTTATACATGTTTATTTCCAATTATGATAATAATTACTTGTACTACTGGCGGTGTTTATTACTCTATATTATCACCTAATTTCCACATGAATACTAAGTGTTCGTACCTAATATAAGGCAATGAACTCCGGGCAGACGGATTTACAAATCCATGCTTATTTATGCTTTTGTACACGTAATGTAATCTTGTATTGAAATATTTCTTATGAATAAAGCGATTATTATTATTATTACTCAGATTTCCAAGATTTATATTAAATGAGGAAAATTGATTTCTAGGTGAAAATTCTCATAATTGTCAAATTTTCGAGTTCGACTGCGTCCTAAAATGTTCTTTACAATTTCGTCACACGGCTGTCCCCTCAGCTTTATGGTTCTCCATCTATATTCGTAGGTGGCACCCAGATGACCAAGTAATGTACCGTAGTGTGCAAATTAATCTGAACACAGCGTAAAAACTCAATAATTCGCAATCAGTATGAAATATGCCCTCCTTTAGCTTTTACTTCCCTAACACGTTTGAGCATGGATCTGACTAGTTTTTGACATATGTTTTTAAGTTCATCATCATGGAACCACACCTTATCACGTTACAAATCATGAGGATTTCCGTCGTCTTATCCATTCTTCCCAGCCTGCTCTTCATGATAGCCCAAAGATTTTGTATTGGGTTAAGATCAGGGGAGTTCCATGGCCATTCAAGTACATTAACCTGATGTTCCCTGAAGAAGTCCATCACTTTCTTGGATTTGTGGCACGGTGCAAGATCTGGCTGGAACACGCCGTCGTAGATGAAAAGTTATCCCCTAAACACATTGATCAGTTTGTGAAACACATCGAGAAAAATATGTTCTGGGTTTGTTTTTCGATTCACGGCCTTGGGAACATTGTGCCAGTCTCAGGGATGATGAATTCAGAAATATATATTTAGGTGTTAGATAGCAGTGTAGTTCCATTCCTAACAACCATTTGGCCCCAAGGAAACGGAGTGTCCCAGCAAGATCTTCCACCGTGCCACAAATCAAAAAAAGTGATGGACTTCTTCAGGGAACATCAGCTGAATGTACTTGAATGGCCAGGAAACTCCCCTGATCTTAACCCAATAAGTAGTTGGTAGTCCCTGAAAAAGTAAAAGTTGGCCTTGACATGGGCCATTCACACACCACTTGGCAAAATATGAGGATCCAGAACACCCTAAAATCTCTCCACACCTCATTTATATTGTTGACTTTGTTGTGAGCACTTAACTCATCTCCCTTGAAAGAGAAAGTTTTGAAGCCGTAGAAACCGTGACAAAAGTCATCCGATCAAGAAACTTGAGTAAGATGTAAACCAAATCACATCGTTCTGTGCGACCGCGGACTGGTCGTGCGGGACTATAAATTCCGATTGTCACCACGCGCTTTGGCCTGAAAGGTTTTCTCTTTTTTTCAGGTTTGGCCGTTCCCGCTGTTATTTTACGATGTATTTTTTCGAGCTGGTTATTAACGATCCTTGATCACGTAAATATTCAGTAAGTTTTGCAATGATGTCGGAGCTCTCTCGGATCTACAGCGTGGGGTGCTGAGGTAAATATTCGACCTCCGTTGGGATGTACACCCTAACCAAATTTCTCACTGGGAATCTAAAGTGGAATTGGCGATGCTCGAAGAGAAGGTATGCCTGCCTGAAAAATTGGGTTTTAACTACCATTTTAGTGTTTGATTTTCTACTTTTTTGTAATTATAATTAATTGAGAAGTCATTGAATAAAAAATACCTCTATTAAGAACCATTAAAAAGAATTTTAATAAAAATTAGTATAATTTTCAATTATTTTATCATTTTTAGTTTGAATTATGAATTCAATTTATGATGTAAAATTGCATAGCGTGATCTCAATTTAGCGGTTTTTCAATGCATTTTCCTGCATCAATCCTCACTCCATAATTAATTCAGCAGTGAAATTGTATTTTATCTTATGTTGCTTCCTCTCTACCAAAAGTTCCCGCGTTCATACAAGATGTTGAACAAATGCTTGCACCCAAATTTTAAATTTTCACTCCTTTTTGAGTTTCACAGCTGGCAGATTGAATTTGGTTCCGTGTCTGTCGGTCTTTCTGTCTGTGCGGTTTCCTTTTTACCCCCAAAACTATATGCACTTCGGTACAAGTTGGAGAACAGCATGATAATTTTCCATTTTTTTAATGTTTATTTTTTGGGTTATCATTTTATTTATTTACTTTTTAGTATGATTGAATTGGGAACAACATATTTTCCCAATCAAATTTATGGATTGTCAAGAGAATTAATTGACAAAACATCATGTGATTTAGATGGATTTATTCGATATCGTTTGGTTTATTATTTTCAATATTGAACCTTAGTAATCGACCAAGAAAAAAATAAAAATTTATTTATCCCCCCCCCCCCCTTCCTTAAAAATATGTTGGTTCACGTTTCAAGATGCGCAGAATCCAAAAATCGAAATAAAATAGTCTGCCCGCCGTCTAAAGCTTTTCTCAAAAAGTATTGGACAAAACTTTAAAACGCTGCAAATTATTTCACAAAGGTTTATTATTTTTTCAATTGAGTATGATCGTAGTTTTAGTTGGCTAGCGTACGTCATAAGGCCCGTCCAGACTCCTCGGCGTGTCCTACTTCGAGTTGCCACAACCTATACTTCTATAATTATATACGCATGTTTATATTTCTCGATTTGAGCTCCTATCTATTCAAATAGTTATTGCCTTAATAATATCATTATCTAAGTACGTACGAAAAGTCGAGAGGATATGTTATTAAATATGCGTAGGAAAAGCTTTGGTATTAACACACAAATGTGACCTTGAAAAAAACATATTCATGCCTCGAACGAACGCCGGCGCCGTAACCACCACAAGCCGCGGCGCCGGCGCCTTCTCTCCCTCCACCCCCCCCCCCCCCCCGCTCACCACCCCCCCCCTCTCCGCCAGGCGTGCTCGCGTCGAAAAAGACACTTTTTTGCCCGTTTTTGGCCCATAGCATCTATGCGAGTAAAGCGATCGGGATGGTTAAACGTTAGGACCAACTAGACCCCAAATGGAGTCTATGTGCGAAAGAACGGGTTTTTAAAGTCAATTCTTAGGCCTTTTATGGCCCGGACGGCGGACGGCGGACGGCGGACGGACATTTCAAATTTGGATTCTGCGTACCTTGAAACGTAAAGTGACAAAGTTTGAGGGGGGGTTATAAAAATTTTTTGCTACACGATCACATAGGCTTATTATTGGAAATAATAAACCAAAAATTGAGCTTAAAAATCATTTATCGGCCGGGGATGTGCCAGTAACATCGCTGATCATATAATTACAATGGAATTCCGACTTCCCGAAATCAAGTTTATTATAACATCTGTATACTATTGGGGTAATCAACTTATTCAATGATAATAATTTATCAAATTATTGATTATTAAATACTTGAAAATTACGCTTAATTAAATTATTATTTCAATTTCAACAACAGAGCGAGTCTACCAAGATCGGAACGTTATTGCCAAATTCCTAATATCATGAAGCTATTGCAATGAATCCAACATTTTCTTCATGGAAATTCGTTTTAGAATTCCTTGAGCTTGCCGCTTTTTGATATTGGTTTATTATTTCCAATAATAAGCCTATGTGATCGTATAGCAAAAAAATTTTATAAACCCCCCCCCTCCCTCAAACTCTTTCACTTTACGTTTCAAGGTGCGTAGAATCCAAATTTGAAATGTCCGTCCGCCGTCCGCCGTTCGCCGTCCGGGCCATAAAAGGCCTTAGAATTGACTTAAAAAATCTGTTCTTTCGCACATAGACTCCACTTGGGGTCTAGTTGGTCCTAACTTCTCGCCAGCTCGATCGGTCCACACCCATGGGTGCTATGAGCCAAAAATAGGTGAAAAAGTGTCTTTTTTTGTGTATATTTCAAGTTGTATAGAAATTGGAGATTTATGAGTGAAAAGAAAATGTTAGCTATTAATTTTATGAAAAAAAAAAAAAAAAAGTATTCTAAATGATACTCTTCTATTCGAAAAGAGATTTCGGATTTTAGGCTATTTTTTGCAATTTTATAGATTTTTTTAAAACAAAATTTAATGAAGTTCAAGTTTTTAGCATAATTTTGTACATAAATTGTTGAATGTTCTATTTCATAGTTGATAAATCTTATGCTACAAAATATCAATTTAACGACTCTTAGCCATTTTCAGTGATTTTGTCAGCACATTTTTTGAAATTTGACCAATTAAATGATATCAATATATACAGTATAGGTAACAATTTTATGTGTTGGAAAGATGACTTGGTAATAAATTATTACGTTTATCAACTATATTAAAAAGCGTAAAATTGTGAGATTCCGCTGCTGTAATGGATTGAACCCATTTGTGAGGTCCGAAGCTCCGAGTTCCGATACTAAATATACTATAAGCGGCGTTTAATAATTATGGACCAGAGATCTACGTAGAAGAGCTGTTTAATACATAAATAATAAACCTTTGTGTAATAATTTGCAGCGTTATGGTTCTTTACAGTTTGCGCGCAAACAGAGGGTCGTTGAAACTTTCCGGTGGTCTCAGCGTTACTCTTTCTGAGTACCTAGTTATTGTATATTGCTGTAATATTCTCAGTTCTCGCGTTATTCTGATCAGCTTCAGAACCTCCCAGACTAATTTCTTTCCTGAACGACTCACGTTGCTGAGATTTAATGGAGCTCATTCGGAACAAACACAAAACAATCAACAACAAACAAAAACAATTACGAGGTTCTGAAGATCACTGAACATCTGAGGCTGACCAATTAACACTAAACAAATAACTCTGAGGCTAATTTCTTTCCTTTTCGACCTGCCGTTTTCCTGTCATTTGTTTTATCGTTTTGACATTTTTAGAAATTTTTTCAGCATTCACCCATCGGTATAAACCGTAAAATTGTGGGGTCCTGAGCTGTAAAGGTGTGAACCCTTATGGGAGGCACAATGCGCCAAGTTTTCATCATTTACTAGATTTATATGGGGCTTAATAATAATTATAGACCAATGATCTGCATAGAAGCGCTATCTAATACAGAAATAATAAACCTTTGTGTAATAATTTGCAGCGTTTTTTTATTAATCAACACAATTTAATTCAACGTTACTCCATTGTAGAATTTGATTCTTTGTATAACTAAACCAGCAATCCATTTCTATTTTTACCTCCTTATAAAAGCTAATAATTACTCGTACAACCTATAAACGTGACTCGATTATGCTCCAAGATGGTAACAACGATTGATCAAATTATAAGGCACATAGAAAAATTGTAACCAATTAACAAATCAATTTTTATGAAATGCGTTTACAGTGATGGAAATAATTCATAATTAGGTTAACTTTTTCACTTTTCAGATTCTGGATACGTATAGTAGTACTTAGGTATTCCCACAATAAATGAGCAAATAGCTTATTAATACACTTTGATCAACTTTGTTCACTTTTCTGCTTGATAAAACAAAATTATTTGTACTCTAAAGAAAAATCATAAGAAGAAGAAGCTAAGACCTTCAAAATTTCATTAGACATTTGGATTTACTACTGTAACTTATAAAGTGAACCCCAGCTAAAAGAAATATCCATGTCCAAATGATTCCATTTCTTTGACTTTTCGAAAATAGTTCAAGGATTGTGGCTGATCGGGATAAGTTCACCAAAATAATTTGAACTTACTAAATCAATTTAAAATATTTCTTGCAAACATTATGTACAATGGATTTGTGAACTTGGGATGGTTATAAATTCTACTTCTTTGCATTCGAAAAAGAAAACGATTCGAATCAAAAATTGAAGAGGGACAAGGAAAATGATGAAGGACGATAAAACGGGGATTCAATTGTGTTGTTGAGGTGTGTAAGCAAATTATGATTTTCATTCTGTTCTCGGCAATTCAAATACAAATTGTCGAATCTTTGTGAACGAGAAAATACTCAATGTAATAAAAAGTTCGCATCCTGCGAAACAGGCGATGAATGGGCGAGAGTTCAATTTAACATTGAAATTGGATTCGTTACAAGGTACTAATTGATTCTCTCCAAATGTAAATAAAAGAGCATTCGTTCCCGACAACGTTATTAGAATGGAAAGTCCATGCATCGCTTGTTGTGGTCGATATTGTTCTGTATTGTAAAAAACCTAATAAAAGAGTTCGGAGAAACTGAATTGGTTCGGAGTTGAACAAACCAACATTAAATTTCCCACAATGCATGCTAATTTATTAATTAGGGGGTTTAGTGCCACAAAACCTACAACGCATCCGTATTTGTTGGCCGGAAACGTAGCGCACCTAGGCAACACTGCGACGTATCTCGATGCGTCCCGCATCTCAGGCCTGCAATACGTTCAGCCGATACGCTCTGACAGCAGACGGAACGGTTCTATAACCTTTACATCTTCAGAAATCAGAAATCTTTATTCAGCCACCAATGTGTTGGTATAGAATGCGTCAAACATAAATATTATAAAAGGAGTTCCACGCATCCGCTCTATATTTAGCCTATATGCAATGTGGCTAATCTAAACATAATAAAACCGCCAATAAAAGAGGAATTGAGCAATAAACTTTTCCATACAAATAAACTCTTATCAATAATAAAAACAGATTTTACAGATATCACATATTTTGAATTTGTTTATACATAAAAACTCTTCATTAGGTTGTGTGCTTTTATTATTTTAACCTTTTAATATTTAAAATCGTGTGGGACGAGCGAAAATAAAAAAGGCTATTCAATGTTATTTTTCTCTTCATTTTCGTTGGGCTATATTCCTTGTAGACTCTAATGTGTCTCCGGTCGCGATCCGGTCGCGATTGTTTTTCTGGTTTCGCTATTCGATTTGTATATTTTTATAGTGTATTTACTGCTGAACTTTTGTAATACGATGGAATTGTAATTTATCGGAGAAGCGCAGTAGTGAAAAGTAATTTGGCTTATCATCGAAAGGCTACACAAATTTATGACTTTTAGGCTCACCATTTTTATTGAGGAAGACTCAAACGGCTTTGGGGACTGAGTGGCCCGAGAATCGGTGGTTTCAAGTGTTTTGATGAAGGAAAATTAAGTATTTAATTAAGTAGCTATCGAAAATAATTTGGTTCGAGGTTATGCCCCCCCCCCCCCTCCCCCCTTCACCCGTTTTTCGATCCCAATAAATTCGGTTCACGGATGTACAGCGTGATCATCGCTGATGTTATTAGTACCTACTAAACATTATTGTGAGATACCTGAGTTATAAATTGCGCATACCACAAGAAGAATATACCTCCAGAACCCTAGCCGATCGCTGCGGACTCACCAGCCTTGAAGAGCGTCGCATTGCATCTGACATGTTCCTTTTCAATTTTGTTGAACAACTGTCCCGAACTCATCTCCGAAATCCACCTACATATTCCAGCTTTTTACTCCCGTAACCAACCCATTTTTCATATTCAATTCTCCACAACTTATTACCTGTATGAACAGCCTCTCAATAGAATCTCTCGTCAGGCCAACCATATTTTCCAACGAAATCCAGCTTTAGACTTTTTCCATGATCAGCCATCGCGAACCTTCCGCTCAAAAATATTACTCACCATCCACCGTCCTCCCTGAAATCTCTGTCCACATAGCCTACACTCATCTCAGCTACAAGAGGTGTTTGTTTGTGATCTTGACCTAGGATATACACCTTGATATACATACATATACCTATATTATTTTCTTTTCTTCTGAAACACCGATTTTGTTTCCTCATCAAGAGACGAATTTATTTTGTTAATAATATTGTAATTGGGCATCGCCAGTTTTGTAAATAAATAAATAAATTATTTTAAAAATTGCTCATATGACCATGCTGCACGAATGGAACTCATTATACATGTAATTTTCTTGATCTATGTTCTGTTCAGTTTCGTTAATCACCCAATTCATTGAATAGCCCATTACTAGAAGAACGGAAGTCAAAGAAAACACCTAACTACCTAACTTGGACCAACACAGTGTTTTGGTAGTGTCACAATGAAAGTGTAGTTTTTACGCGTGAGTAATTCTTAACGAGATAATAAAAAGTCTGAACCATTAAAAAAGATTAGAGCGTTTTATACCGGTAGATTAACTTGAATTACGAGCGCGATTAAGGAACTTAATCAACCCCCTGACTTTTATACCGAAGGAAATTAGCAGCGATCCAGAACAAACTAAGGTACGGATAAAATTACGCCGGAGGGACAGGTAAACTCTCGGGAATAAAATATTGCTTACAAGGACTTTTTAAATGTCATCATTATTGAAAATTATTGAAGACTTACACAGCTTGCAGCTGGTGATCGCTAATACGACTCGTACAAGCACCAAACCGGTAAGTAGCTTTGTTCAGAAAGGATCATGTAGACAAAGCCCAACAACCCGAAAAATGTTTTCTTATTTATTTGGTTTTTGTTATTTAATTATTTATTTTAGCACGCGCTTCTACTGGGAAATGAAAGTGAAAATTAAAATCTCACAGAATATGATCTCGAAAAATGAGACCCATTTAGTGGTGTTCAACATCAACTGGTGTTCAACTTCCGTCACTATTGATCTCATAGGTTTTGAGATTACGTCACTAATGTTCTCACCATGCGATATTATCTCCTGTTCACCTTTGGAAGTTATACTGTGCGAGGGACAACAAGAGACAAATGAAAGCATCCGTGAATGAATGAAGGGCACCATTCATGAATAGCGTAGTAACCAAATTGTCTCCCGCTCACCATAGTGAGTTGAAATTTGATGGTAACCCACTCTGTGATATCTTAAGACGAATGGAATGACGGACTCCATCCTGAACAGCTGAGTGAGCGAATTTCTCTCCTGTTGATCTTAGGAAGTTAAACTATTATAGATCTGGGACAACAAAAGACAAATGAAATGATGGGCATCAATCTTGATTAGCTGAGTACTCAAATTCTCTCCTACTCACCCTAGTAAGTTGAAATCGGTAGGAACCCCACTGTGTGACATCATGAGATGGGTTGAATGACGGACTCCATCCTGATCAGCTGAGTGAGCGGAATCCCCCCGATCATACTAGGAGGTTAACATTTAATAGGGAGTCACTATTGAATAATAAAATACGAATGAAACCGTGGGCTCTATTCAGATCAGCTGAGTGAGCTATCTTCTATCCGGTTCACCGAAGAAAGTTGCAATTTGATGGGGACCACAAGGGACTCGTCAAATGACCTGCCATGGTGATCACTTGAGATAACTAACTTTGTCATTTATTTGTAAATATATTTTCGGAGCAATAATTTTAGCGTATCTTTTTAGAGCAATCTATGCTCCTATATAGCAACCTGTTCTCCAGTTTACACAAAAAAGGCGATATCGAAAGCCAGTAGATGAATGCACCATATTTAGTGATAGCGTAAGGGATGCGATGGGAGCCCAACCCCTGAGGCGTGGGTGTTTAAAAGAAAATGATTGATTATTCATAATAAAATACCAAAATCATTATTTTTGAGTTTTGCTGAAAGACTATTTAAATAATAAGTACCTAGTAGAAACCCAACATAATAAACTGGCAATGGTGAAACAAATAATTGAATAATATTATAATATAATTACTATACCTACTGTATAGTGTTATTATTACATACTGTAATAATGTAATACATTACATAACAATGCAACTATCGATGAGGTGTTATTTTAATCATCAAGAGCTACTTAATATAATATTTCAGGCTATGTGTTTTCAAGAAGTCAGTGTGCTGACTAGATGTGATCAACCGTTAGAGGAATGCACCTATTCTCTTTTTGCAGATATTTTTCAACTGAACTGCTTGTAAAGTAGTCGAAAGTGAGGCGGGTAGTTTAAGAGAGAGCCATGGAAATTGCCTATTGAAAAAATAAGTGTAGTTGTGAACACAACGATGGGGTAGATTTCCCTTGATTTTGTGGATTCTAATCAGAAAACGATAGACAAAAATCATGCGAGGACCTGCATTTAGCATTTTATTCTTCGATACAGTACCTGAATATAGCGACTCCGTAATAATAAAATACTGCAATATACTAATATTTCAATACTGATACTTAGGTTTTTACACACGCACTTGACGCACGGTCGTTTAATTGCTCCCTACGTGAATAAAAAGATTTTAACTGCAAGAGTAGTAAGAACGGTATATCTGAAATCTTGAGCATTAGTCACAAAAACTCCGTCCTCGATTTGTGTATCAAATCCCAACAGATCTCTTGATTATGCACACGCAAGCAAAGAGGGCATGTTTCTTGATATGACTTTATTAACTTGTTCCGGAATGCGGTCAGATATGATGTGGAAGCGGTGCCTACGGTCAATAGGTTGACCTACTAATGTTTGTCTAGATAGTGGTTATGAAGTTACGATTTCACTAAATATTGATTTCGCAAACACAATAATAAACGCTAATGACTGGAAGCGAAATATATTTTACGTGATCACTGAAGATATCAACTATCTACGTATATTATAATATCACAGTAATACAGATAGGCACTATTACAAATTAGACACTAGGCACTATTACAAATTAGACACTATTACAAATACACACCATTCTCATCTTTTCTTCCATAGGTAAGTATCAAGAATCCAACCAATTATTTGGCACCATGAATCAAAGCCTTGTTAAATAATTATCCAATTTAATTGTTACTCACATGCAGAATGAGCACTGCAGGTAATTAGTACCCTATTAAATTTAAAATGGTGAAATTTGGAACGGAGCCTCGCTGGACGCGGTAGATTACAATTTCAGTTCATATTTTCCTGGCTATATTCACACATTTGATTAAAAACATTGGATGATGGTGATCTTCATTTAAGTCTTGGAACGGTGGGCGAAGCGAGTGAGCTCAGCCAGCAATAAATAAATACACAATCTGCACATTGTTTGGGGACTACTAGAAATGCAAAAAGAGTTGGATTCAATCTCATCTAGATCAAGATTTAGATCTAGATACACATTGTAGGAGCAAACACGACACCCAATCAGTTATGTACCTAATAAGAGCTTGGATTCATAATTAAAATCCTCTATCATTGTAAGCTAAGTATGTATCTACTATCTGCTAGATTAGGTATGTATCTATTTATTTAGTAGCAATACAACTTTTTTTTTTTTAAATCTAGATCAGGATTTTTACTATTAGTGGTCTAATTTTACAAAAATTTACCAGCTAATCGTTTAAATATCAGTTTGTATCATATGTGTAAAACAGTGTATAAATATGTAATATTAGTTGCAATATTAACTTGATAAAATGACATATATGTACGTAACTACTATAGCAATTTCAATATACAAATACAAATATTCAAAATAATAACAAAAATTCACTAATATTGATCTGGTGTAAATGGACGCTGATCAGGGTGAGATACACTCGTTCCTCTTCTCTTTGCAGGAAATATCCCTAGTTGGCTTTTGTCGTATAAGCTCGCCAACAATCATTTCTTCTTCACTATCTAAAGTAATATAATAGTGGTAGATTATTTTAGCCAGAAAACACAGTTTTTCAAAACTAAACGACTTTTTACCACCAGAGCTAACAACGAAACGCTGTGGTACGTACACACACTACGTGTGAATTCCTTCCCCACCCGTTGGATTACGTCCGCGTCTTCCGTCCAACGCAGCGTGAAAAACCCGTCGATGGGACAGCACGGCTCAAGGGATATCATCGATGCTTGATTGATCCAACCTCTCAGCATCGATGGACAAAAAATTGTACGCTCTGGATTCTATCAAATTTCAACTTCCTATGGTGAACAGGAGACAATTTAGCTCAGTCAACTGATCAAGAAAGACTTATTTTTTATGTCCCAGAGAGGCTCTTTAATGACCAATAAACTAAGGTATCTTCGTAATTACTTTGAAGGACAGTTGGTTGGCAGGGCCACCTTTTTAGTTTTCAAACGCTTATAAGTGCATTTTTGTAACCAGCAAATTTAGATACTGAGTCATCCTAAACACACGAAACTTGTCAAAATATTACAAAACGATCCATTCATTAAAATGTAGATTAGTAGCTTAGTATATTAGTAAATAAAAAACGGACGGTAGAACTGCGGCTCTACAGTCAGATCATTTAATAATGATTCATTTTTAATTAATGAATAATTTTACACATTATGGTTACTTAGCAATATTAGTTTATAACTGAGCATAATAAATCAGCTTTCCTTGACACTACAGAGGCTTGGGAATTATGAGATGCTGTGATAAAATGAGAGCATTATAAAACGCTGCAAATTATTTCACAAAGGTTTATTATTTTTTCAATTGAGTATGATCGTAGTTTTAGTTGGCTTGCGTACGTCCAGACTCCTCGGCGTGTCCCATTTCGAGTTGCCACAACCTATACTTCTATAATTATATACGCATGTTTATATTTCTCGATTTGAGCTCCTATCTATTCAAATAGTTATTGCCTTAATAATATCATTATCTAACCACGTACGAAAAGTCGAGAGGATATGTTATTAAATATGCGTAGGAAAAGCATTGGTATTAACACACAAATATGACCTAGAAAAAAACATATATTCATGCCTCGAAGGAACGCCGTACCCACCACAAGGTGCCGCGGCGCCTCCTCTCACTCCACCCCCCGCTCACCCACCCTCACCACCCACCGTGACCCCCTGCCAAGCGTGCCAGGCGTGCGTGAGTGCGTAAGTCTAACAAAGCCTTGAAATGACACTTTTTCGCCCGTTTTTGGCCCATAGCATCTATGCGAGTAAAGCGATCGGGATGGTTAAACGTTAGGACCAACTAGACCCCAAATGGAGTCTATGTGCGAAAGGACGGGTTTTTTAAGTCAATTCTTAGGCCTTTTATGGCCCGGACGGCGGACGGCGAACGGCGGACGGCGGACGGCGAACGGCGGACGGCGGACGGACATTTCAAATTTGGATTCTACGCACCTTGAAACGTAAAGTGACAAAGTTTGAGGGGGGGTTATAAAAATTTTTTGCTATACGATCACATAGGCTTATTATTGGAAATAATAAACCAAAAGTGGCTAACGATTTTCCTGCTATGAAAACTAAGGGTGTTACACTTCCCTAGTAACGCATTGGTTGTACGTGAAAATCAATAGAAAACCCCACCGTGACGTGACGAAAACAATTGAAACCTTCTGTTAATCATTATTAAATGATAAAAGTAATAGAAGTAGTAGACTAGTAGATAAAATGTATAGATCATAATTACGTTAAAAAATTTATATTAAAATTCAAGAAAAAAAAACTGAATTTCGCACATTAGACGTTCAGGTTAAAAGTCATAAGTCATCTCTGCCACCGCGGATCACAACAATGAGCGCAACTTCGAACATCTAAGCAAACAAAACCCCTGTGTGAACCTATTTTCCTCACATACGTACAGTATATCATACTTGGACGTATGTACGGAACGTACATTGCACTGTATCCATATGATGTTTTACGATTAACGGCCTGAACTCGATGCACAATAAAATCGGTTGGAAAATCATCGAGTCCCAACGGCCTTCTAGTTTATCTTGTTGAAAGAGGCAATTCGTGTTGAGTCCAAGAGCCGGTGAAGGGGTTTGGGAGTAAACTATATGAGCCGTTTGAGGTTATTTCAGAATACAGCTAAAAAATTCCGCGGCCACGTGATCTCCATTTCGGCCGTCCCGAGATGAGCTCTTCGTTGTATATATCGGGGCCGGCGTTACGCGCCTAACATCTCAATATTTACGTGGCGGAAACGGAATTGGGGAATGTGTGAACGACATTCATGAGTGTTGGGTAAACAGATGCAGTTGGCTTTAGATTTAAACACAAAATTGGTTGGCTGGCTCTCATAATCTCATATATATTATTGAACCAAATGTTTCTTGTTGTTTTCCACAAGCTATTATTAGGAAATAAGGTTTGATCTTCACTCCCAACGAATCTGTTTTGGAAGCAAATATTCCGAATCAAATTAATTTTAGTGATTTGAGCGGGTTACCGCTGTATTGAATACCTATGTTTCATCATCAGTAAAACAAAAGTGACGTATGCGGAAACTCAAACTTGGAGGGGAAAGCTCAAAATATAAAGGAACCAGTTCACAAAATAATGAAAATACAGACAGATCCAGTTCAGGATAGATGGTCGTTTCGACGTTCAGGAAAAAATATCCAATCGGCGAATACGATATTGTTAAGGAAATTCAAAAGCATGGAGAAAACAACATTGAAGTCATAGTGAGTGATTCTAATTTTGTTAAAGAATCTACTAGTGCGCAAAAGTCCAATATTTGTTACTGCTTCTAACAGTGGAGAATCTCAATACATTGGGTCATACTTTTTGAGAAAAAGGCCCGTGGAAGACAGGAATCTTAATTCCGTGTTTCACGTGTTGCTCCAGTCACTAAATTTGTAACGGATCATTAGCCATAGAACTAAGAAACACTGGTCCTTGAAATTACCTCTCAAAATGAGTATTTTGTGCATTATGGAAATATAACTGGACAATGTCAATTACCGGAATAAAATAAACGGATAAAATTATAATCAAATAAATATAATATATAGGTACCGATATTAAAACCAAAACTACTGTGAAGCAGTAAAGAATTATTTCACTCCGATGGGATTTGAACCCCATCAGCCCGCGCAACAGTCCGTAGCTCTATCTCAGAGCCTATTAGGATGAATTTTGAAAAGTTAGTTTCCTTTGAGGTACAAAGGATATTTTTATTTATTATTTATATATATATTTTTTTTTCCTTCATTTTATATTTAACTTTTTGTATTTTTATACTTTTGCTAAATGAGTCCACATAGAGATCCTGAATAAGGACAATTTTGGATTGTGGAGGACTTGGATAAGTGTTTTTGGGTGTCTTGAGTATATAAAGTATATAAAGTAAAAATACCTATTAATAAAAATGTAATATATTTGTGCGTATTAACCTTGGGACTGTTCACCGATTTAATTAGACCCGTGTTTATGCTCATATAACCCAAGTAATATCTGACCGATTCAAGCAAATGCTCAGAGAACCTATGAGAACTGATGTTTATTTACAATGACTTTTTTTATTCCATCAAGGGTTTACCTGAAGATGGGCTAAGTTTTGGTCTGAAACGTTGCAAAAAGTAAAGTAGATGTAGAGATGTGTTGAAGTTGTGTTTCTGCCTCTTGGCTGAATTCTGACTAAATAACCAATACTCAGAGAACCAAGTCAGTCATCTATACAGGAGTAGAGGGGTGTGACAGCTTAACGATACCCTTTATAGCGCATTAATATACAGCTAACTGGAGTTTCCATCCCAGGCAATACCGTTCGAAAACCGTATAAAAACCTAACATTCTGCGTATAAAAGGTTAGAGTATAACTCGACTACACATTATTTCGCTCTGGTTCCTGACAAGAATTTTCAATACCTACCTATACATTTCTCGGGTCCACTACTGCTGGGTAAACATAATGCGAGAATCCTCGTGGGGGGTGGATTAATTGTCTTAAACCCAGAGGCAGCGTGCCCTGTTTGTAATTGGGGAGTTTGGACGACGTGGCGCATCTTTTGCTTTCTTGTCCCATGTATGCTACTGCCCGCTTGAAATTTATCGTCCCACTAATTGAGTTCCCTCTTAATGAAGAGGCTGAAGAGGCTCAATTACTCCGCATTTTAAACTCAGCATCAAAAAACATTGCTTTTAGGATTAATCAATATTTAAGAGAAGTGTCGGAAGTGAGAACATTAATTCTTTCAATTTAATTTTGGAGTAAATTCTGTTAATTTAGATCCATGAACTAATTTATTTCCACTGTGGTATGCTATGTAATATGTTTCCTCTTACTGTATTAACATCACTAATGATTGCTCACTTTTTTTTCTCCTCGATTTGTTAATTTTCCTATTAAAATACATAACAGTATATATATAGATATTGCAATATTTGGCATGTAAGAATAATTATGTTCTTCTTCAATTTTTCCAAGCAACTTGTTTTATTAATTGTATTGTTACATGTAGTTCGATCTAGCGGCAATTTTTCCCAACTCATTCTTTCTTTCTTAGAACATTTTTATTTTAATTCAAAGTAAGATGTTTTCGGCATCTCAAGTTATGCAGTCCTTCAGATGACCCTCAGAGCCGATTATGTTTCTTTTTTTCCCCTTAATTTCTGTGGAACGGGTTACGTTTATCTTAGAACAAGTTTATACAGGGTGTCTCAACTTGAGTAGGCAAGACTTCAGGGATCAATTCTACAAGTAATTTGCAACAAAAATTGTCTCTCAAAGTGTTATTTTTTTAGAGGCTTCGTTTTCGAGTTATTGACGATCTAAGATTTTTTTCGTGTTTTCGACCTTATCTCCTAAAAATGGCTGTGACCCCATCATTCTTTGAGTATTCTCAAACCTGAGGATACCGTTGGAAAGAACGTTAAATTTCCTATTTTTTTAATGCCAAATCATAATTATTCAAGAGAGTTAAAATACCTAAAAAAAAGAGGTCAAAGTACAAACTTTGTAAAATTCTTAAAATTTGGGTTTTTTCAATCTGACTTTGACCCTCGAAACTCAGAGAAGGACACTTTCGCCCTTATTCGTTAGTCGTAGAGGTCTAAAAGTGTCACCATTCGATTCAGCGTGAAAAATTACGTAGAATTCGACATTTAAATCATAATGTTGTGGGAGATCTTTTTTCCCTGAAATCCATCGATTTTCGTTAAAAATACCACGTTTTTTCGCATTCAAAAGCCGTTTTTTCTCCTTGTTGTTATTTTTATCAATTTTTTGGCTATACCGTTAGAAAGCTGATAAAATTTTGAAGTTTTTACTGTACTTCCAAACAACTGTTCATTTTTTGTATGGAGGGAGGAATCAGATTGAAAAAACTCAAATTTTAAGAATTTTACAAAGTTTGTACTTTGACCTCTTTTTTCGGTATCTTAACTCTCTTGAATAATTATGAGTTGGCATAAAAAAAAAAAAAAGGAAATTAAACGTTCTTTCCAACGGTATCCTCAGGTTTGAGAACACTCACAGAATGATGGGGTCACAGCCATTTTTAATAAATAAGGTCGAAAACACGAAAAAAATCTTAGACCGTCAATAACTCGAAAACGAAGCCTCTAAAAAATAACACTTTAGGAGACACTTTTTGTTGCAAATTACTTGTGGAATTGATCCCTGAAGTCTTGCCTACTTAAGTTGAGACACCCTGTATATGTAACTACAGCCTGGTACTAATGATCACAATTGTGAATCCTCTGCTCCTGGATTTTTATGCGAGAGAGCTGAATAAAAAATGCATTCATTTCTCGGGTCCACTAAAAAAATAAAACGAACTCGTAAACGAGTTCCACTATCTGCTTTACAAGCAGATACCATGTTACATGGATATGTCTTTGATTGGGGATTTCATAACGGTTGTCCTCGAGAGTTGTAAACAAATTCTTTATTTTTAAACAAATACCTGGGCCGCATCCCGACTAATTCCAACAAAACAACGGTTTACTTATAGAAATGTTGAAAATAACTGTGGAGAGAAGCCACTACAATGAGTTGTTGTTAACAGTCGACTGTTGTCAAGAGGATGAAAATGTTTCCTATGGAGTGGAGTAAATGATGCTATTGCTTTACGTTAAGAATATTGTAAGCGGCTTATTAAAATTGTTTATAGTCCAATCAACTCAGTTTTGGAATGTAGCCAGGTACGTAAGGAGGGGGACATTGGTAGCTTGAGATGTGAACATATATCACATAAATCAAGCGCTTTCCAACGAGTGGCGAACGATTTTTGTGCGATGAAAACTGGGGAAGTTCCATCCCCCTAGCAACGGCTGGGTTGTACGTGAAAAACACTGAAATTGTGACACAAATTTTGCGTCACGGAAATTTTTTGTTGACCCCCCAGAGCAAAGACATATCCATGTCAAAACTGTCCTTCAACTTTCCGAGATGTTGTGAAACGGTAGAAATGTATCATCCTAGCCTTCACGAATCTATTTTCTTGGCTCCCTCGTCACCTCTGTATTCTTTTCCAAACAAAAGGCCCCCCCTCAAGCTGAGGGCAGTCACCTTTCCGAAGACGATCTGTAACCCGATCTATAACCTCCCGCTTCCCGCCCCTCGCATCAGCCTAATTAACCTACATTTTCGGGGGGACGAGCCTCTCGCGTCTAGAGGAAATCATATTTCGTTTTGCCGCCCCCAGCGGCTTCCGGGCTGAAAACGGGCTTTAAACGATTAGAGCTGAGAATTCCGAAATAGCGACACTGACCCTCCCGCCCGTTTATAAGGCGAAGGAGATGGGGTCCCTTTTTTATTTCGTTTCATCCATTTTCTCTCCCACTCTCTCTTTCGGTTTGATGGCACCAGGTGTCTTCCACGGTGTGAATCTCCGACGTTAATGAAATTTGTAAAGCTCCTACAGCTGCGTCCTTTCCTGCAGACGGTACATTTGTATATATACGCGAGCCTTGGTAATTGAACTGTGATGGACGTATTTTATTAAAAATTTTATTGCTTTAAGTGAAAACTCCTGAGCGGTGAAAACAAGATTAAATGGAGCAGGAAGGTAATTTATATTAACTAAAATTTCAATTATTTACATCCCAATTATGTTCATTAAATAATTTTTTAATATAGTTTCTCTCCTATGAAGGAAATAGCATTCTTAAATTAATAGGTGGGTTGATTTAGTTAGATACAAAATGCTGCAGAATTTTTGAAAGTGATCCATATTACACTTTATTCTTATTTTAATATGATATATACCTATCGTCTATCGGCAATTAAATTTATGAGAGACTTTATCAAAACTATAAATTCGACTACAAGCCATTAGTTCCCAACTGAAGTGGAGTTGCCTGAATTCTTTCAAACATACTGCCCAGGGAGAATGATTTACTATGCTATCAGTCCATGAGCCAGCCCTCAGAAGAGGGCATGAAAGGTGGAGGATTTTTGAATAAAGGATTTGATAGAGCTTGCCAAAAGTAAAACTATAATCGTCTGATGGCTCAAAGCTGCTGGAATCTGAAATGGCAGCCGTTTGAAATGACCGCAATCGGCCAAAATCGTAAGTACTCGAGGAGAACTGAAATTTTTACAGGAGTTACTTCTATGTCCGTACATTACGGAAATGTAAGTCTGCCACTCTTAGTCTGCTGAAAACTCCGAGCAGACGCTCTTGAAAAATCTGTATTTTTCAGAATGAAAATGAAACTACGTTGTGGGCTTATGAAATTACGGTCAATAAGAGTAAGTACTGACCATCAGGACAAATATGAGCGAGGTCTGCTGCCTCTAGTCTGCTGAAAAGTACTGGCTGACGCCACTTGAATACTCGCACATTTTACACCAAAAGTGAAATTTGTTGGAGGTTCTTGGAATTTTGATCTTGAAAATTCATTTTCACTCTTAAAAATACAGAATTTTCAAGAGCGTCTGCTCGGAGTTTCCAGCTGACTGGGGGGAGGGGGGCACAGACTAACGTTTCTCCCCAGGAACAGGGTCTTCTTCAGGATGACAAAATTTAAAATATAAAATTCAAAATTTTAAAAAATAAATACTTATCGTTTTATTTTTCGAGATGAAATCGAATTCCGAGTTAGTCTCAGTGAGAGAAAGTCAAATTTAGAATTGTTTAACTTTATGTGGTAACCGTATGTTTTATCTAGGTCACTGGTGACGGTAATTATAAATTTAAGAGTCCACACGATAACACTCCTTTGGATTGAAATTTAAAAAAAATTCCGTTCTTGTGCCAAAAAATCAAGCTTTCCAAATGAAAAGACTAGGTCGCTGGTAAGCAGTTTTTGAGCACTTCAAGTTGGTCAAATTCCAAAAACGCTCCAAATTATTACACAATAGTTTGTTATTTCTGTGACAGATAGCCCTTCTACGCAGATCATTGGTCTATAATTATTAAACCCCGTATGTAATATATGATCAGAACATGGCGCATCGTGCCTATAAAAGTGTTCACACTTATAGTTTCAAGACCTCGCAATTTTACGCTTCACAGTAAAGATGTTTAAAAAACGGGAAAATGACGCTTGAAGTAATTTACGTTTGCGCATGCGCCAAGCGGAGTATTAATTTGGGAACAACGAAACTCATCAGGGACCATCTTCACCCTATCCCGCACATACCATGCAAATTTCGTAAGATCCGCTTGAATATTGTGGAAATTAAGCTTGTTACAAGGATTTGCGGACATACACTCACAGAGATAGAGAGAGAAAGACACGGAACGAAAGTTGTTCAGAATAGTCTAAAACGTAAAATGTTGTGGAAATTTTACCACTGTAAAAAAACAACAGCCGTTTGATTTTATTGGAGATCTTTTAAATATCTGGAAAGTTAAAACAATGATTCTGCTACCTCCTGTAGGTAGACTTGGAAGCAATTTAAGAGATGAAATTGAGCCTTTCAGTACCAATATTTCACTAGTAGGTACATCGTAAGGGCAATAAACTCGATTTCGCAACGTTATAATAAATTACGTTACAACTATATCACCTGATAATTCCAATATTGGCAATATATCGGCTGAAATTTACAAGGCAATTTTTATATATTCCAGTATCCACTATCTAGCAACTTTTGATGGGATTTCGAGCTTGATCGTATAATCAATAGATCCGCTAGCAGCTCATGATTTCTCTATTTTCTCGTGCTTAGAAATTCGCAGGATTTTTTTTTTTTTCTTTTTTTTTCGATGTTCAAGCCCTTAGGGAAAGCGAACTATTCAACGAAAAGCATAGCGGGTGGTTTTAATCGACTCTTTGGGATTGAATTTATCGTTGCCTAGCAAAACATTTTAACTGTTATTCAGATAGTTTTTGAGAGATTTTTTTTTGACATTTTATGTCTTTACTTTGGGACATAAACAAAAAAAGCGTTAACATAAAGCGTTAAAAAAAAGCGTTACGGTAGGTTTTCTGATGATTTCCGCTTACAACCGAGTCGTAGCTTGGGAAATGGTAGGTACTTCGTCATTTTTCATCCCACAAAATTCGTTGACCATTCGTTCGAAAGCTCTCGATTTATCCAACCATATCATGTTAACTACTGCGAAGTGCGTGGCCAATAAGCTGAGTTATGAGCATGGTTATATGAATAGTTGTTTACAGT
The DNA here is from genome assembly GCA_030762985.1 of Adelphocoris suturalis. Taxonomy (NCBI): domain Eukaryota; kingdom Metazoa; phylum Arthropoda; class Insecta; order Hemiptera; family Miridae; genus Adelphocoris; species Adelphocoris suturalis. The sequence continues at coordinate 26,196,660 of CM061041.1, read as the reverse complement.
CAGGTGATCATTCTCAATAATTGATATTGTGAACTTGATTGCAACCGCTTGTTAATTTCTGATGATTTCATAAAAGACATAAAATGTCCCATTGTGTTGCAGACTCGTATGCAAGCGTTGCTGATTATTATTGAATACATTCTTATGATTCTAATTTGAAGTTTTCTTTTCTAAGTTTCAGCATAATTTTGTACATAAATTGTTGAATGTCTTATTTTACAGTTGATAAACTTTATGTTTGGATCTGTAATAGAACCCTGTAAGGTTGATAAAAATTGATGCCGAGCTTCTATGACCATCTAGACCCCAAATGTGATTTCTAGCACAAGTTTCATATAGTTTGGTCTAGTATTTTTTTAGTTAGATTTTTTGATTCTACGCATCTTGAAATGTGAACCAAAAAATTTTCAGGGGGTGTTGAAATTTTTTTTTTTTTTGGTCGATTACAAAGATTCATTATTGAAAATAATAAACCAAAATGTGCTAAAAAAAAACATCACTAAAAATGTCTAAAAACTGTCAAAAATTGTTAAATTCATGATTCGTAGAGGAATTTCAGCCTAGACAAAATTATCAACAAATATGACATACAATTCTTTTTTACATAAAATTAGGCCAAAAAACGTACTTGAATTGCATTAATATTTGCTGAAAAATCTATAAAAACTGCACACAAAAATATAAAAATCTAAAAAAATTCTTTAATCGCCGAATTTTATACAGTGCGAGTTTTTTGACATCAAATTTTTTTTTAACAATTTCTTTGTACTCAAGTTGCTCAAATTTCAATACAATTCAACATATATGTAGGTATCAAATACAAAAGGTGGTAATTTAAGAAAATTTGCTCATAGGATCATGCTGCATGACTGGAACTTTGTTTCCTTACTACGAGAAGTAAAGAAGTGATGTGGTCATCATAAAAGCCGAATCAATAGTAGCTTGTGCGTATGCACAAACGTGGATTTCGTATAACTTTGATTTCTATCGGCCTGATTTTGTTTAAATTCAGAGAGTAGTTGCTGATATGTTTCAGGATGGAGTCCTATGAATTTTATCGAAATTAGTTGAGCAATAACTCACACAGGCAATGGACTAGTACCGATTTTGATGAAATTTTCAGGCATTGTGCGTGTTAACTCCAAGATAACTCCTTTTCTATTCCATTGGTGTCGAATTAACAGTAGCTGCTGAAAATGCGCAAACGTGAATTTTCCGAAACATTGGTTTTCTACGATTATTGGTCCGATTTCATTCAAGTTTTAGGGTACTTAAGTACAAAGTTTCGGGATGGTTTTTAAGAAGTTCGATATGATTGGTTGTAGTAACCACTGAACATGCTCATGTCTGAAATTAGTTGTTACAGTTGAAACTCGAAGACTAATAGACCGATTTTGATGAAATGGTCAGGGTTTGTGCCAAATATTTCATAGCTGTAGCGCTTAGCGACCGCGTTCACCTATAATTATAGGAGGCCCACTAAAATGAAGTTGAAAGTAATGGTACTATTCCTACAGGACCTGGGTTTGTGCCACACGATCTCTCATTTCATTATAAGAATTTGTAATTCAATTTATGCTGTCCTATCCAGTGCAATAGAGGATAGTGATCGTTCTGTAATTCGTGTAATTTCCAGTCGATCATACGGCGCGCAGCAGTGATTGATGAAGATTGATTGATGGGCCAATGAATACTAACACCCATCGTCATCTTGATATTGTACGGTCGATGTCTGCTAAGATCTTGGATTAATCAGAAATCAACATCAACAAGATTTCATCATAGGAAGATTCAGTGGAAATCTATGAGAATACAGATAGTCGTGCTGTTCGTAGCTCGAACTGCCGTTATGGGATAGAATTATAATGTTCATTTTCTATAGATTACATTCAGTATAATGCAATATAAGCTATTCCTGTATGGAATATATCTTGCAGTTAAGTTACCTTGTTATCTAAAGACCTGAACATTTATAACTTATTTTCTTTACATATTAGTGTTTTTCAATCATATTGGAAATTGGACTAATCGTCAAGGCGGTAGAGACAATTTTTTCGACTCGTTTCACAGTGCACAGTTTTGATAAAATATTCATTTCAGTTTTATTTATTCATTCGTATTTTTCAAAGTTTCAAGAAGCAGAAACTCAGAAAACGGGATGGGAGCCCGTTTTAATGCACGCTTTTTCGACTTCACCGCTTCCCCAACCCCTCTAAAAGGCCGTCGAAAATTCCGAAAAAATACCGGTTTCGTAGGTTTTTCAACGAGGATGACGACTACATGATCGGATCGCGAAAAAAAGTATCGGGAAATGCGTCAATAAAGTAAAGAGTATGGACCCGTTTTCTCGAAAATTCCGACGAAAAACTTTGTTTTTTCCCATTAAAATATACCCCATAAAGGTACGTTCGGGACGGTGTTCGCGAGCGAAATGCAGGTTTGGTTCCACCGAATCTGAATCCGAAATCGGATATAACGTCTCATTAGTGGTGAAATCCCTGACCCCACTTTGTTTCCACCAAGAGCCAAACTGCTAAATATCGAAGGACGTGAACATGCTTTTATATCTGGTGTCGGTTGTAGAGTCTCCCGTCCAAATTTCAACATCCCAAAGTGAAAAAGATATAATTGAGCTCACTCTGCAGATCAGGATGGAATCCGTCATTTCATTGGATTCTCTTGTTGTTACTATGTCGAAATCAAGGAAAATTTAAATTTTACAGGGAGCCTAATTTAAAATCGCTGAAGTGAACAGAAGAGAATTTAGCTCACTCAGCTGATCAGGAAAGACCCCATCATTTCAATCGTCTCTCAATGTCCCAGAAAGTCTCATCAAATTTTAAATCCTTAGGGTTAGCAGGGAAGACTTTAGCGTACTCAGCTGTTCCGGATGGAACTCCTCGTTTTATTCGTTTCTTAATGTCCCAGAGTGGCTCCCTATCGAATATCAAATTCGTTCGGTGAACAGGTGAAACAGGAGTTCAACAGGAACAGGAAATTTACCTACCTATTACATGTTTAAGATGGAACTCGTATTTTTATTTGTCTCTTAATGTCTCAGAGTGGCTCCATATGTAATTGCAAATTCCTGAAAATGAACAGGAAAGAATTTAGCTCACTCAACAAATCAGGAAAAACCACATTATTCCAACCGTCTCTCAATGTCCCAGAATGTCTCCACGTCGAATTTTAAATTCTTAGGGTAAACAGAGAAGACTTTAGCTTACTAAGCTGTTTTGGATGGAACTCGTCTTTTCATTCATTTCTTGATATCTAAGAGCGGCTCCTTATCAAATGTTACATTCCTAAGGTGAACTGAAGAGAATTTAGTTCTCTCAGCTGATCAGGTTCGCCTATCATTTCAATTGAAATTCTTAGGGTAAACAGAGAGAAATTTAGCTTCTCAGTTGTTTTATTATAAAACATCTTTTCATTCGTCTCCTAATGTCCCTGAACGGCTCCCTATCGAATTTCAGATTCGTTGGGTGAGCTGGGGAGAATGGACCTTACTCGGCTGATCAGAAAGGAGCTCATAATTTCAATCGTCTCTCAATGTCTCAGAGAGTCTCCCTATCAAATTTCGAATTCTTAGGGTGAACAGGAGAGAATTTAGCTCACTCAGCTGATCACGAAAGAACCCATTATTTCAATCCTCAAATCAACTTGCTAGAGTTAAATGGTTGGCAGGGCGTTTTTCTTAGTTACCAAACGCATATGCATCCTTGAACGCTAAAACTCAGATTTACTTTAACGTACTACCTGCCATCAACCTACCATTAGTGTCTCCTTTTCGTAGGAAAACTAATTCCGAGGAAGGTAAATGAACTCGTTATTATTATACTTTAGCGATGATTCCTTTTAAATTCTTCATTTGTTGGTTTTCATAAACTGTAACTCAAATTTTCAATTGACCCTTAGCCCAAAAACATAACCAGGTTAAAGACTTGAATCAGGAAAAATTCAGACAAAGAAGCTGTTATTGATAAAACTGTAGGTGACACTTTTGACAGAAACTGTGGAATCTATTCTTTGAGTGGAGTGAGTCTTATTCTGGCACACCCTGTATATGACCCAAGTAGTTTCTTAATTTACTTATCTTATTAAATCTTAACTGGATGTGTTGTAGGTATGAATGTTCCTGTATGAATTTGTAGGATCTAGAGTGAACGTGAAGGAACCGATGAAATATCGCCACAGGTTTTGTTTTCGCTTAATACATGGATGAAAGAGCTGAAGGAATTTGTGATTCTCAAAATGTTTAATTTTATGAAATCAGAATCCACTAAAATCGGAACTTCCGTTCCACGAGGGTGGTAGATGATGTGAGTTGGCCACTCGCGCTCTATTTCTCCTTAAAATCTAAAAATGTTGTGATAGAATTTAAATTGCTGTAAATTCAGGAGCTCGTTTGGCACATCAGTCAATTTAATTTTGGGATGGTGCATCAGCATCACGATACAATTCCAATCAGCACATATTTAAATTGCTGTAAATTGAGGAGCTCGTTTGGCACATCAGTCAATTTAATTTTGGGATGGTGCATCAGCATCACGATACAATATTCCAATCAGCACATATTTGCGCGTTAACCTGTAGGTTTTGTGCGGTAGAATCCTATGAGATCTTAAGGTAGTGATTGAGGGTGAATTGGGTCGTCGGGTGGCCCCACCCAATCAACGTGAAACGTTGATAATGATTTTCATGTTATCACCCAGACAATTATTTCAACAACTTCTCTAGCTCCATTTTGTAGCCTCACTTCTTAATTCGTACTACTAAAGCACGAGTTGGTAAAAGTGCTGAAATCGCTCAAATAGTTCGTAGATCTTCAAATTTATTTGTTACCGAAAAAGTGTGTATTGGCATTGTAAACTTAATATTGGGATATCGTTGGAGTAACGGAATACCAATTTCCTGTCAAATAAATAATCTACATAAACACAACCTTAGAGACAAATCATAAAATCCACACCCATACTCCCAGTAAATTTTTATACTATTCGACGAATGCCGGGAACATTGGCCACTTGTGAAGTGTATTATTTCCCAATTGACTAAAAAAATTGATTAAAAAAAAGATTAGGGTCAGGCGGGGTGGGGCCGTCTTACCTTACTTCGCTATATTTCTACCACACACGTCACAACACAGGGAGTCCGCGGTTTAGTAGTCGACTTTAGCAGTCAATCATTTTTGATCGAAAGTTACCCATAGAGATTTTTTTAATGCTTTGTTTTCAAGTTATTACATTTCTGAATTTTTTTCTCTTGTTTTGTACCTTACGAGATTTAAACGGCCATAATTCCCCTTAGAATCACTGTAAACGCAAAAACTAGAATATCATTGGAAATAACGTAAAATTACCTGATCTCTCAGATGTCAAACCAAAATTTCTTAAACAAACTTAATGCGTATGAAAGGAGGCCAAAATGCAAATTTTGAAAATTTTCCAGACTTTGACCTTTTCCCGTCCGTTTTTCTGCCTCTAATAGTACTGCTTTTGGGAGGCACTCCTCGGGAGAAACTCTCGCACTCTTAGTTTTCCAACGGTATGATAAAATTAATTATAACTTTGCTAATTATAGGAGAAAATTATGCTTTAATATTGAACCTATGGTTTTTTTCAATGAAATCGAGGATTTTCTTGAAGGACCCGATATGAAAGTTAAGTTGACAGTACCGTAGGAAAGCTGATATTTCTAGAAAGTTTCTCAAGTGGAGTGCCCCTCAAAAGCACTACATAACGGGAGCAGAATAACGGACGGAAAAAAGTCAAATTCTGGAAAATTTTCAAAATTTGCTATTTGAACTCCTTCTCACGCGATAAACCTGCTCAAAAAATTTTTGTTTGACGCCAGAGGGATAGGAAATTATACGCGCTTTACAACAATGTCGTTATTTTTTAGTTTACAGTATTTTTAACGGGATTATGGCTCCCACGAAAAAATCTTACAAATTGAACAGCTCGAAAACAAAGGGTTTAACTCTATGAGGAACTTTCGATCAGAAGTAAGCTCTAGAATCGACTTTTGAAGTTTGTAATTACTGAAGTGTGAACACCCTGTAGGTACATAGAATACCCCCCCCCCCCCCCCCCACTCCAATCACCCCACAATAGCCAACTCTTGCTTGAGTCCCTCACAAAATACGTCGGTAGTTTCCAATTCATTTGTTATACCGAAAACCAGGAATATGAGGATATCGTTGGAATAAGGGAACACCTATTTATCTGCCAAATTAATCACTCACGTAACCATAAATCTTCATTGTGTGGTTCCTTAGGGACAAATCATTAAACCACACCCATACTTCCAGTAATTTCCTGTAGTTTCCGGCATATGTTACCACAAATCGGCTACTTTTAAATCGTATTGTTCCCCAATTAAGGTGAAATAGACTAACTAATTTAATTTCAAAATCCACACAGAAAAATAATCCAATACTCTGAAGAACAAGAGAATTAAACTGTAAAACATATTTCTTCTCCCATCTTTTTTTTTTTTTTTCCTCCCACTTTTGGGTTTTCATTTTAACGCCTTTCAGAATATGGGGGGGTCAACAATTTTTAATCATAAAACCTTGCATATTTTTTTTATATAATTAGTGCGATTTAAAGGTTAAAATTATAGTACCATATTGTCGTAATGAATTTTATTTATTTGATAAACTAAGTGTATATTTTACGTGAAATTTGCCACTAAGCGTGGGAAATCGCAATGTTCGACGTTTCGCCTCTTAAAATCCTATCCGTTCAGTGCGTCGCGAAAAAATCGAGATATAACCCTGAAATTTGAATTTGAAATTCATATCATTGACATTGTTGTAATTTCAGTGCTAACATGGGGTTCTAAACCTGAACCGAAATATTTACTGCTTAAATCGAGTGGTTTTTGTTAAAACTGTTTACTAATAACTTCATGTTGCGAATCAGATTATTGGCAGTTTGAATTCGACAAAATCTTTGTATCCAGTCTTTCGAGGTTTTTACGGTTTACGGATTCATCATGACATCAAAACTTCATAACAATCTTCGTGCCCGTATTTTAATTATGCTGTTAATTATAATTATATTTATGCCTCGAGCGATAGTTTTGGTGATCGCTCCACATTCCTCGTTATTTCTCACTTTGACGGTGGTATTAATATTACCACCAGTTCAAAACCTTATTATTGATGAGTACCACACCATAACACCTTTAATGCGATGAATTAAATTTCGATTTCTATCAAAATCAGAAGCGCAAGAAGCGTACAGCCATGCCACACCAAAAGCCATGCTTTCTTCCTGGTTATTGTTGTGTACAGAACATTATTGTATCTTTTGTTTGTGAAAATTGGAATCTTGAGTCCCTGTTATGCAAACATCGTTAAAGCGAGTCTGTTGTTGAACAGACTCGTGTAAACACGTTTTTCGTGAACTAGGTGTGTTGTACCGCTAATTATTCAGCGTTGTCCTCGAAATTTCCTTAATGTGGAAATTCTGTAACTTCTCATGCCACAGGTTGGATCCAGGCCTATTTTTTTTTTTGTTTTTTTTTCGATTGTCGAGGAAATCGCAAATATTTTATATTTTTGTGTTTATTTAGTTTCGGCATGTTGATTATTTCGGTGAGTTTTGTACTTACTCGGATCGCCTGTCGGCGGGGCAGAGCGAACGCCGGGAAACTGAAGCCGGCGTTAAGGGGGGAGGTGGACCCGGTCGAAAACGAACTCTTAAGAGGGTTAAGAGGGGGAGGGAGGAGACGCAAAGTTGCCCAGAGCTTGTTGAGCTGGTCGCCGACTGGTGCCTTGTGAAGGCGGATAGACGGCTATATCCCGCTAGGGGTTGCTGCCCCCCTTACGGACATGCGCCCCTCGTCCGTTGTCCCCCCCCCTGTCCGTTGCCCCCCCACCCGTCCGTTACCCCTCCGTCCGTTGCCTCCCCTGCCCATTCCGTTGTCTCCTTCGCGGGCGGCGTCCACAAACACACCGTCTGCTTCCTCCGGACTCTCAATCATTTTCTTCCCAGGAACAACACGGAGTTTGTTGGCCGTTAAAAGGTCGACCACCGCCTTCATATCTGACGAACGTGTTCGCGAGTTGTTACTTTCGCTGTGTCAATTTCGCCTCGAATAGAGACGTCGCCAAGTTGGGTGGGCAGTACAGCTTTTTCACTATTAACTGGCCTGCGACCGAAACAGTTTCCATCAATGTCAAGATTAGGGTTGCCAGATCTACTGTAATTTAAAGTATCCTACTTTATTTTTGTTCAAAATACTGTATACTTAATAAAAAATTTAAAGTAGACCAAAATACTTTATATTTGAAACGAAGAAGAAAAGTTGAGCCCCCGCACCTACTTACTAGTCAAGGTCATAGTTACCATACCTACCCACACCAGATCTACCTAGCTGAATGGACCAAAATCGGCCTTGGGTCGCTCACGTATACTCGAGAAGTTGAGAAGGCTGACCATCTCCCGCCGAGCGCTCAACCCCATACACCACAACAACAGCAACGAACGGTTCAATGATTCTGTTTACTTTTTGGATGTCATCTGTCATGATAATGTGATACCCTGGGTCTGTTCTGTATGTGATACCTATGTGATGAGGATTGCTTCAGCTATTTTGGCTAAATTGATTTTTATTCTTTTATGGATGCATTAAGAGACGTAACCTACAGTGCTGATCAAAAAATGAAATCATAACGATGAAATGGCAACATTATTAGCAGAGGAAGTACTCTCGTAATTGGCTTTGAAGGGCTCTCCTGAAAATTGCTCTTTTTGGACCTGAGATGTTTTTCATCATCACGGCAGAGTACCTAACTACACAAAGATAACTTCTCAACCACCTCGCGTCCCTTTAATACAGAATACAGTCGTTGGTAGTGGCGATTTCAATGGTACTTTTAAGGACCAATGAATCTCGGACTCCTAAGACTTCCGAACTTATTCCTTCCCACCAAATCATTGTACTACAACTCTGAATTCTCTGTTTTAAACTATCAATGCTATCATCAAACCATTTCAGAGATCTACTTGATCAAAAATTAAAAATTTTCAAGAAAGCTGATATACCAGTGCTCCTCGATTAGCCAATATATACAGGGTGTCCAACGAGACGTTGACCCCCCTGTTAAAATCGTTATTTGTGGATAAATTTTTTTTTTTTTTTTTTTTCAAACCATGTTTTTTTGTGAGGATCTCAGAAATGACAGAATTGCGCAGCGCGCAATTGCGCAACCATGCGCAACCAACATCAACTTTGTTTTTTCTAATAGGAATCCCCCCCTTTTTTATTCCATATTCGGATTTTACAAACGATTTCATGAAGATTTTACTCCTCATTCGATTTTTTTTACCACGCGCAACCCGTTCAGCGAGCACTCAGTCAACCCTACGGTTGTGCCCAAATTTGGATGTACGAAGTACCCAAGTGTGACACATGAAATTTCATTATTTTTCGACGCTGAGTAACGTGGTGCTATCCGTTTTTTCATTGACTAAATGTCAACGCTTTTAAAGCCCAAAATATGGTTATTTTAAGCAATAAATTGTCTCCCGAGGTGTGTGTGTTGAATTTTCAAAGTTATCGAACTCTGATTCGCGCAAGTGCAACTCGTTTTTTTTCTTCTACATTTTCAAGAGAAAAATAAATTATTCCATGCGAGTGAATTAGACGAGAGGAGTCCAAGTATCATATATATATATTTTCATCACATTATAATAATTCTAGAGGAATTCATAGCTCTGCTTCAGTGTTATTAATCTTGATTTTGCTCATCTGTTGTGCCCTAATTACATTTCCAACTTACGTTGCCAACGAAATTTGGAGGAGGTGTAATTTAAATTCACGTGTTCAGCGCAACGTAGAACTAGCAAATGTATTCAAGAGAGACATTGAGATAGAAATGACAAGGAAAGGGACACCCTTAAAACGAGTATGAATATTTTCAGGCACGCTATTGTCTTCTAAATGACAGGGACCCGTCTGAAATCTGCTTGTCGCTACGTTTTAATTAGTATCGCGTCAACTCTGACGTTTTCTTTCAGACGTTGAACCAGTTGATGTTTCCTAACACGAAGATAATGAGGATGCGTTACACCATGAGGCAAAACGGAATTTATATTTGGAAACAACCAACTTCTGCTCTGTACTTTTTTGATAGAAAACAAAGAATGCCCTCAAGTTATACGTGCTGTTCAGTTAATGTATTATTATGTATATATTTATCAATAAAAACCAATAAGAAAACTCACAGTTTTGTTTCAAAGTTTTTGATAGGCACTCAGATGTGTCGGAAATAGATTTTGCTCTCTGGGTTTGATAAAATCACATTGATTGAAGTGATGCCATAAACTCAGTTTCAACTAGGTCATAAACTAGGAGAAGAACTTTGATCGGTAAACGACGGACGACGGATATTTTTATTCATTTTTTGGATTTTACACTTCTTGAAGCGTAAACGAGAAAAAATTAGGTTGAAATGTATAAGAATTTTGAAGGGTGTTAAAATGTTTTTTTTTTTTTTTTTTTTTTCCATGGTCGATTACAAATAAGTTTCAATATTGGAAATAGTTAACCAAAACTGAAATACACTGCCAAGGAAATGGCACATGAGCTTCCTCATGACCTTCATAGTACGTCACCATTAAATTCCAGAAAACTAAAAACGACCGGTTCTAGCATCAGGGGAAATAAGGTGGGAAATTGGAAGCTGAATGGTACATATAATAAATGAAATTAATAAGGAAAATATCATTTTAATATGGGACCATCCAGTAAGTAGTCCGCATGTTCCCTGCATTTATGACCGAAACAAGAAAATTTTGTTTGCGCCTGTGCAGAGGCTACCGTTGATTCGATCATGACAGAACTGATAGGGGACCATGTAGAGCTATACCCGCACAATCCCTAAAAATTTGAAGAAAATCGCATCAAAATTGTGGAAATTACGGCTGTTGCAAGGACCGTAACAAGAATATTTCGTTCACGCATGCGCAGAGCGTACCGCTAATGCAATTATGATGATTGTCCTATGGAACCTCAAGGAACCTTACCCACATCATCCCTGAAAATCTGACTGAAATCCGTTCAACAGTGACAGAGTTATGACCGTCACAAGGAATTCACGTTAGCGCCTGCACAGATGCTACCGTTGATTCGATCATGATGAACCAATGATGATATGACGACCATCCGACGATGATGTTGATAGCGGACCATCTAGAGCTTAACCCGCACAATCCCTGAAAATTTGGTCAAAATCGGATCAGAATTGTGGACGGACGGACAGACAGACAGACAGACAGACGGAACCAAATTTGTTCAGGAGGCTCTGAAACGCAAATTTTTTCATTTCGAAAGTGAAAACAAAGCTTCCGCTGCCTTGCAGTCTCGGAAGCAAAATAAGTGCTGAAGAAACTACTACGTGAAATTATCATAGACCATTGTAGGTCCAGCAGATAGTTCTCACCTTATTAAATTATAAATTACTCCTTCGGTGAAAGAAATTAGTGCTCTCACAAAACTGGTACAGGCCCTAGAAGTTTTCGAGGGTGCTGAATCCGAATCCGAAGCCCGTTTTTCACGTAGACGTCTAATTTTTGAGATTCTTGAGTCGAATCGATGGAGATACATCTCCATTTTTGAAAGAATCTCTTGAATTCCAGGATAATTTATGTTCAATTAAAAAGTGATAGTCTTATTGGAAATTCAACTCTATACCACACATTATATGGTGGGTCTGAAATGCCTCCTTAACGTGTCTTTTGCCTGAAAACTGCCACAAAAAAACATGGGTTTTCGCCGATTTTTGACAATTATTCTACAGTTTTTAGATAGTTTTTGTGAACATTACACCCCTTGACGACCTGAAAAAAATTATGCTATTACTTGGACTTTTTCTGCGTCCAATGTTTTTACTTTACATATTGTATAGTTCATATTTGCTAATAAATAGCTTTCAAAAATTGAATTGAAAAATGAGACCACTAGCAGCTCTGGAGGTGTGATAATTGATTTTTTGACGTTTTTCAACTACCAAAAAACGTGTTTCCTGTTAGTTTTTTGACAACTCATTTTTTCTCGGTATTTTTCCAAAAAGCACGTTATTCGGTAGTTGAAAAATTGCAAAAAATCAATTATCACACCTCATGAGCTGCTGTGGTCTCCTTCGATGCAGTAATAGTCCAAGTAATTGCAAAATTTTCTTTAAGCACGCCAAGTGGAGTAATTAGTACAGAAACTAAAAAAAAACTGTCGCCACACCGTCAAAAATCGGTGAAAAACCACTTTTTGGTAGTTTTTGGGCAAAATACACGTTAAAGAGGCACTTCAGACCCATCATATGTGGTATAGGAGTGTTCAGCGTTAAATTTCCAACAAAAATATTTCCTTTTAGTTAAACATGAATTATCCTGGAAAAGTGATTTTGTCAAAAAAGCGGATGCCGTATCTCAAAAATTCGACGTCTACGTGGAAAACGGGCTTTGGATTCGGATTCAGCACCCTTGAAAACCCCCAGGAACAGTACAAGTTTCGTAAGGACACGACTTTGATTTTTTTTTTTTTTTTTTTGTTGAGCAGTGTAATTATAGATAAATAATGATGAATGTTAATTATCTTATGTAAGACCGTTATAAATAATGTTGGGGAAGGAGGTAATAAAAATATCCTTTACACAAAGAAAAGGCAGTAATAACTTATTCTGAACTACTAAATAAATTATATAGGCTGTCTATTAATTTTCACAAGACTTTATTTCGACGTCGTCTGCTGGATTTGCAATTAATGACTACGGCTGATACTAACGAGATAGTAACGAGTATTAATCGTTCTGGGAACCTCCGTTTGGTCATAGGAACAATTCCAATCAATTCGGACTCCCGGTGTATCGGAAGGTACCTGTGTCACAGGATCGACGACAGAGGTAATCCCAGAGCCGGCCTAACGGGCTGAGCCTAACTGGTGCTCTCCCGCTGAGTAATTACTGGGGCAAGCGCGAGGGCGGAAAAAGCTGCCCACGCTGGATTTTAAAAGCCGGGAGACGAGTTCGCGGACTGGTCATCCCGGTCGGATATATATCACCGAACGACGGGACGTCTGATATCGAGGCTGGGGGAGAATAATTACCGGCTAAAAGGGGATCATGGAGATTAGAATGGGAATAAAAGAGTGAAAATGCGGAATTATTTGTAGAGATCATCAAATCGATTGGGTAATGTCATAAATATTGAATCCGTATTAAGCACACAGAGTCGAAAGGCGGAGTGACATCCGCTCATTTTATGCATCAGGTTTTAGGACGTCCGTCCATCTGAAGGTAGGCGAAACAGGCAAGGCTTCCTATTCAGGGTGTTCAATCTTTTGGTTACTAACCTCCAAGGGGTGGATCCCGCAACTAATTTGCAACAAAAGGTGCCTTCAAGATTTCTTTTTTTTAGAGGCATTTTTTCCGAGTAATTTACTCTACACAGCGGTCAGGAACTAGACAAAAGTTCGGCTGCGATGCCGACGAAAACCCATGGTGAAAAACAATACTTTGAAGTACCAGAAAACCAAAAATTCAAACCCCAAAATCAAGAGAGAGAGAGAGAGAGAGAGAGATATTTTATTTGCCATCACACATGTGCATAACAATTGTCAAATAATAACAAGCTTAAAAATATAATAAAGATAATAAATACATCCGGCTAATAGCCTTTGTCATATTATATTAGTTAAGGCGCCTATTGCACCTTCTCAGAGTCTGTTTGGCGCTCCTCATCACATTATTTTAGATTCTGTTACAAGCTCCTTCTTTAACGTCTATTCAACTACCACAGAGGCTGAACGGCGCTCCTACATAATGGTAGCTCCTTCAAAAACTGAGCAGCACTTTTACCTACAGAAGTTATGATAGATATATCACTCCGGTCCAACTTCAGACCCGAATTTCGGCAGCCCGATCCTCAGTCGCCCTTGTGAGTAAAACGTCCAGTCATGCAGCATGACCCCATGAGCGAATTTTTGAAGAAATCTTCGATTATTTCGATTATTGACTGATTTTTCAACTTTGAAATTTTTCAAAACTCGATACATACCTATTCTTATAGGAAATTTTATGCTGATTCCTAATATACCACAGTATGCTGAAAAAATTATTTCGCACAACAAATCGCAAAAAACAGGCTATTTTGAAATGTTTGACTACATTTTTGAAAATCTCAACCCGAAGATGTTATCCGATCATGCTGGCCAACAAACTTGAACTTTCGTTTTGTGTCCTTAACATTTTAAAATTTGTTTGAAGTTTATAGCACAATTCTACGGACAGTTATCGTCTGGAATGACACATACATACATATACTATACATACATACATACATACATACATAGGTACATACATAAAAAATGCGTTACACTTCAGAATATGATTCAGAGTAGCCTGAAACGGATTTCTGCATAAATTTTTTTCAAAAAATCATATTTTACAAATTTTGAGGCGAGAGCAATAGCTTAATTTCCTTCAAAAATTCGCTAAAAGTCTGCCAAGATTGGCAGTACCTATAGCTTCCTCAATTATATTAATATCGACATATTTAGAGATCAGCTAGTGACCAAAATGATAAATGAGTTCGTAGCTTGGGTATGTGCCGTCCTATAGGACACCGTCTACTGAGGCTAAACAGCCCAATCTCCAAAAATTTAATCAATATTTGCCGACTCGTTTCTTATTCAGAATCCCTGATAATTTCATCACAATCGGATTGCGATTTCGTACAGTTTTGCCTGGGACAAGAAATTGACCATTGACAGACCAACAGACAGGCACGGAACCGAAATTGATGGGGAACCTGTGAAACGGAAAAAAGTTCCAGTCATGCAGCATGATCGTATGAGTGAATTTTCTTAAATCACACGTTATTATACGTTAGTTGTATTGAAATTTGTATTGATATATGTATGAAACAAAGTTTTGTGCAAATATTACCGATTTTTACAACTAACGAACGGCAGTATTTCGATTTTTGACTGATTTTTCAACTTTGAAATTTTTGTATACTCGATACATATTCTTATAGGAAATGTTACGCTGATTCCGAATATACCACATGTTGTATGCTGAAAAACTTCAGCTGCAAAAGGAGCAGGTGGCATTTTCGATTTATCACAACACAACTGACTGGAAGTCTCCTTGTGGTACATTTTTTAAACTGTATTCTGAACAGTGATTCAGTGTGTACTGAACAGTTTGAGGGGTTTTTTTTTTTTTTTTTAAACAACGATTTGGAAATTTTTTTTTAAATTGTAAGCGGTTCAAGTGTAATGTCATCCCCCTGATGGTGATTGTTGATTATGGACGCTGGGGTCTGATGATAGATAGTTTAATGCTGATTTCAAAAGTGTGGTGAACATCTCAAAAATTGAAGATGAAAATAGTGAGAAAGTGTTGGTAATGTCTAAAAGGAATCGGCGATTTTTTGTATTTCGCAAAAAGTGGAATAACTCAGAAACGAAGCCCCAAAAAGAAAATTTCATGGAGGCCTTTTCTGTTCCAAATTCAACCTAGAATCGGAAAAATCAATAAAAAAAGGGGGGTCGAGAGGAAACCGTAAGTTTCAATCAATAATTTGAGACCCTAAAACATGGAAAAATAAAAATCGGACTTCCGCATCGTGAAACTGAGTTGAAATACTATAAAAAAGGTCCAGTTCAATTTTTCGATAGCTAGCACCGTAAGGCTGTAATTTCCCGATGGGCCCGTTTAGATGGGACACCCTGTATACATACATACATACATACATTAACAAATGCGTTAAACTTCAGAATATGATTCAGAATAACCTGAAACGGATTTCTGCATAAACGTTTTTCAAAAATTCACATTCTACAAATTTTGAGGCAAGAGCAATAGCTTAATTTTCTTCAAAAATTCGCTAAAATAAGAGGAAATTCTGATTTTGGAGGGCAAACAAATTTTTGACCTCCTGCACGAATACAAAGCTTTCCCAACTTCGGTAGTGTGGAAGCAATAGTTTGTTCACGTTCATCTATTCCGATTTTGGTTCATCGAATTTTATCAGCGCGTGTGTAGAAGGTGTAATAGAGTTGGAAATTTACCTACATATATTCAAACTACTAACACTACCCAATAATTCAATTATTTTGATTTCAAATTGTTACACATTAATATATAAATGAATTAGGGAATTGGGTATTATGAAAAGATAACTAACGAAGTTTGGTTTATATAGATTATAACTAGCCGATTTCCCGGGCGTTGGCCGGTTCGAGATGTAAAGATTGCTGCTACACCTGGTCATGAGTTAATGTTAGTGTTGTTGTTTTGCAAAAAACAATCCATCGAAGTAAGACATTCGAGAGCCTCAACTCGTTCTGCTGATGTCGGTAACTCCATGCCTCTTTTCACTTGTACCGAGTCGTCTCTGACAGGCTTCATTTAAGTGTCAGTATCGCAGATCTAATAGGAAAGGATTCAGCCTCAAAGCTCTCAGCTGATCTAGGAGGCTCCATACCTTTTCATCGTTACTCCGTAGTCCCACAGAGCTTCCAATGTAAATTTAATTATCTTGGGTCAAAAAGGAAAGAGTTAACGTTTCAGAGCGCGCCCAGCGAATCTGGGTGGCTCGTTCATTCTTACCCAGAAACTTACGCAGTCGCGAGTGCACAGCTATTAATCGCTTAGAGAAGGTGATTAGGTACCATTTCAAATTAACTGCTTGTTGTCAGGTTGAAGGTGTATAGATTACGGTTACACCTGGTAAAATGGCAATTTAATTGTTTTGTTTTGCAAAAAACCCATCGAAGTCAGAAATTCGAAAACCCCAGAGCATACTATATGCTCCCTTTATTGTCAAACTTTTCCACTAGTTCCAAAGAGGCTCTACTTCAAATTTCAACGTCATTGATTGAATAGAAAATGAATTTTACAACTCATCAAAGCTTCCTTTCGAACATCACCGTCGAAAGTTAAAAACGAATGAAATTAGAGTTTCAGGTCGGGCAGCAAATATGAATGGCTTCATACCCTGTCTTTGTAATTCCGTCGTAGTTCCTTACAGGCTCCACTTCAATTGAGTTATTCAAATTAAATAGGAAGCGTAATGCAAATAGTTACATTTAGCCTATGAGTCAGGAGATCTGTGGATCCATGCCTTTTCATTGTTACCCCGTAAAGCCAAAGACGTTCCATTTCGAAATTCAGTATTAGGTAGAATAGGGAGAAAATCAGTTTCAGAATTCGCTTAGCTAATCTGGGTGGCTCTCACATTCTTACTCAGAAAAATTGGCGGATGTGCGCACACAGATATTAATCGCAAGGTGGCTACCTGCACGCTACATTTATAATTTACATTCACTTTTATCACTTCGTTGGTGTTAAATTGATGTTACAATAATTAAACTCAAATTTTATTACTCAATATTACCTTCTAACACGTGGCTACTCACTCATTGCTCAATGCAATGTCTACGCATTGGAACAAAAAAATAATATTAGTAAACAATTTGTCGCCAGGGTTCATGAGTTGTTTTTGATATCTATATTTGACGACCCTTTTCGACGTATAAACTGAGATCCACCTCACGAACGAGAATCGTTTTGGTTTCGTTGGAATCGTAGAGAAAATTTCTTTCCAGCAAACCATACTCGCCATAATTTTGATGTAAAAATGTTCACTGCCAAAGTCAAATTTGTGGGTTATTCCTTAAATACGAAGTTGTTTACTCGGGCGACACCGTTAGGGAAAGCCGATTTCTTGATGAAAAAGGAAGTTTAGAGGATTCTGATATAGCCTAAGTTCTATTCAGGAACTTGCTTGTCAATTCGCGCCCGCCCGCATAAAGATCTGTTGAGCCGTTTGGCCAGTGACTTCGGACCAAAAAACAAACAATATTCTCATTCATACAGGGTGTCCCATCTAAACGGGCACATCGGGAAATTACAGCCTTACGGTGCGAGCTTTTTTTTCTCTCCACACAAAATGCAACGCTACGGCACTTAAAATTATTATTAACTCGAAAAGTGAAGGCTAGGTAGAAATCAATGAGGTACTACCGCAATGAAGTACCTACAACAACCGATTTAGACTACTGTTTTAGCATGGAACGAAAGTAGCGCGGGAGTTTTTACTTTCCCAACATCCCAACAGAGTGGAAAGTAATGTCCATTTTTACTTTCCCAACATCCCAACAGAGTGTAAAGTAATGTCTACAACTACATATCCATGATCTATTGTTTTTCCCCTCAAGGGAGAAATTTATACATGGGTTATTCTCACAAAAAACAGTCAGTTTAACTTGATTTCTGTAGATTTCAATAGAAATAAATGTGGTGGTAGAAGAAAGAAGGGAACTTGGTTGGGTAGTTGTTAAGACAACATCGAAATTCACCTTGGGTTACGAGAGTCTCATTCAGGAACTTCAACATGATCAACGATCAAGATGTAATTTCTCGTGTTTTCAACTATATATCACTAAAATAACCATAACTTCCTCAAATGACAGTGAAAATTAGAAATGAGTACTTTTCCAACGGTTGTGTCGAGTTGGGCTGTATGTGGAGGCACTCGACACCACCGGTGGAAAAGCAAAACACCAAGTTTCGGAAGAACGGCGGGCCCAACTACGACTCCCTGATTTTCAATAATAAACCTGAATCAAGATGTAATTTCTAGTGTTTTCAACTATATATCACTAAAATAACCATAACTTCCTCAAATGACAGTGAAAATTAGAAATGAGTACTTTTCCAACGGTTGTGTCGAGTTGGGCCGTATGTAGAGGCACTCGACACCACCGGTGGAAAAGCGAAACACCAAGTTTCGGAAGAACGGCGGGCCCAACTACGACTCCCTGATTTTCAATAATAAACCTTCTGAATCGGCC
Organism: Adelphocoris suturalis; assembly: GCA_030762985.1. Lineage (NCBI taxonomy): Eukaryota > Metazoa > Arthropoda > Insecta > Hemiptera > Miridae > Adelphocoris > Adelphocoris suturalis. Next base: position 26,177,787 of record CM061041.1, on the reverse strand, counting down.
AAGAAAGAATAATGTTTAACCCCCCTCTCAAAATTTGCTGTTTTACGTTTCATGATACGAAGATTCCGAAAATTGAGTTTAAAAAAATCCGTCCGTCCGCCATACGCCGTCTGTGTGGTTTTTACCAGAAATACTTGACCGATATTTATAAAAATCTCGTCATAAATCGAGCTCCAAGTCAGGATGATCCAGAAATCTATTTATCAAAATCATCTAATTTTAAGAGGTGCTATAGAAGGCCTGAAATTTCAATAAATTCGAAACACGATAGTTTTCAATGGTTTTCCATGAAAATTCAGTATAATCCCAGAAAATTTCATCAAGACTGGATGAAAAATATGGTACTTATGAGGCAAAAACTGAAAAAAGGAAAAAAACTCTTGGGACACAAGAACAGACAGACACGGAACCGAAAATTGTCGTGAGGGGGGGGATATTTGACGTAAAATGCGAGAGGAAATTCTGATTATGAAGCAAAAAAAAAAACAAAAAAAAAAAAAAAAAAAAAACAGAAAAATGAACCCAATGCTTTTGCTACCGTAGATAGACGCGGAAACGAAAGTCAAGGAATTTACCTATCATTCGGAAATGCTGTTTTTAAAGCTTGTTGTACCGAAAACGCATACCATCGCTTCATTTTGATATTTCTGGTGTGTGCTGAAAATATAAAAAGAGAAACCAAATACTCCGGAAAGAAAAACAAGGCAGACTGGAACTCGAGTACTCGGCCTCCTTGTCGTAGTAAGGGGAAAAACAATTCAAAGGGAAAACATTCAAGTTAGTACAAAAGTCTGTTTGTTTGTGTGTGTGTTTGGCGGTGTGTGTGTGAGATATCTTTACCTCATTTAGTTTCTAAAAGTGCAAGTTGTTCAACGATACTTCCCAGAAAAACTTTCGAAAGCATTGTAGAACTTACGTAGAATTACAATAGATGATTATCAAGCTGTAACGTTTAAGATTATAATTATCCTGTAATGATTACGTTTAGTATGATTATTAACGTAGTAATTTACGTATTATACATAGGAAGTAGCATTGAAGAGCCTACGTTGGTACCTAGTACTGAAGAGCGCAAATGTTACTAATAGTGCTTCCAATTTTCAGAATCGTTTAACGAGCGTGGACCGTTGAGGAATAATAATAAACATCTGGTGCGAGGCTTCCCACTACTTCCCCTACTTGTCTTTATTACAGACGGATGCTATTACGATGGGCCTGTAATATAAGTTGGACAGACAATTATTTTTCATTAGCAACTATAGAGTGACTTTAATAGAAGGGACTGAAAAAATGGCTTTTTACTTGAATATTTAATAGTCACGGCTTTAAATTATGAATCTTAAAATTACATTAAATCTCATCTCAACGTAGGTGCCGAAACCACGTGATCATTTTTGGAAGGTGAAAATTTGTGGTTCTTCAAAATCAAAACTATTCAACACTCGTTTTTTTTTTTTTTTTTTTTTTTTTTTTTTTTTTTTTTTTTTTTTTTTTTTTTAAGAGCTCTTTGAACAACATCGGCTCTGTGCAAAATAAAGTGATCACAATACTTTCGCTAATTTGAAGGACTCGCAAACAAAATTCCTACAATGTTTTAGTTGTGGAATTGACAATTTTAAAATATTAAGCCACTTCTCCCTATATGTATGTACCGATCTCTTGTTTTAAGTTTAGTTTATATTGAAAATGAATTCCTAATAGTCAAATTTAATTCAACATGAAAAACTCTTACAAAATATGAAAGTACTAGAAGAAATTTAACTTTATTTGACACGAATGGCTCGCTTCGTTTTCCTGTTTTATGGATATAAGCTCCGAAACAGTTATGGCCAAAGCAACAGCATTTACTGGTGTTGGCCTAAACGCTTCTAGCGTGTGGATTGTGCTTACTGCCAAAAATCTACTCACGACCGATTGTCTCGGCAACACCCGATCTTCCCGATGGTTTAAATTAGAAAAATTTCAAGCAGCCTGTGATTTAACTTGAACTGATACAAACATATTCATTCATATATCCAGTTTGTTCAGTAATGTCGAAGGTACCCCATTTATTCTCCCTATCCTCTTTTTAATTTAATTTATTTGTTTGTATTATAAATTTCTGTAAAGCCATGTTATGGATTGTAAAAAGTTGAGGTTTACATTTTACTTCCCCTTCAAACACATGGCTAGGATTTGGAAATTTTCAACTGGACTGTGATTTAAATTAGCGTAATCGTATTCGACCTTTCGAACCACCGGTTTGTTCAGTGATGTCCGATATACCCCATTCCAACCCACCTTCTCCCCAAAAAACCCTCCATGAGTCAGATTTAAAGCCTGTGTATTTTTCCTGTGATTTGACATACGGACAGAAAAATTGAGAATCGGTACCAATCATCTTCAAAAACCACGAAAAGAAAAAGGAACGCAAAATTTAATGATTTTAATCAACGTACAGACGTAGAAACTAACATTTTATAAATATAGGATATGAGTGTGAACCCCATCATCTGACTGCAGTGTGCCAGTCCGGGTGAAATATTTCAAGCCGTTTTCAATTTCAGACCCTTCCCTCGTCTAACAAATTTAGTTTTATGAGTTTAAACTTGTTTAAACTGACCTCATTCCATATTTTAATGGAAATATTGGTAATTTTTATTTTTTCAGTGCTTAATCACATAGTCAAACACTTTAGGATTTTGAAATCGAATAAATTGCTACCTACCTCATGCAAGTGGGCACTTTCATATAAATATGAAAATTATAATTATTCATTACCTATTTTGAAACATTGAAATTTCTAATGTTGACTTCTGAGCTATAACTCCGAAACTATTGAGCCACAGGGGTTATGCGGGCTTGACCCCAGACGGTCTCCTATAAATTTCATCACCGTCGGTTCAATAGGGGCTTTTGCGCATGCCCAAATGTGTATTTCTATTAACATTAATTCCTCCCTTTCTAATGGCCCGAATGTTTCGAAAATCGGTGGGTAGTTTAAGAATGGTCTCAAGGACATTGCTTATAGGTTTAATCTCAATCGGACCAGTAATGGCTACTGCGCATGCGCAAACGTAAAAGTCTTTGTCAGGAACATAACTCCGAAACTATTGGGCGAATTTCAATTAAATTTTCTGGGGTTGAGCGGGCTACATCCTGAATGGTTCCTTACAAATTTAATGAATGGCCATCAGATCAGTTCGAGTGAGTGCTCATTCGCAAACGTGAATTTCCTTAAAAGTGTATTTCTCCGAATCCAACAGCCTGATTTCGATTGAAGAGGATAGGCCCAGAACGGTTCTATATCGTATGGTGGCGTATTTACATACCCTAACTACAAATTCAATACATTTTTGGTCAGTAACTGATCTATAAATGAGTCCATGTTACCATAAGTGAGGAAGCTATATTGCTCACTCAACCTGCCAGGCTTTTTTCGATAAAACCCGTACTCAAGATAGAACCAACCTGATATTTGAAATCAAATTCAGGATGATTTTTCAAGATAAGACTTTCCAAATTATAATTGTTATGCATATCGATAATCATCCCCACACATCAAACATATAAGTTTCGTTAGGTTCGTTCACTTCCGTAAAATAATACCGCTCTTCCCACTCTCGCTCCATCTTCCTTTTATGATTTCCGCTTACTCATTTTAGTGGTAAGTGAGAAATGATTTACACAAGGCTATAAAATCGTACTTACAAGCTGTCAGTATGATGAAAATGAGAAAGATAAGGAATGGCAATGAATTATGGAATAGAAGTGAGGGAAAAGATCAAGAAGGAAGGTGGAGGACAGTAGTGAAAATAGGGGTGTACACGTGTCTATTGATTTAGGGAATAAATGAGAATGCTCTTTTAGCGAATTTTTAAAGAAAATTAAGCTATTGCTCTAGCCTCAAAATTTTTAGAATGTGAATTTTTGAAAAACTTTTATGCAGAAATCCGTTTCAGGCTATTCTGAATCATATTCTGAAGTTTAACGCATTTTTTAATGTATGTATGTATGTATGTATGTATGTATGTATGTATGTATATGTATATATGTATGTATGTGTCATTCCAGACGATAACTGTCCGTAGAATTGTGCTAGAAACTTCAAACAAATTTTAAAATGTTAAGGACACAAAACGAAAGTTCAAGTTCGTTGGCCAGCATGATCGGATTACATCTTCGGGTTGAAATTTTCAAAAATGTAGTCAAAAATTTCAAAATAGCCTGTTTTTTTTTTCGATTTCATGTGCGAAATAATTTTTTCAGCATACTAATATGTGGTATATTCGGAATCAGCGTAAAATTTCCTATAAGAATATATATCAAGTTTTCAAAAATTTTAAAGTTTAAAAATCAGTCAAAAATCGAAATGATGCCGTTCGCTAGTTGTAAAAATCGGTAATATTTGCATGAAACATTGTCCAAATTCAGATTGAACTACTCTCATGGAAGTATCCCTGTATAACCAATCCTAGAACCATGCTGTTTAAAACGTAGGTAGTAGGTGCTTGTTTAAAAAAAAAAAAAAAAAATCCGTCCTCCGATTCTCTCGGTCGCTCTCTTTAATGTTTTACGCTCAACTGTTTTAGGACTTGATGTAGCTTTAATACTGACTGTGGCTTAGAAAATATCAGCCATGGAATTATGAAGAAGTTCTATTTATGTACGTACTAGCACGTACGTACATAAATCTCATGTCGAAGATCTCATGTCGAAGATCTGAAATGTCGAAGATTTCTTCAAAAATTCGCTCATGCTGTCATGCTGCATGACTGGACTTTTTTGTTTTGTCTTTTGCCGCCAGGGTCAGTCAAAGAGAGGTACGTACTAATCCCTTTGATCACGCCGCCTTTCCTCTCTAGCACTAGCCGACAGTTGCCTTCTAGTTTCCCGAATCAATCTATGTTCGTGGACCGCATGCGACATTAATTCAGTTTCATTAAAATTTCCAACATTATAATACAATACATATTATCAATAGAAATCGGGATTTTGAACAACAGATTTTTTTAATATTCCGGATTCTGAGCAAACTTTTGAAGATGTCGAAAAGTTGGATTCTGACAACATTTTCGAGCTGGCCACGGGCCATGCTGAAAGGTGTCGCAGGCCACTGTTTGCCCGAGGGCCCCAGGTTGCCCCCCCCCCCCCCCCCCCCTGCGCCTTTAGGCTCTTCGTTTTATGATAGGGCCGCGCTTTCTGCAAAATCAGTTTTGAAGAGGGATAAGTTCATGAGACGCTTTAGCGGTTTTCGATAGTTCTCCTATCAGTGATTCATATAAATGATTATTCGTATGTATCATGTATGGATAGAGGGAATTTATTTGCAATGCGACCATTCAGATCAATAAACTACCCAATTCACTGATCTATAAATCTAAAGTAGTCAATATCTAGCCAATGTAGCAAGGTCTATTGAACTTACATTATGTGTTTTTTTTTTTTGTTTTTTTTTCTTTTTCAAGAAAATAAGATAATAAAATGCAAGTAGGTACCTAATTCTCCCCAGCTCCAGGGGCTCACATCCGTAAATTAGGAGCACTAAAAAACTATCTTCAAAAAAACTTATCGGATGCCAATAAGGCATCCTACATCGAAAATATATAGATAATGTAATACTATTTTTATTGCCTATTTGAAATAATTATAAGTGGTCGGAAGAAATGTGTCTATTTTCACAATTATAAATTTTTCATGTACCTTATGTTTTTGTCAGCTGAATGTGTCGCGTTTGTTTTTCAGTAATTATGTACATTACCTATTTATGTACCCATTCCTAACATACATACATCCCTAACTTATGAAAGAAAAAAATTATAAACAATAATAATGTTAGATATATATCTACATCCGAGTTGTAGAAGTTCGATATCAGCAATAGTTAGGTTCAATTTACGAATTGGAAAAAAAAAGAAATTGTTAGGTTTTGGAGTTGATTCTACCTGGAGTTGATTCTAGTTCAACGTTCAGTCAACTATTTGATAAACAAAAGCCCCTATCGCCACTTTCTGAGAGCTCCCAACAGTACATAGAAGCTAGTGATACCTTTGGTAGTGGGAAGGCGAAATGAGCGCCTTTCTGCCTCTCCGTGGATAAAATATACTGAGGGAGCGCCTAACAGACAGGAGCGCTCAACAGTCTCCCCGTAGATACACTCCTTGCCACGAGTTTATATACTATGAGCGCCTAACAGCCTCCTCATAGATATATATATATATATATATATATATATATATATATATATATATATATATATATATATATATATATAACTTAAATGTCCTTTAATCGGGAATCGGTTTTTAAAAAACAATCGTTTAATTCCCGAATACAATTTATTAAAATATGAAAAGAAACACACACGACTACGTACAGAGAGGGAACGTACCGCACGAGAGATTGCCCAACAGCGACTGCCCCGAGCTTCGGGAGGTCCGAAGCGAGGTGCTTCCACTAGGAGGGGAGAACTGCTGAAGGCATTAGTTTTATTATTTTTCCTCCCTATGTTAGAGGATCACATAATTCCTCCCTCCTTAAGCTGAAAATTTAGAAAATTAAAAATAAACTAAATTTTCACAAGAAAAGACTTGAATAAATAGCAAGGCCTTCATGTTCTCGTTGCGGTTAGCTTACTCTTCTGTTTACAATACGCAATTATGGTATAAGTAATAAACATGATAATAAGAAGATACAAAATTATAGTCCAAAAGCTTGGAACAAAATATTCAATTATATTTAATGGCTCTAGACGTGTTACTCTGTTTAGTTTGACATTTTTGAAACTGAGTTCTTTTAGAGTAAGCGTTGTATTTGACATTTGTGAGTCTTTAATTTCAAAATTTAAGTCGGTTAATAATTTAGGTTGGCCTAATGATTCACTTTCTGAATGAAGGGGTTGTCCCTTGTAATACATCCTACTGTTACCTTCCGAAATTAAAAATATACCTTTTAATTCCACTATTTCCGAACCATGCCTATTATTTATTTCTATTTTGTCTCCAAAGGGGAAGACTGCTAGATGCTGATTTGATTCTGGAATTGATTCAATCCAATTATCCTCAATGTTTACTGTTACGTATTCACAATGTTCTGCAGTACTGGAACTAAGTATTTCTTCTTCACATTTAACATTCTGGTTTGATATTAATTTTTTACTACAATGAATGATACTACCCCTTTGACAATTATCTGACAGGGGTATTATTGTATTATTTGACTTAGACTGGAGAAGATAATTTATCTTAGGAAATATAGAAACATACTGATTTTGCCTAAGTGTGGGTATTGGTCGTAAAAAGTACAAGTGGTATTGTAACCCATCGGACAATGGTAGATTGAGAAAATACATTATTTCATCGTCCTTGATTGCACAAGTAACTTGAATAGTGGATTCTATTTCTAGAATATTTTCGTACTTTATTTCCAAAGGTAATTTGGAACCGTAAGTATTTGACAATTTTTGGAGTTCTACAAACAGCTGATGCGTTCCAATTATACTAGGATGTAATGTTCTCAATTTGCAAAATGTTATTGAATTCTCAATATCTTGGAATATTGTCAGTATCACATTAAATACTAGTTGTTGAAGGTTGAGTATTTCCTTTATGGAATCAGCGAGAGCCTGATTAGAACTAATTTTCATGAAATTATCAATTTCTAACAGTTTGTTTTTTATTTGCTCATTATTGAAACGAATGTCTTGAATGGTCGAATTAAAATCGGACATCAGATCTGCAATGAGTGAGAATTGAGAATCCAATTGATCCTGAACAGTTATTTCATTATTCTTAATTTGAGTAAACAGCTTTTCATAACGTTTACCGTCAGAGGCGTCTAGATTGCCAGTTATAAATTTAATTATATTACCTAACCCATTTACTAATCCCCTTTTTTTTCTACCTTGATTAACATTAATGTGGGTAATTTTTTCCTTAATAATACTAATAGTATAATTTAATAATTTACAATATTCGTCTGTCTGTCTGACCTGGAATTGATTTACTTTGATCTTATTCAACAGATTTTCGTACTGTGAGGTTAGTTCGTAAAATTCATCTATTAAGCTGTCAATTTTATAATGGTGAACCAGAGTATGTTGGGAGTTTATAAGTCGGGCTGGTCCTAATAGAATAGGCAGTATCCCTTGATTAGTTGTTATATTTCTCACCTCGGAGCTTCCGATTGAGAAGAGGAGGGTCCTGGAACAGGTTCACGAGGTGAAGTGTCAGTGGGTAAGTCACTCGTAGTTTGTTTACGTGGTCTTTTTATATTAGACGTATGAATTTTTCCTTGTGTGTTATGGTGTCGAGGAACTATTTGAGCGGTTTTTAATTCGGGATTGGTTGATTGTAAGGTTTCCTTATGATATTTTTGTTTAGTTTTATTTTGAATTTGTCTAGTTCTTACAAATATTTCTGTGGGTAATTCTGGAACTTCCTCTCTATCCTGATTCCTTCTTTCAGCAATACGTTCCTTTTGGGCTTGAGATCTTTCTTTGATTATGTCATAAATTAGTTTTACTTTGTCTCGATGTTTGTCTATAAAATTCGTCATTAAGTTTTTCTCTAAGTCGGCTTCTAGTAAAGGGTCGTTCTCTACATGACCATTTATTACTTCGAATGGCGTTAGTTTTGTAACAGAGTGGATACTACTATTATAAGCTATTAGTGCATAGTTAACTTTATTTTTTATGCTTTCATTTTTGAATTCGTCTCTATTTGACAGTATTCTAACGTGTTCAATTAGAGTCGAGTGAAATCTTTCTATTAATCCATTCGAATTTGGGTTTTGAGAACAAATGTAATGAACTTGAATTTTGTGGGTCTCTAGTAACTCCTTGACCAATGAGCTACCGAATTCTGCTCCATTATCGGCCACGATCATTTTTGGTATCCCATGGTGGGAAAAGAATTTTAGAAGGGCTCCGACTGTGTCAAATACTATTAGATGATTTTAGAATGTAGGCTTGGGCATACTTTGAAAATGAATCGATGATTGTTAAAAACTTGGATTTCTCCAAAGACAATTTGTCGATATGTAGGATTTCGAATGGTCTAGAAGGCGTGGGGGTAACGTTTAACTTTGGTTTAATGGGATGTCTGTCATATTTGCAGGCAAGACATATTTCGCATTTATTAATATAATTTTGGATTGTGGTTTTCATATTCGGCCAAAAATATTTCCTCTTAAGTTTCTCTAAGGTCTCAGTAATGCCTCGATGATTGGTTTTCCCTATATGTTGTTGTTGGATATATTCCCTAGCTGTTTCTGGATCTGTGACATCTTCTAGCCTAGCGGAACACTTGACGAAACTTATTTCAGAATGTTTGAAATTTCTTATCATTATTCGGCTGAACTCTTCATAGATATCATTGACAAAAAATAAGGAATATTTTCTCTTCGGAACTATGTAGGTTTTCACAAAGTGAATTATATCTGATTCAAGATTATTTTTCCTAAGCGTTACTGTTATTCTAGTGATTCTTTCAAAAATATTTTCAATCCTAGGGTTTCTGGTTTCTTCTCTGTCGGCTACTACAATGATGATTTGGTTAGTTCCATAGTTAACAGGTTTTTCGGTTATAGGAATATTCAGTATTGTGTTTCCCTCGTAATTAGAGTGAACAGTGGGAGCTAAAGACGCAGAATCACTGGCGTTCTCGTCCACATTGACGACCATCGATTCCGATGAATTATTTACGGCATCATTTAGTTCTCCCAGTACTTCATTCATGAGTGGAGTTGGAGGACTATCCCCGGCGAGAGCATCTTGAACAATTTGCTCAACGTCAGGTGAATTTTCGTTGATGTTAATTTCCACTCGGGAAAGGGCATCGGCATTTTGATTAGTGGATCCTTTTTTGTAGTGGATCTCATAATCATATTGCTCTAATTTAAGCCTCCATCTGAACAATTTAGAATTGGGTTCCTTCAGTGAAAATAACCACTGAAGAGGCTTATGGTCAGTAAAAATTTTGAATTTTCGGCCAAAAAGGTATGGTCTGAAGTATTGTGTAGCCCAGACGCATGCAAGGCATTCCTTCTCGATGGTAGAGAGGTTGCGTTCATGGTCATTCAGAGTCCGGCTAGCGTACGCTATAGGTAAGTCAGCACCGTTAGTGCACTGGCTTAAAACCGCGCCTAACGCAATGTTCGAAGCATCAGTTGTAAGGTTAAAGGGCTTCGAGAAGTCGGGATATTGTAAAATCGGATCATTTATGAGCAGAGTTTTACATTTCTCAAAACACTCTTTATACTCGGGGTTTTGAGGATCGATCGTCGCTCCCTTCTTCAAACATTGGGTTAATGGTTTGGTTATTTGGGCAAAATTTTTAATAAATTTTCTATAATAACCCAGTAGTCCGAGAAAACCCTTAATTTGTTTTGGAGTTGTGGGAATCGGATATTTGGATATAGCTTCGGTTTTGAGGGGGTTTGGCTTAACTCCTTCAGGGGTGATAAGATGTCCTAAATAGACACATTCTCTTTTGAGGAACTCCGTTTTATCCAATTGTATTTTCAAATTAGCTTCACGGAGTCTGTCAAAAACTTTTCTGAGACTATTTATATGTTCTTCGAGACTTGTACTATAGATGATAACGTCGTCAATAAAAACAGTGCAAATTTCATTCTGCAAACCGCGTAGTACATTGTCGAGCAACCGTTGGAAACTAGGAGGTCCGTTTTTCAAACCCATCGGCATTCTACTAAATTCCCAATGACCATTTTCCGAAGAGAAAGCAGTTTTGGCAATACTATCCGGATGCATTGGAATTTGATGAAAACCGCTTTTGAGGTCAAGGCAAGTGAAGTACATACACCTACCAAGTTTGTCGAGCAAATCATTTATGACTGGAAGTGGGTATTTATCGTCTATTGTCTTGTTGTTAAGTCCCCGGTAATCAATAACCAGTCGATACTTTTGTTTGCCGGATGCATCTAATTTTTTGGGTACGAGCCAGAGTGGACTATTCCAAGGTGAAGAGCTGGGTTGAATAATTCCCTGTTTGAGCATATCTTGTATTTGGTTATCAATTTCCTTTTTATATACCTCGGGATATCGGTAATTGCGGGTATACACGGGGATCTCGTCAATGGTACGGATTACATGTTGGACTTTATTAGTACACGTTAAGGTGTTTCCTTCACAATGAAACAAATCTTTGTACTGATATACTAAGTTCAAAATTTGTCTCTTTTCTTCTTCGTTCATATGATCCGTTCGAATATTAGTGGGGTCAAATACATAATTTTGCGTATCATAATAATTCACCTTTGGACTTTTCACTTTGTCTAAAATGGGGATTTCTTCAACTTGGATGGGTTCAAACAGTTTGAAATTACATTCAGAATCACTATTATTTAAAATTCCTACGTAACATTCCTTATCTTGAATTTTGACCAGGCATTCAGGAATTTCTAGTGAATTTTGTTTCAGATATGGAATTACTCCTTCCTTTTTTGTTGAATCACAACGTACGGGAATTTTAATCTGCGAAATTGCCCTAGGTGGTATTTTTTGTTCATAGATCGGTTTTTTATTTATTTCTTGATCAACGTAGTGATATTTAAAAGGGATTTTGAAATTTTTTATTATCAGTAACTTGTTCTCATAATCAATATGAGCGCCAAGTAACTCAAGGTTATCTGTACCTAATAACAATCCGAATCGGCTATGGAATTTGTGAATTCTAAAAAGGAGATTTAGGTTTTTAATTTTGAACATTTCGCCACATGGGATCCTTGCACTATTGCTCCCATATGACAATCCGTGGATTGACCTAACTTGAAATTTCTCTGTTATGATTTTGTCGGGGAAAAATTTTTTAATGACCTCTGGATGCACAAAACTTGAAGTGCTTCCGGAGTCCAACAGGATTCTAATTTTATGCTTCGGAAATACTATGTATGGTAGTTTTTGTCCAGCCTTTGGTTTCAAATGTATTAGGGAGAATGTAGCGATTCGGACTCCTCCTCTAAAAAAGAGTCCTCATCGGCCGGATTTTCCGCGTTGTATTCGGGGTCAGAACTTCCCATACTTTCTTCCTCGGGAATTTCCACATTGTTCAAATCTAAATTCGGTCGAGTTGTTTGCCAAGACATTGGAGTCGACTTTGCAAAATTGGACGTTCCTTGACTTGGAACTTGAGTCTGTTGGGGCCTTGTGATTTGTGAAGTGTTATTTTTATTGGGGGTAAAGGGCTTGGATGGCACTTGATTTTGGGTTTTATTTGGGAATGTTTTGGGCTTAAATCCTTGGCCATAATATGACGGTTTGGTTGCCGGAGTCGTATTTTTATTTTCCGGTTTTATCGCCGGTTTGTGTTGGGGGTTCCGATCGAGTCTACCCTTTTGATACTGCATGATTTGATAATCGTTCGTTAGTATCGAAAGGGCTTCGCCCATCGTTTTCGGTTTCCTACTCCGAAGTTGACTTCCGAGCGGTTCCCGTAGGTGCAAGAGTAACGTCCGTAGACTAATATCTTGGTAGTGCTCGATCAATATCTCTTGTTTCGTTTCAGTTTCATGGTTTTTAATCCAAGCAATAGCCAAATTTAGTTTTGCTTTAATTTTATTATGAAACTGAAAAGGATCTTCGCTCTCCCTATGTCTCAGTCCAGTTAGTTCGTGACATAAAGTGAATATGTCCCGTTTGTCGGAGTACGTCTTTAGCAATGCAGTTTTAATACTAGGAAAGTCCGTAAGTGCGTAATTATCTAGCATATCCGAGGCTGGTCCCTGTATTTTGGACATAATGGTCTTAAGGACCTCTTCATTTTGATAATTTGTGGGATCTTCATCATCTATGAACCTATTAGCTATAGATTCACACGTATCCAAAAATTTCCGGAGCTTTCCTGGGTTTCCCTCAAAGGTCGGGATCATGTCCGCATGTTTCTTTTTAAATTCGGGGACTTGGTCCCTAGTATTTTGATTGATATTTAAGTTTCTGAGAGACTCCTGAATTCTTTGAGAAATAAAATAATCTACAAAGTTGGGATCATTAAAAGGGTTGCTCGGGATCGGGTTTGCCGCCCCAGGTTGTGACTGTCCCTGTCCCTCAGACATATCAGAATCTTCCTCTATTACAGGTAGTCTTTCGAAAGGCGAGCGAACCTTCCTTAGGAAATATTTTCTGTAGTTTATTGGAATTTTGACAGGAAACTATGTACTGTTCAGTGTCTACTCCAAGTGTTCGTTTGTGTCAGTGTGTAAATGTACAACAAAACACAAGTTTATAATATTCAATTATAAAAATGAAATCAAGTATCTTAAATTAAGACAATAAAAATTGATTAATTATGAAATTAAGTCAGATGACGGGTGGCTTGAAACGAAATTTCAATAATTAAATACAAGTAAAATAAAGTGTCTTTAAATTGAGACAATAAGAATTGGTTAATTATGAAATTAACGTCAGATGACGGGTGGCGTGAAACGCAATTTCAATAATTAAATACGAATTAAATAAAGTGTCTTTAAATTCAGACAATAAAAATTGGTTAATTATTCTGCAATACCGCGCCAGATGACGGGTGGCTTGAAACGCGGTTGCAACAAAAACTTGATCGTTCCTTCCCACCAGGTAACGGGTGGTATGAAATGGGGAGGTTTAACGATTATTAGAATAAAATTGAATTGTTCCTTCCCACCAGGTAACGGGTGGTATGAAATGGGGAGGTTTAACAATTATAAAAAATCAAATGAAGTTGAATTAGAAGTTTGAATCTTCCTTCAAAATTTGCCGGTGATCTCGCTACTCCTGGAGAATTAAAAGATGAAGCTGGGTTGGTACTTACAACACGACGAGAGTAAACATCTGAGTTTTCTTATCTCGGCTTTAGGTGAAGGTCGACAGAGTAGGTACCTCGGTGTCCTATTGCGGCCAGCGGCTTCGGAGAAGAGATAGCGAGGATAGCACGACGTTCTTCCGTCTTCACAGGCGGAAATTCACTTCTATTATTTTACGAGCCAAGTGTCTTTGCTCGGGCGTCCTGGTTTTTGGCGAATTCGCGTAGTTTCCTCTTGTGGAGCGTGTGATGTTCTCTCGAAGTCACAGAGTGAGTAGAGATGATAGATTTTCTTCTTGGTGAACAGCAGGTTCCCTTTGGGTCAGAATGCAATCGATTTTGATTGATTGATTTGCCCAAAGTTAATTGATTTGTCCACGAGACTGCGCCACTTAAATGTCCTTTAATCGGGAATCGGTTTTTAAAAAACAATCGTTTAGTTCCCGAATACAATTTATTAAAATATGAAAAGAAACACACACGACTACGTACAGAGAGGGAACGTACCGCACGAGAGATTGCCCCACAGCGACTGCCCCGAGCGTCGGGAGGTCCGAAGCGAGGTGCTTCCACTAGGAGGGGAGAACTGCTGAAGGCATTAGTTTTATTATTTTTCCTCCCTATGTTAGAGGATCACATAATTTATATATATATATATATATATATATATATATATATATATATATATATATATATATATATATATCCCACTAAATCTCTATCTCTATTATTTATAAGAATGAAACTCCGTTTGTCTGTTTGTTTGTCTGTCTGTCGTGTCTATGCACGGCCAAACGGCTGAGTGGGGGGAGTGTACGAGTGGGGGGATCTTCTTGAGATTTTCCAAAAGGTGGAACGAGCGAATTTAAAATTGTCTAATCCCAGCCGAACCATGGGCCGTAGGGCGGGAGGGGGGTCGAAGTTCCGGTTAATGTGCGCTTTTTGGACTTCCCCGCTTCCCCTACCCCTCTAAACGGCCGTTGACAATTCCGGAAAAATACGGGTTTCGTAGGTTTTCCAACGAGGAAGACGACGGCGCGATCGGATCGCGAAAAAAGTATCGGGAAATGCGTCAAAAAAATGCGAGAGTGCGGACCCGTTTTCTCGAAAAGTCCGCCGAAAAACTTGGTTTTTTCCGATTAAAATATACCCCATAAAGGTACGTTTTTCGGAACGGTTTTCGCGGGCGAAATACAGCTTTGGGTCCGCCGAATCTGAATCCGAAATCGGATATCGAAAAAAGTGACGAGAACTCGGTCAAATTGCGAGCAGAAGCGAGCAAAGCGATTAAAATGATTCTGCCGTGGACGAGAGAAGGCTCAAGAATTGACGTGAAGGGTTCGATGTCACAACATTGCGAGGCGAGCAGGTATGCCTACATAGGTACCTACCTTGCGAGCGAAGCGAGAGCCATTTCAAATAATAAATACGGACTTTGTCCTACACATATACAGGTATACCTTGCGAGCGAAGCGAGCAACATCCCCGAATAAACTTTTCGTGGTTCCACGTAGTTTTATAAGATTTAATTTGTTTGTAATAATTCCCAACTGAAAAAAACGTCTGCCAAGTTGGGTGGGCAGTATAACTTCCTCAAGCGAGCGAAGCGAGCAGCATCCCCTACAGAAGTTAAACCTACCCTTAGAGATCTACCGTTTGCGAGCGAAGCGAGCAGCATCCCCTACAGAAGTTAAACCTACCCTTAGAGATCTACCGTTTGCGAGCGAACCGAGCAACATCCCCTAAATGCCATACTTTGCGAGCAACATTTTCTACATGCCAGACTTTGCGAGCGAAGCGAGCAACATATCCTACATGCCAGACTTTGCGAGCGAAGCGAGCAATATTCCCTACATGCCACACGTTGCGAGCGAAGCGAGCAACTTAATGGGGGGTCCGGGGGGCTTGCCCCCCGGCTGGACGTGGAGGCGAGCGTAGCGAGCCGGAGCGGCTAGTTATTAATAAGAATGAAACTCCGTCTGTCTGTTTGTCTGTCTGTTTGTCTGTCTGTCGTGTCTATGCACGGCCAAACGGCTGAGTGGGGGGAGTGTACGAGTGGGGGGATCTTCTTGAGATTTTCCGAAAGGTGGAACGAGCGAATTTAAAATTGTCTAATCCCACCCGAACCATGGGCCGTAGGGCGGGAGGGGGGTCGAAGTTCCGGTTAATGTGCGCTTTTTGGACTTCCCCGTTTCCCCTACCCCTCTAAACGGCCGTCGAAAATTCCGGAAAAATACCGGTTTCGTAGGTTTTTGAACGAGAAAGACGACGGCGCGATCGGATCGTGAAAAAAGTATCGGGAAATGCGTCAAAAAAATGCGAGAGTACGGACCCGTTTTCTCGAAAAGTCCGCCGAAAAACTTGGTTTTTGCCGATTAAAATATACCCCATAAAGGTACGTTTTTCGGAACGGTTTTCGCGAGCGAAATACAGCTTTGGGTCCGCCGAATCTGAATCCGAAATCGGATATCGAAAAAAGTGACGAGAACTCGGTCAAATTGTGAGCAGAAGCGAGCAAAGCGATTAAAATGATTCTGCCGTGGACGAGAGAAGGCTCAAGAATTGACGTGAAGGGTTCGATGTCACAACGTTGCGAGGCGAGCAGGTATGCCTACATAGGTACCTACCTTGCGAGCGAAGCGAGAGCCATTTCAAATAATAAATACGGACTTTGTCCTACACATATACAGGTATACCTTGCGAGCAAAGCGAGCAACATCCCCGAATAAACGTGGTTCCACGTAGTTTTATAAGATTTAAATTTTTTGTAAGAATTTCCAACAGAAAAAAACGTCTGCCAAGTTGGGTGGGCAGTATAACTTCCTCAAGCGAGCGAAGCGAGCAGCATCCCCTACAGAAGTTAAACCTACCCTTAGAGATCTACCGTTTGCGAGCGAAGCGAGCAGCATCCCCTACAGAAGTTAAACCTACCCTTAGAGATCTACCGTTTGCGAGCGAACCGAGCAACATCCCCTAAATGCCATACTTTGCGAGCGAAGCGAGCAACATTTTCTACATGCCAGACTTTGCGAGCGAAGCGAGCAACATATCCTACATGCCAGACTTTGCGAGCGAAGCGAGCAATATTCCCTACATGCCACACGTTGCGAGCGAAGCGAGCAACTTAATGGGGGGTCCGGGGGGCTTGCCCCCCGGCTGGACGTGGAGGCGAGCGTAGCGAGCCGGAGCGGCTAGTATACTATATGGGTGATTCTCACAGAGAGGGGCAGAAGTGATGTCCGGACCAGTTGCGGAGACCCACTAAGGATTTGGGAGCAGGCGAAGGTCTTAAATTGTAGTATAGGTTTTTATCTAGAACCCTTTTTTCCATTTTTAGGTTATGATTATTCCTTTAAATAAAAAATTAACTAAATATAGTCTAATCGTCATCGACCTGTCCTGTCCCAATGCGACCTTCCCAACTTCAAGCTTTAATTAAAGGTCTTTCCACTTTTGAGTTTGGATTTTATTCAATTTTTCTACATCAGCATGATTTCTGAGATGCATTTCTGATCGATAAAATTAATGTAGAACCGCTAGAAAAGTGTATTTGGATGGAAATATATGTGTCCGGAGCATCGCCGTCATCGACCTGTCCAATATTGTTTTTCGAATTTTCGCGGTCACAAGTGTATTTTAGCGGGTTTTTTTGCCATCTTTTTTTTTGCGCGCTTCTCAGTTACCAGAAAAACCGCCATTCGTTTCAATTCAGTCAACTCGTGTTCGTCAGCAGACGTGTGCTGGATCGTGGGTTGGTCAGAAATGCATCTCAGAAATCATGCTGATGTAGAAAAATTGAATAAAATCCAAACTCAAAAGTGGAAAGACCTTTAATTAAAGCTTGAAGTTGGGAAGGTCGCATTGGGACAGGACAGGTCGATGACGATTAGACTATATTTAGTTAATTTTTTATTTAAAGGAATAATCATAACCTAAAAATGGAAAAAAGGGTTCTAGATAAAAACCTATACTACAATTTAAGACCTTCGCCTGCTCCCAAATCCTTAGTGGGTCTCCGCAACTGGTCCGGACATCACTTCTGCCCCTTTCTGTGAGAATCACCCATATAGTATATTTAGTGGGATATATATATATATATATATATATATATATATATATATATATATATATATATATATATATATATATATATATATATATACGCCCCCATGTTGGTGAATGAGGGCAGGTTGATACGTATATCCATTCTATGGCCCAAGACCCATAAAATGGCGAAAAAAACCGTTTTTAGAGATGCACCGCTTTGATTTTGGGGTTTGAATTTTTGGTTTTCTGGTACTTCAAAGTATCGTTTTTCACCATGGGTTTTCGTCGTCATCGCAGCCGAACTTTTTAGTTCCTGACCGCTGTGTCTACTACTTATTTTTTTCGTGTTTTCAAACTTACATCATAAAATCGACTATAACTCCCTTCCAAATTGAGTGAATTCAAATTTAAGGATACCGTTGTAACGTTAAACTTCCTTTTGCATAGGCTACCCAAGGTGTTGAAATGTGCAAATTTAGTAGTCACAAATTCACACCAAAGTGAAAAAATTGTCGAAACTTGAAAATCTTATATTTTTTAAATCGCAGAACGGCATACATAGTCCCCTGAATTCCCTCGCACGTTAGGGAAAAACTTAGCTCAAACATGACCTTTTCAACGGTATTATCAATTTTTGTCTTACTTTGAGAATTGGAGATGAAAAGTATGTTTGTATGTTGAAAAACATGGTTTTTTCTATGGAATCGAGGGTTTTTGTGAAAAATAACCCCCTGAAAATATTTGAGTTTGGGGCCGAATTCTACGTATTTTTTCACGCTAAATCGAATGACTCGCTGATCTCCTTAACTCCGTTATAACAGAGCTTTACACTTTCACTAACTAGCGTTACCCTTGAAAAACATCAAACTCACAAAGAACTAAAAAATATGTGAGTTAAAGTGTAAAACTCTGTTATAACGGAGTTAGGGAGATCTGCATGTGTTGCCATTCGATTTAGCGTGAAAAAAATACGTAGAAACCGGCCCCAAACTCAAATTTTTTCAGAGGGTCATTTTTCACGAAATCATCGATTTCATAGAGAAAACCACGTTTTTCAACATACAAACGTACTTTTTTCCTTTAATTCTCAAAGTAAAATAAAAAGTTATCATACCGTTGGAAATGAGAGATTTGGGTCAAGCTTTCCTGTAACGTGCGCGGGAATTCAAAGGATTATGTATTCCGTCCTGCGATTTAAAAATATAAGATTTTCAAGTTTCTACAATTTTTTCACTTCGGTGTGAATTTGTGACCACTAAAACAGCATATTTTCACACTTTGGGTAGCTGTTCAAAAGAACATTTAACGCTCTTTTCAACGGTATTTTCCAATTAAAATTTACTCAATATGAAAGGGAGTTATAGCAAATTTTGTGATGTAAAGGTGAAGACACGAAAAAAATCTTAAATCGTGAATAACTCAAAAACTATTCTTCTGGAAAAAAAAAAAATCATGGAGGCACTTTTTGTTGCAAATTAGTAGTAGAATCGACCCCTAGGAGGTTAGTAACCAATAGTAGAGAGTTTTTGTATTTCTCGTATTGGTATTTCTCGTAAACACGAAAACAAGCTGTTAGAGCGAGCATGATGAATGGTAACCTTTGCGCGTTGATTTCTCCGTTTTCGTAACCCGGAGAGAAAGAGAACTCTTATAGAGACGTTAACGTGACTCTTGTAGTGAATCACTGCTCAAAACTCAACTGTCATAGTAGACAATTTCCAAAATATAACATGAATTAAGAAACAACGACCAATTACCTCTACATCATATGAAAACGATTCTGCCGTGAAGCACGAATCTTTAAAAGGTGCAAAATGAACCTTGATACGAAATCTTGAAACTGAAATGAATCTTGAAAATGTTAAAGCTAAAATCTTCGATAAAACTTCAAAAGCAAGAACAAAATGCCGCTAATGACCTTTCCGGTTGAGGTGCGGGGAAAAAACTCGAAAGCAAGACAAATACAAAGGTTACACCAACAACAAAAGACGGCACGGTGAAAATTCAGGCGATTTTGTCGGGTGTGTATGTGTATCCATGCCAACTGCATGATAGTTGCCAAGTTATTTTAGAGTGTTATCCTAGAGGAAGGTCAAGTTTTCGTCTTGTAATTATGATTCCGAAAAAGCTGAGCACGAGTAAAGCTGACTCTTCCCGTTCCGGAAAGCGTTTCCACGTTACGAAAACCTCTTCTGGTTTCGGAAAGGCCATTCCCGTATACCAGAGAAGTACAAAAACTCTCTAGTGTGAACAGCCTGTGTACTAGAAAATAAACGCAGTTTGAAAGGTAGGTCGGAGAATTATGACTTAATTGGGTACAACGATGCCTTCGGTCCAGATCAGCTGAGTAGCTTCTAAAGCAATTTTCTACAATATTTAAACTATGAAGGTGGAATTGAGCATGTAGCCTCAGCGGAATTACAACTTGATGATGCCTACGGTTCAGATCAGCAAAGTAGCTCCTAAAGCTAATTCCTGTGCTATCTATTCTATGAAGCTGGAATTTGAAATGTAGCCTCTGCAGGACTTCAGCTTGTTGATGCCTACGGCCCAGATCAGCTGAGTAGGACCTAAAGCTTATTATTATGCTATTTACTATATGAAGCTGGAATTTGGTATGTAGCCTCTGCCGGGCTTCATCTTCAAAATTAAAATAAAAGATAGCAAAATATTCTCTCCTGTTCACCCAAGGGAGTTGAAATTTGATAGGGTGACCCTTTGGAACGTCAAGAGAGGAATAAAATTAGGTTATGGGCCCTTTCCTGATCAGTTGAGCGAGCTAAATTCTCACCTTTTCACCCTAGGAATGTGAAATTTGACAGGAAGCCTCTCCAGAACAGTTTGCGACTAATACAGACGGGTTCCAACCAGATCAGCTAACTTAGCTAAATTCTCTTCTATTTACGCTAGGAATTTGAAATTTGATAGGGAGCCTCTGTAGGACATTGAGACAAATGCAATGACGAGATCAGCTGACTTAGCTGAATTCTCTCCTATTCACCCTAGGAATTTGAAATTGGAAGCCACTCTTAGACATCGAGATACGAATAAAATGATGGTCGCTTTCCATGAACCATCAATTACAGTGTCCGAAGTATCTTTAAACGTCTCCGAAATGTTGGGCAATAAATGAACATAAACTAATTCAACTACCCGTATTCACCCTTTATCCGTACTACTTTATTATTTATATTCTACGTTTTCTTCGCGTCAATTAAATAATAAATTTTAATGAATTAGTTATTGTTATTTGTAGCCATGAAAGTACCAATTATATGTTAGGCGGGACAAAGTCCGCCGGGTCAGCTAGTTTAATTATAGATCGCACAATTCATTTGATGAGTATGTGCCAGTGTTTCCACAAAATGTTACTGATCACATTGAAAAACAAAAAAATCAGAAAATGAAGAAATTGGTTGATTCTGCATTAGTTCCACCGAATATCAACACTATGAAAAAGGACAAGCCCGATGTTGTATGTAGAACAAAATAAATAGCCTAATTTGCATGTCCGATGTTCGTCGCACAGCTCTCCCAGAGTCGTGTTATTTTAAATCGGAGCAGTCGATTCCTAAGAGTAATTTATTACTCTCTAATTAATAGCGGGAGCTGTCTCACGAAAATCGAAATCCTTGTTCAATTCCTTATTTATTAACATCGAGTAAAGCGTTGAACAAGGGAGAATTGGAGGTTTGGGGATAATGAGTAATGCCCATACATATTCAGTAGTTTCGATCCTCCAATCTCAAATGTAAACAGCATCACTTGGTTCGGCTAACTTTGGTCCACATCAAAGGTGCCTAATCTACTAAATTGATGTAGGAAAAGCGGTTGTGATCTTTAACAAACTCTCTTGAGTATCGAATTTTGAAGAGCACGTGCTGCCAAATACACCTAATTACAATAATCATAACACTGAGGATGTCTGATAGATCGATACGGTTCAATATTGGGTCATTATGATAAATGATTGTACATCAAGGACAGATCACGCGTCTGTAGTAATTATTGGGTAACTAATTGTCTTAAAAATAAAAAACTTCTTCATTTTTTGTTCATCAATACATTTTGCTTTGTGGTCTACCTAGCTAGTGGAAGTGTTCCCTTCACTTTTGATTGGTGAACGACGTGGTATTCCGAATCTTCCTTGTGCTGTGGTATTACACCACATGAACAATTTAATATTTGTAGCTGTCTGTTTATCTGTGACCGCTAATCCTAGCATTTAAATGAAGTGTACTCGATTACTTACAATTTCCATGAACATTACAAGGAATTTGGAACTCTCTTAGGTCCCTAAGATGATTAGAGTAGTTCCGCAAGTTTTAATTATACCCTACGGCACACAAAGAGGCTAAATTATTAATTTCAGCATCTCAACAAATATGAACTAAGCTAGCTACAGACCCCACTCAGCAGACTTCTGGGTTTTTGGTTTATTATTTCCAATAATAAGCCTATGTGATCGTGTAGCAAAAAATTTTTATAACCCCCCCTCATACTTTGAAACTTTACGTTTCAAGGTGGGTAGAATCCAAATTTGAAATGTCCGTCAGCCGTTCGCCGTCCGGGCCATAAAAGGCCTACGAATTTACTTAAAAAACCCGTTCTTTCACACATAGACTCCATTTGGGGTCTAGTTGGTCCTAACGTTTAACCATCCCGATCGCTTTACTCGCATAGATGCTATGGGCCAAAAAAGGGCGAAAAAGTGTCTTTTTCGAGGCTTTGAGTGTTAGACGTGTTAGACGCACGCCTGGCACGCTTGGCAGGGGGTCACGGTGGGTGGTGAGGGTGGTGAGGGTGGTGAGCGGGGGGTGGAGTGAGAGGAGGCGCCGCAGCACCTTGTGGTGGCTGGAGTGACCAGGAGCGTAGCAGAGGGGTGTAGGAGAATGGATATTTATTACTTTTACGTGTTATACCCATATAAAACACCGCGGCACCATGAGGTGGGTACGGCGTTCCTTCGAGGCATGAATATATTTTTTTTTCTAGGTCATATTTGTGTGTTAATACCAACGCTTTTCCTACGCATATTTAATAACATATCCTCTCAACTTTTCGTACGTACTTAGATAATGATATTATTAAGGCAATAACTATTTGAATGGATAGGAGCTCAAATCGAGAAATATGAACATGCGTATATAATTATTATAGAAGTATAGGTTGTGAAAACTCGAAATAAGACACGCCGAGGGGTCTGGATGGGCCTTATGACGAACGCAAGCCAACTAAAACTACGATCAAACTCGATTGAAAAAATAATAAACCTTTGTGAAATAATTTGCAGCGTTTTTCCAACTGTTGTTATAATCTATCACACTCTTAACCTTCCGACGGGCGCAATTAATCTGTGAGATAATATGATTATAACATTTTATTTTATTATTATTATTATTTTTTTTTTTTTTGTTTGAGCCATTGGTGGTGGGAGCCCCTAGTGGATTCCTCATACCGCATCACTCACCAAAGGGTGCCTCGGTTTTTTCTTCACCAGGTCCCTGATCACCATCAGGAGCGCATTATTCCCACAGATGAAGTGGGTCCGATCTTGGGAGTATTTATTACATTAATAAGTTCAAAATATTTTTCGATACCTATTTCTCTGTAACTGTCATACAATAATAATATAACTCTGTTTATCTCTCATACATAAGTAATAATAAAATACCTAAGTTCCAGCCGTAGTTCAATGATATTGACTTATCGCAGTTCATGAACTGTGAGATGAATTGCATCTGATGTGTACCTGAGCGATTAACCTATCAAACTTTTCTGAAAATTTTTATGTAACTTTTAATTTCTATTGTTGAAATATACCTGCTATGGAAGAGTTATCTAAAACTACAAATATATACACACACGTTTAAAAAGTTGGATTTTATGCATTTTTCTATGTTCTCATACAAAAATTATAATAATAATCTGTCAGATGAATTGCTCCTGATTGTGTTAAGATTTGTAATGTGCCTGCCGAAAGGATAAGGTTAAGTATCTTGAGTTGAATAGGAACAAAGTTATAATTAGAATCTAATTCAATAGTTACCTACATGTAGAGGATAGCTGTGCCTGCACATTCGTCTCTCACTCGTCCCAAATATGGAACATCGTGAATTTATCGCTGGGGGTTATTCTGAAAATTCTGTAACTCGTTCAGTTACCCAAAATATTACCTCATTTCATGATGATTTTCACTTTCAACCAACGCGTTCCAAGGGATACGTAACTTCTGCAGTTTTCTACGTACGAGAATCGATCTCTATTCGTTGGAAAGCATTCAACTTACCTAACCGTATAATGTTGACCACTGCAGTGCGCGGCAAACAATCTGATTTATGAGCGTGTTTATCGTTGTTTATATACAGATGATTGTTCTCAAATTTGGTAAACATGATTGCCACCACAATTGGTACATTAGGAGCCGATTGAAATTATGGGATCTTTCTTGATAAAGTGCCAAAGGACACATTCATGTCACAATGTACCTGCATGATTTCATTACAGCTAGGAAGCAATATAATCTACCTATGAAGATAAAAGATCTCCCTTTTGGACCTTTCAGATCATGGATAAGTCGTCAAATAGTATATTTGATACCACAAGAAGAAACTACATGCCAAATGCACGATAAATTGCCTAGAAATTTCTTCAAGAGCCACTCAACTGATCCCGGCTATATTCTGCGTCAAGTATAAATCGTATAGAGGCTAGATGACAAATTATAGCTTCGTAAGCTGGTTCTTGGCGGGGAAAGGAAGTGACTCTAGATGGGAGGAATATTACCAAATAGTCACTATAGCTTGTTAAGACGTGACCACTGAAGGTGGGCAAGGTCTAGACACGATATAGCTGTTTGAGGGGCGGACTATTAAAAGTCTTTTCCAAGTTACTTACGTGGGACGTATCTGTGGTACCGGGTGTGCATGAGCTGAATGGCCAATTAAAATGGACGCTTTTCAACCCACTGTTACCACTGTGCCGAAAGAGAAGAACACTTGAACATATGGGTGTTACTATCTCCCTATTCGAATTAGAAGTGTAAGAAATTGTTGGGATTACGAAAATTCACAGCGCACTCGACTGTGGTAATGATCTGGGCACTTACAGTATCCCTGCTTGGCAGCCCTCTCGTGACGACCAATTTGAGTACATATTTATGGAATTTGCGTCCCGTTCAATCAACCCTTAAGGAGTTCGTATACCAGCGGACATAATGAAACATTTTTTACATTCTTCCTTCTCCTATATAGTCGCTTTCAAGTTTTTTTTTTTTTTTTTTTTTTTTTTTGCATTATTTACTCATCCATTTATGCAATTCATCTATTTTCTTTTGGTAGGTGACATCGTCTAGTTATATTTCAATAATGCAACATTCTGTTTGATAGGTTTGTTTTAACCAGTGTTCTGCGGTGAAGGGCTATCTAATACAGATTTACTATAAACTGGGTTTATTAATAATTATAGACCTATGATCTGCATAGAAGGGCTATCTAGTACAGAAATAATAAACCTTTGTGTAATAATTTGCACCTATTCTTTCCTTGCACATTCGATCCTCTATTACAATATTTTTGTCGTTCAGTGGATTAGAAAAGACTCTTAGCGTACAAGTGATCTCCATGTCTCGTAAGTTTTCAAGGTATTCCAAAGGCGCTTAGTTCCAAATTTCAGTACCTTAGATTGATTAGGATAGATAGCCTTTGAGATACCTTAGCCAATCAGTTCTCATCTATACCCCGTCCTACGTGCCTCAAAAGCGTTTCATTGCAATTTCAAACCCGTTGGTAGATTGGGAACAAATTAGCCTCATTGGCCCCTCAGCTTTTCAGTAAACCTCCGTCCCTCCTAATTGTTTTCTAAATGTTCCAATGGAGCTACATCTTATATTTTAGAACAGCAGGTTGATTAAAAAGAAATTAGATTAAGAGGTCCCTCAGCTGATCAGAGCCCACCCATACATTGTGATTGTATTCTAAATTTCCCAAAGGAGCGTCATCTACGATTTCAGCGCTGCAGGTTGAGTGAGAAAAGAATTTAGATCCACAGCTCCCCCCATAGTAACTGCGTAATGCAATTCCGTGGTGATCAGGCAAAACGATGACTTTGTAGTCAATATGCCTACATTGATGTTGGCACCTACCGAGGGAAAATGAATGCAACTGAATAGTGATGAGCAAACGGTTTAACCTATAGAAATCGGTGTGGTTCCATTCGATTCTTTGGGATGATGATCTATTAATGTCAATAAAAAACTACTCTCTTGATATCCTTATTTTCGGGTTGATTGAAATTGAAGCCAAGCTTCGAGTACCAACTACACAAAAAATATGTGATTTTCGACCTATAGATCTTTAGTTTTATTCTTAGTTTTATCCGTTTTATGAAATGTAAACCAACAAACTATGAGGGGGCGGGGTCAATTGTTTTTTTCTTGGTGGATTACAAAAGGTTCATTTTTGAAAATAATAAACAAAAATTTATTATTATAATAATTGTAAATTACTTTTTAGATGATTTTTTTTATCCGTACCCTCACAAATATAGAAAAAATGTGGCATAATGTGCGTATTTCTCCACTTCATGGAAATATATTGAATGATGGATATGTTTTTGGGCACTGTATATTCATATTCACATCATGGCTTTACATGAAGTTTAGGAAATTAGTGCAATTTGATTCCACGGTAGAATATACATTGTGCAAGCCAATAGCCAAACCATCAAAATACAGATTTACCGATGAGGGCAAAGGAAACCAAAATATATCGCAGTAAAGGCTCTTTACCAAATTTGAAAACACTATGGTGAAAGTGAGAGAATTGAGCTAATTCAGCTGATCGGGATTGAGTCCGTCATTTCATTTGATGTTTATTGTCCCAGAGAGGCTCCCTGAAAAAATTAAATTTTGTAGATTAAAAAAGAGAGAATTCTGCTCACCCACCCGATCAAGAATAAGTCCCTCAATTTATTCGTCTCCTGATGACCCAAATGTGAGACTAGAATAACAAATTTCAAGAGAATTGGGGGAGGGTTATATTTTTTTCTCAGTCGATTACCGAGGTTCATTATTGAAAATAATGAACCAAAATCTTCTTGGTCCTGCTGAGTTTGTCGCTTAAATTCATTTCAATATACGATATTTTGAAGATTCCATCTTATATTTCAAGGCTCAAAGTCAAAAATACCTGGTTCCGGCCTTGCTATGACGTGATTCAGTTGTATTTGACAATAATATATTTAAAGAATTCATAATGTTTCGAGTTAATCTAGGATGAACGTCTCAATACTTACCGTGCAGGAGAGCTCCAAATAAATCTTTGCAGATACCTGACAGATAATATAACTATGTTTATTGATTCGGATCACGTCGGCGACAACACCTCAAATGTTGTTCGTTATAATCGGATAGTCAAAATACCCAGAAACTCGATTGCGTTATAAATGATGGAGCGATGGCGCAGATGCTATCATTCCATAGAACATCGCCTCGCGGACCGCCGAACACAAACGACAACCCGCATTCACAAGTTCACTCGGTGACGCGATCCGAAGAACTGACTCTACGAAGGCGCCTCGAAGTGAAAGTTCGAACCGCTCCATCTCCCGCGATTGATCTAATTGATTTTTCACTCTGCACACAACTCGTTTCCGAACGGTACAAATTGCCGCTTAATAGCTCTTTATGAGGGTTCGAGCCTTCTCTGCGGTCTTGTCGCTTCCTTTTTCGTCCGTAATACGAGGCTAGAGCTAAGTTGTAAGCCGTGTGACGCTGCAAGTATCGCCGTTATGGGCTTAGCTGACTGTTGAAGTCTGTTGACTCAGTGTACGATGTACGTTTCACAATGCTTCATAACAGGGTAGTATAGGTTCCAATGATGCACTGTCAGTTCGTTTTTCCGTAATCCAACTCGACCAAATTAATAACTGGAAATAAATCTGGATGCAATAAATGTGTTACAAGTGGTTTCTGAAGAGTAAAAATTGTCGCTTAATAGTTCTTTATGAGGGATGGAACCTTACCGTCTTGTCGCTTCCTTTTTCGTTTGTATTATGGAGGTAATGCTGAGATGCGCACAACAAGAATCGCCGTTATTGGTTTAACTTACTTTTGAAGTTTGTTAAATCATTGCATGTCTCACGATGCTTTATAAGGCGAACAAAGTGTCACCATACTGTGTCAAATCTCTCTGGGCTCAAACTGTTCCTGTGGCTGAAGAGAACAAACTCCAATGGGAAATTTAACCTCCTTAATAATAATAAATATGAAGTAATGATAAAAACAAACCTTGCGCCTAAACGCCAAAGAGCCATGAGCGTAGAATGTTTTCACGTTTTCTGCGTTTTCTACTAAGTTAAGCAGCAAAGAAATTAGCTTTAGAGCTCACTCAGCTGGCTTAGGAGTCATCAAACTTTATGATTCGTCCCAAGGGTTCACCATTTCGAAATTTTTGTTATGATGAATAGCTAACAATTAGCTCTACAGCTTACTCAGCTGATATTGGAGGTTTCATACTTAATGACGCATTTGTAGATGTCCCAAGAGGCCTCTGGGCTTGAAGTTCATTGCCTGCTATGAATTTGGAATGGAGGTGGTAAACAGTCAGAAAATATTTGTTGTTATGGGTTTTATAATTAAGAAATTCAGTTATTTTAAATGTAAGTAATCCAAGGAATTTCGTATTAATTTTATAAGCGTTACAGAACAAGAAGTATATCAAAACTCTGCATTTACAAGATTGAGTAACCAAAATGGCTCCAGAGCTCATCTAGGGGGCTTCAGACTGATGATTCGTTCCTTGATGTCCGAAGGGTTGGTTCTTCCTCAGTCGATTGGAGGAGGATGAGGAGGGGGGGGGGGCTCTAGATTTTATGATTCGTTTCTAAACGTTTCATGGTGTCTCTATTTCTAATTTTGGCTTCATAGTTTGAATAGCACGATATCACATGAGTAATAGAGTCAAGTCTTTTTGGATTTGTTTGAAAATTGGAAAAAATTATTAGGGAGATCTTGAGATGGTTAGGAATGGTTGAGGAAGGAGCAGGCCATGTAGATGTCCCTAATCATCTTTTCCCTAAGTCTAACATATCCTAAAACACATTTACCGCCTCCGAAACTACTGGCCTAACCTTCCCGATACAGGCGCAAGTAGGTAAAGTAATAATGTGCTTTGAGTGTAACTATTTGAGTTCCTAGGGGAAGCGAAGGCGAACGAGCGTCACTGGCCAACTTCAGATCCATTCGGTTACCATTCAATTAGGACCACTGTTGAATAACAAACCAATTAGCTCTATAGTAAGTTGAATAGCAAAAAAAAAAAAAAAACAAAAAAACTCTGGATTTTACTCAGATGATTTAGAGCTCTAGACTTTATTAGTTTTAGACGTCCCAAGAGCCTTCCATCTCAAATTTTAGCTTCTAATCAGTTAAAAGCCTTTGTTAATTTTGGAAAATAATCATTATTCCGATTCCTCAGCCAAAAACTAATATTTTACACCATTTTGTTCGTAATAAGTTTTTTACCAATGTATTTGGAGACGTTTACATGGCAAGAGTGTGGAACTTGAAACGAGACCACAAAATATAGACACCTAACTAGTAGAAGCTCGCCGAGTGATATCATGTTGATTCAGATGCTGAACCAAATATTTAACCACTGATGTTCGATTTTCAAGACTTAGAGCGAGAATGAAAATCATTTACCCCACTGTGCGCCCAGGGCGGGATCCCCTTTTACAATGTGTCGTCAAGACCGATCAAAATTTTGAAAAATTATAGAATGAAAACTACTTATCGCAGGAGAGTACGGTTAGGACATAAAAATTCATAAAACGATGCGGTTAACGATCATTGCTAAGAGACTTTCAAGTTGTTAATTATGAAGCCGAATCCATCCCCTGTACGTGAACCTCGCGAGAAATAATAGGCATGCCCAAAAAGAGTGAACTGAGCCTCGTAGGTACGTAGATCACAACGAAATTATATTCCACAGAGAGAGGAATTTACTATGGAATAACCTGGCGGGGTCGTAAAAGGTGCCGATTTATGAGAGGAAACAGCCAAGTCAGAAAATAGTGGAGACATTTCATTATGCGCCCATGTGGTAGGAAAATTGGAGTTGCTCGCCCTCCTCCCATTTTGAAGGAAATGTGCTACCTAGGCCGTAGTGGGGCTGCCCCCTTTTTTCGCTCGGTTTTACTGCTCCGACGGAGCCGTAAAAAATATTTGCATAAGCCGCTTAATCCTGGAGAGCTCTGAAGGATGCTTGTTCTCGGTGTACTCCGGGTCAATCCCTTTGAGATGGAGATAGAAAATTGTATTGGTAGGGAGCATTATGTGGACTGGAGAGATGATGAAAGAAAACGATATCTAACCATTATGAATGTAGCATACCAACTAGCCATCTTCAAATATGAATACTTAGCTTGACTAACGAGATTTTTTTGCTGTAGGTAGTCTTGTAAGAACATGTTTCACACTTGTCTCCTCAGGGCTTTAGGGTTCATACGAATGAGTTGCCTACAGAGGAAAAAGTAGGTGTAAGGAGTGAAATAACAAAAGCAACTATTTTTATTTTACCAAACGTATTTTCGGTTTATCATTTTCAATAATGAACCTCTGTAATCAACCAAGAATATAACAAAAACTTCAAACCCCTCTAAACTTTGTTGGTTTACTTTAAAGATACGTAGAATCCAAAAATCAAAATTAAAAAAAAAAATAAATAAATAAAATAAATAAATAAAAATTATATTTTTTTTCAAATTCTGTCTATCTGCCGTACAAAGGTCGAGAAAGCCTGATATATTGATCAAAATCCAGGAGCTACCAAATTCAGTAGAAACAGCATTCCTGTTAGTTTTGACATTTTATGTCTTTGCTATGGCACATAAACTAAAAAAACGTCACGGAAAATTGCTCACGAAAATATTTTGATGATTTCCGCTTACAACCGAGTCGTTGCTAGGGAAATGGTACTTCGTCGTTTTTCATCCCACAAAATTCGTTGACCATTCGTTCGAAAGCTCTCGATTTATCCAACCATATTATGTTAACTACTGCGAAGTGCGTGGCCAACAAGCTGAGTTATGAGCAAGGTTATTTGAATAATTGTGGACACTCAGGTGATCATTCTCAATAATTGATATTGTGAACATTGATTGCCACCGCTTGTTAATTTCTGGTGTTTCGATGGTTTGATTCATAGCAGGTGATCCGAATATTGCGAGAACGGTTTGATTTGTGAAGCGGTGGTTAAATCATTTTAATAGGTAATTTCTATGCTTTACACTCTAGGAAGCTGTAATTTCGTATGTAGCCTCTTTAGGACATTTACTTGACGATGCCCAGGGTCCGGATCAGATGAGTGGCTCTTAAAGCTAATTTCTATGTTTTACACTCTATTAAGCTGTAATTTCGTATGTAGTCTCTTTAGCACATTTACGTGACGATGCCCAGGGTCCGGATCAGCTGAGTGGCTCTTAGAGCGTGAATACGAGTCTTGCACATACTTGTCTTCAACTAAAGACATAAAATGTCACAATGTGTTGCAGACTCGTATGCAAGCGTTTTAGACCTTAGAAATCGAATGGAACCACTCCCAAGCCGCTCTTTTTTATTTTATTATTTTTATAGTTACCATGTGCCATCTTGCATATATATATATATATATATATATATATATATATATATATATATAAATTACTTGATTAGTGGCTCTAAGAGAGCTAATATATGAAACAAAAAGAATGAAACACAGAAATACACTACTACAAAGACTAGTTTTAATATTTCGGCTTGGATGCCTTTTTCAAAATACAAGAGAAAAATCGCGATTCGAATCCGGCCTGCCCCCATCGTCTACTCTAGTACCAAATTAATGAACCACTATGTAACAATCTACATTGCTCTCCTGGCAACCACACAGTGGATCAAAAACCCCTTTTTCCTGGGGACGAAAACAGTCGAAAGTCCTTGGAAGGAGTAGTTTGATATCCGGAACTGTTTAGAGGCTGTTGGAGAGTCACTAACACAGATTCCCACTGGTATACAATTTTTTCTCGTTCAGCTACGATCAATGAATCTTGTCATTGTGCGATAATGGGATATTTAATTTGATAGCACACGTGGTCATTAGCGCATACGAGGCTGTCCAGTTCAGTTTTTTTTTTTTTTTTTTTCTTCTTCTTTTTGGTTTATTATTTCCAATAATAAGCCTATGTGATCGTATAGCAACAAATTTTTATAACCCCCCCTCAAACTTTGTCACTTTACGTTTCAAGGTGCGTAGAATCCAAATTTGAAATGTCCGTCCGCCGTCCGCCGTTCGCCGTCCGCCGTCCGCCGTTCGCCGTCCGGGCCATAAAAGGCCTTAGAATTGACTTAAAAAATCTGTTCTTTCGCACATAGACTCCACTTGGGGTCTAGTTGGTCCTAACTTCTCGCCAGCTTGATCGCTCCACACCCATGGGTGCTATGAGCCAAAAATAGGTGAAAAAGTGTCTTTTTTTTTGTATATTTCAAGTTGTATAGAAATTGGAGATTTATGAGTGAAAAGAAAATGTTAGCTATTAATTTTATGAAAAAAAAAGTATTTTAAATGATACTCTTCTATTCAAAAAGAGATTTTGGATTTTAGGCTATTTTTTGCAATTTTATAGATTTTTTAAAACAAAATTAATGGAGTTCAAGTTTGTAGCATAATTTCGTACATAAATTGTTGAATGTTCTATTTCATAGTTGATAAACTTTATTTGACCAATCTTATGCTAAAAAAATCAATTTAACGATTCTTAGCCATTTTCAGTGATTTTGTCAGCACATTTTTTGAAATTTGACCAATTAAATGATATCAATATACAGTATAGGTAACACTTTTATGTGTTGGAAAGATGACTTGGTAATAAATTGTTTTGTTTATCAACTATATTAAAAAGCGTAAAATTGTGAGATTCCGCTGCTGTAATGGATTGAACCCATTTGTGAAGTCCGAAGGTCTGAGTTCCGATACTAAATATAGGGACTATAAGCGGCGTTTAATAATTATGGACCGGAGATCTACGTAGAAGGGCTGTCTAATACATAAATAATAAACCTTTGTGTAATAATTTGCAGCGTTTTTTTTTTTTTTTTATTTTTTTTTAAGTCGACATCATGGCCAACGTTTCGCAAGGTTGGTTGAATATGTGAGTGTTTTAATAAATCAACTAGAAATATTCCAATTTTACTATGCTCATTTTTGATTTCGAAAAGCAATTACTAGCGGGGTCCGCTGGGGATCGCGACGAATTTGGTGCCTAATGGTTCTCAAATATGTGTAGCATGAGATTTATGAACAATTGGCTGCTACTTATTGCTAACCAGAGGTTCAGATCATTGAATATCACGAAATTTTTGAAACAAAATTTTAAGAAAAAATCGATTTTATGTGGACAATATTATTTTGTAGAGGTTGAAAGAATTTTGAAAAGTTGTAGAGGGAGATATTTTGCATTGATTGAGACCACTGCCAGCTCTCTAACTCGTTTCTTCGATTTTCGGCGATTTTTCAAAGTTCTAGTGACTACGACTCACTACTCGCTTCAATGCAAATTCTCAACAAGTGAGCGCTACATCACAAAAACTTCGAAAAATCGCCAAAAATCGAAGAAATGAGTTATAGAGCTGGGGTAGGTCTCATTCGATGCAAAATATCTTCCTCTACAACTTTTTTTTTTTGGTACAAAAAGAATTTAGGTCAGTTACAAAGGTCAAAAAGTGAGAAAAATGGTCAAAAATTTATTCGTTGGGTCGGAGAAGCTATTTTAGGAATAGAGACATGGGGTATATTAGGATTCGGCTCAAAATTTTCTATAAGAATAGCTAATAAAATAATTTTGTCCACCTAGAATCGGTTTCTGGCCCACTGTGCACCGTACGCTGCTCAACTTGTCCCCCAAACTAACTGTACCGGAGTTTACGAAATTTGTTTCCAGCTAAAGGTCTGTATTCAGTATTTCGCTCCACGGTCAAGGCCAGAAGAATCGTTTTTTTCCCTCCAAGGACCTCCCGACTAGTTCGGAGCCACCCCCGAACTCACCCCTTGAAAAACCCTTTCACCGGAATGTCGTCTGCTCCCACGCTTCGTTTCCTTTCCTTCTCTATTTCTTGACTTCCTCTTCTTCTTCCTCATCTTCATCTTCTTCCCCAACCCCATTCTTTTCGGGATTTTTTCGGCAAACAACGCCCACGCCTGGGGCCAATTCTCCCGGTTAGTTCTGACTGAGTAAATAAAGATCAAGAATGAGGATCTTATTTTTCCAAAGGAATCTCCCGTTTCTTTTTCCTTTTCACCTAATCAGATTGCTATGAACGATAAGTGACTTACCTACCAACAAATGATATAATACTGCTAATGACCTCATGTACTATTCGTGCATGACGTTCCAGAAGTACGGGCGCGTTGCACGAGCCTTTATGATATCCAGATATGGATACCTATATGCTAACTGTGGTAGGGGCGAGATGATTTTTGAAACATTCCCTTGCTAGCATATCAGCAACGATTCAGCTCATACGATCAACAATAAAGTGCTGAAGAAACCTAAATTAAGCAGAACGAGTGGTTTTTAGCTTACTTGAATTACTCCCTATGTGAAGACGAGGAAAAGACCAACTTTGAATGCCTCTGGAAGCACAATAATCAGTAAATGTTGAAACATAATTGTTTTGGGATTTTGTCTGGAAAAGGATGGAATCTCGCACATATTTTTCTAAATAGGAAAACACCTTTTGTTACAGTCGAATGACATCCCCCAAAGTCGACCCCTAATTTCATACCATAACCTGGCGTCAACGAACATGAAAAAATTGAAAATGCTTTTCTTCAGAATGCACATACCAGGGTACATCTCTTCAACCAGTTTCAATTAGAAAATTTGAGGTATTTGTATAATCATCCGCGCGGAGTTAGTCGAAAGTCATTTTATTGAATCATGTTTGAATTTGATCCATTTCCCAAGTTTGATTGATTATGCGTCCAGCAAACAAAGCCTTGAGTAGATCTCATTTATAGTCGCTTATTATGGATTATAGTCATGATAAACCAATTAAAAGTAAAAGGGAAATTCAATTTCACGACATATTGAGTGACAAATAAAAGTTAGGGATAAAATAATTTCATCTGGTTTGATATTTAGATGACCGACATGAGAGGTTTGATCGAAGGAGAATTCATTTAAAGGGAAAACTCAATTTTCACTGGGGAAACGAATAATTCCCTTTGAAATACACGATAGCAAAGTATAGAAGGTTATTCCGAGGAAAGGCAAATCGTTCAACCAATCAGGTATCAATTTTAATTATGACTTGCTAACGGGCAAAACTTCTGTCAATTCTCCATATCCGTAATGAGATTACGTAGATAGGTTAGTTCTTTCTCATGAGGTTAGGGTTCAATCGGATTGGTTGGTGGGAGGAGGGGGGGGGGGGGGATAATTATGTAGCGTGAACTGTAGAATGCATTGGAGTATTTCTGTAGTTATTCACGAGAATAACATCGATTTATTATGATCTATTTGTCACATTTCGTCCAAGCTCAGGGAGTAGATAGATATATATATTCTATGGAAATTTCCTGTGAATTATATTGTGATTGGTGGAGTAATAACTATAGCGCATGCGCAAAACTAAAATCGATCGACACAGACAATACTCCAAGACTAATGAACTGATCATTATGAAATTTTCAAGGATTGTGCAGTTTAGCTCCTAGACGTTCTCCTGCAAATTAACATGTTTAATGTTTTAGGGCTGGGGGTCGTTCTGTGAATTCCGACACGCAAATCTGCAACGTTTTTTTGACATTTTCATGTCTTTCATATGGCACATAACAAAACAATCGTCACGAAAAAAATTGTCCCAAGTGGCCACAACGATGATTATGACCATCAGAAATGACGTTGACCATTCATAGGTAAACACATGAAAATGTCCCAATGCGTTGCAGACTCGTATGCAAGCGTTTGTTTGTATTAATTTCTGATGATTTCCGCTTACAACCGAGTCGTTGCTAGGGAAATGGTACTTCGTCGTTTTTCATCCCACAAAACTCGTTGACCATTCGTTCGAAAGCTCTCGATTTATCCAACCATATTATGTTAACTACTGCGAAGTGCGTGGCCAACAAGCTGAGTTATGAGCATGGTTATTTGAATAATTGTATACACTCAGGTGATCATTCTCAATAATTGATATTGTGAACATGATTGCAACCGCTTGTTAATTTCTGATGATTTCATTGAGCTGGTGTTTCGATGATTTGATTCATAGCAGGTGATCCGAATATTGCGAGAACGGTTTGATTTGTGAAGCGGTGGTTAAATCATTATAATAGGTAATTTCTATACTTTACACTCTAGGAAGCTGTAATTTCGTATGTAGCCTCTTTAGGACATTTACTTGACGATGCCCAGGGTCCGGATCAGATGAGTGGCTCTTAAAGCTAATTTCTATGCATTACGCTCTAGGAAGCTGTAATTTCGTGTGTAACCTCTTTGGGACATTTACTTGACGATGCCCAGGGTCCGGATCAGATGAGTGGCTCTTAAAGCTATTTTTTATGCTTTACGCTCTAGCAAGCTGTAATTTCGCTTGTAGCCTCTTTAGGACATTTACTTGACGATGCCCAGGGTCCGGATCAGATGAGTGGCTCTTAAAGCTATTTTTTATGCTTTACACTCTAGGAAGCTGTAATTTCGTATGTAGCCTCTTCAGGACATTTACTTGACGATGCCCAGGGTCCGGATCAGATGAGTGGCTCTTAGAGCTAATTTCTATGCTTTACACTCTAGGAAGCTGTAATTTCGTATGTAGCCTCTTTAGGACATTTACTTGACGATGCCCAGGGTCCGGATCAGATGAGTGGCCCTTAGAGCTAATTTCTATGCTTTACACTCTAGGAAGCTGTAATTTCGTATGTAGCCTCTTTAGGACATTTACTTGACGATGCCCAGGGTCCGGATCAGATGAGTGGCTCTTAGAGCTAATTTCTATGCTTTACACTCTAGGAAGCTGTAATTTCGTATGTAGCCTCTTTAGGACATTCAATTGACGATGCCCAGGGTCCGGATCAGATGAGTGGCTCTTAGAGCTATTTTTTATGCTTTACACTCTAGGAAGCTGTAATTTCGTATGTAGCCTCTTTAGGACATTTACTTGACGATGCCCAGGGTCCGGATCAGATGAGTGGCTCTTAGAGCTAATTTCTATGCTTTACAATCTAGGAAGCTGTAATTTCGTATGTAGCCTCTTTAGGACATTTACTTGACGATGCCCAGGGTCCGGATCAGATGAGTGGCACTTAGAGCTAATTTCTATGCTTTACACTCTAGGAAGCTGTAATTTCGTATGTAGCCTCTTTAGGACATTTACTTGACGATGCCCAGGGTCCGGATCAGATGAGTGGCTCTTAGAGCTAATTTCTATGCTTTACGCTCTAGGAAGCTGTAATTTCGTATGTAGCCTCTTTAGGACATTTAATTGACGATGCCCAGGGTCCGGATTAGATGAGTGGCTCTTAGAGCTAATTTCTATGCTTTACACTCTAGGAAGCTGTTATTTCGTATGTAGCCTCTTTAGGACATTTACTTGACGATGCCCAGGGTCCGGATCAGCTGAGTGGCTCTTAGAGCTTGCATACGAGTCTGCAACTAAAGACATAAAATGTCCCAATGTGTTGCAGACTCGTATGCAAGCGTACTTTGGTATGAGTCCCATCGGAAATATCTAATGGTAAAATAAAAATGTATATAAATATAATAAATTGTTTTGGTTAATTAGAATATTTTCTTTTTTCTTGACCTTAAAAAACTATATCTAATTTCTCCCTTGCGAGGGAAAAACATTAAACATGATTTAATGTTTTTCCCTCTCAAGGGAGAAATTATGAAATCGTTGTAGAATTCTTCTTCTTACTGCACTCATCAACTTAGAGTAGGATAATTTGGCAGCAGCTGAT
The DNA here is from genome assembly GCA_030762985.1 of Adelphocoris suturalis. Lineage (NCBI taxonomy): Eukaryota > Metazoa > Arthropoda > Insecta > Hemiptera > Miridae > Adelphocoris > Adelphocoris suturalis. The sequence continues at coordinate 26,139,971 of CM061041.1, read as the reverse complement.
TGGAAAAAAGGAAGAAGTTTTTCATTACAGTTGGAGTAATTTTAGTCTGTGCGCATGCGCAAACGTTGATTTCTTGTAACGTCGTCTTATCAATCATTTTATACAAAGTGTCTTTTAGAGGTTTTGAAACCGCTGCGACCAAGTCTTGATCAGCTGAGTGAATTAAGTTCTCTCCCGTTCACCCTTGGAAGTTGAAATCGGATAGCGAGACCCTCTGGGATATCAAGATATGAATAAACTCAGGGGCTTTTGACATTTTCATGTCTTTCATATGGCACATAACAAAAAAATCGTCACGAAAAAAATTGTCCCAAGTGGCCACAACGATGATTATGACCATCAGAAATGACGTTGACCATTCATAGGTAAACACATGAAAATTTCCCAATGCGTTGCAGACTCGTATTTCCTAATCAGCTTAGCTCGCTAAATTCTCTACTGCTTTCTCTAGGGAGTAGAAATTTGATAGGGAGATTCTCTGAGACAATATGAGACGAAAGAATTGATGGGTTCTATTCTGATCAACTGAGTTGGCTTAAATATGTCCTATTCACCCCAGGAATGTGAACTTTGATAGGGAGCTTCTCCATGGAATTAAGGATGAACACAATTACGGGTTCTAACCTGATCAGCTATGTGAGCTAAATTCACTCCTGTTCATCCTAGGAAATTTAAATTTGACAGGAAGCTTGTTTCGGACAACAAATGTCGAATGAAATTACTGACACCATCCTGAGCAGCCCGTACATTCTAACCTCTTCTTCCTCCACCAGCAAAAAATTCATGATATCATCCAGTTTCGGCCAAGCCAATCGTCAGGTTCTCTCGCTCTGACTATAGCTATAGTTTCTACATTCCAAACCTTCTCCCTAAGAGTGTACGGTGATATCCAAAGTCTGTATCTCCATACTAACAAGGTTTATGGTGATATTCGTCGCCAAATCTTGTTCTCCTAATTTCGTAATAACTGAGAGTGCATGGTGGTACTTCCGTTGAACTCAAAGTGCTTGCCTGTCTCTGTCTAAGGTGATATTGCTTTGCCGGGCTTATCCATACTAAGTACCTACAACTACTTTCCTCCACTCACTTATCAGTACAATAATCACATAGGATAAATACTAGCGAGATATTCAGTGTGAACCTTAAATTTTAATTCATAACTTTTCACATTCAAAAATCGCGGAAACATGTTAACATGTTTGTATGCTCGCGGTCAAGTTTCTGGAGAATGATTCGGAGCAGGAAATATTGGGGAAGTTCACACCCCGGCCGTCAAGTTGCACTCCTGAGCCATCACACCCCTTCCGAAATCCTGGATCCACTATACCGAGCGGGAAGAAGAGAGAGGTCACCAAAGGGTATAAAACAACCCAGGAAGGCTATCTGGAAACTCAGTTCGCGCTCGGCAAACAGTCATACATTTCTTCTCAAACCTCTCTTACCTTACACAGGCTACGGCCTTAAACCTCACTTACTCCCCTTTACCTAATATAAAATTGTAAAATATCACAAATCTTTCAAGTTCAATCATATATATCTCACAAAAATCTCGAACTATAAGCCTAATATTCCTAAGATTTTGGTTCCGCAGTTAAAACATTTAATATAGTATAGATCCACTAAATGAGAGTTCTCTTTAACCCTAGTAATTTCTAATTTTCCAAAAATACTCTGAGATTGCCATAGGGCACGCTTAGCAGGCTTGCTTGCGGGCATGTTTCATAAGTAGTTACCTACTCTCACATTTAACAAAAATAAACATCATCTCGCAGAACGCATACAGAGTAAGAACCTTTTTTTTTTTTTTTATCCTACGCCGATTGTCTAGGCTCTTGAGCCATAAGACTTCTTGCAGCCCAATACAATTTCGCTGTTTTTGACCAGCGAAATTGTATTGACCAGTAAGAACCTAATTTCTAATAATTCGACAGACTTAGAAGTGGCAGATAGAGTGTCACCTCACCTTTCTTCGAGACTACAATGGTCAACTTTATTCTCCCCACCCATATATGAACACCTTCCAAATAGTCCTTAGAGAAATTCAAGAAGAAACAAACCTGAAATGGCAGAGCATTCTTCAGAATAGTGTCAATTTCTTTCGTAAAACCTCAAATACTGGGACTGAGTTTTTAGTGTTCGCATTTCAAAATTACACCGAAAACAAGGATGCACTGTTGTACATCATTGCAGTTGGAGAAAGATTTACCACAACAGAGAACGACACCAGAGTACATCATGATGATACTGACGAATGAGGCTGGCTGCTTCAACACTACTACTAATGATTTCATTGGTAAGTGGCATTCCGATAAACGTATTTTAAAGGAAGTATATTTTCGAGGTCAAACTTATTCACTGCGCTCGCCATATTAGTAACCAAATGTGTTGAGTTTCAGTAGCTGAAAGCGTTGCTTCTTCTCCCCTCGGTGGCCAAAAGTGATAAGGCATCCAAAATCTCAATTCACAAGCAGGGTTCAAAAGTGATTTGGGTGTTTTCAGAGATTTGATTTTGAGGAGTTATCTGTGTTTCATCCTGAACATCGTAATTATAATCACTATGACCTTCGGAAATTCCTCCAACCAGCCAACAAATAAATTGAAGGCGGTCGAAGAATAAGTTTTTGTCGATCAGATTGGTATCGCTGCCACGATGGGATGTTGATCCAGTGGATGGATAGAGGGAAAACGGCCGACCCTTCTCCTTTGCAGGGACGAGTTTATCTGAAAGGGCTGAGCTGGCAGTCTTCCACGACGTACCAAGATTGGCATTTACATAGGAAAACTCTTAGGACAACCGTAGGCTTGGAAGTTATTTTCTCTGGAGTCCGGTGGGGACTAACTAACTTGGCTCGGGTTCATATGGAATCCTGTCTCCCGGGGTTTCCTCACAAATCAGTTAATCTAAACTTCGGATTTTGACGCCGTAATTGCAATTTAATGACCCGTATATAATTACTCAGACAAGGCAATTTAAGACTGGGTCATTCAATATTTTTCTGATGGGAGTTAGGGTAAGGATGGCTTATTGATGAAGAGTGACGATGGAAAAATGAAAATCCACCAGAACTACGAAACGGTGCAACTTCAATCTCAAGAGTTTGCAACTTCTTTGTACCTTACGAAACCAGATTTCTGCCAATGCTTCGTAGAAACCTCATTCCAAAGTACAGATAAGCTGAACTTTTTAAGACAGCAATGACATTTTGAAGGTTTTGAAAAATTATGTGGCTATTTGATAAAGCAAGCACTGACATCATTTATTCTGTAGTGATTGTTTGCATTCCAAGACAAGAAATCATCGTCGGCTAATATTAAAAACACGTTTGATGTTTACCTGAACCTTTTACAAGATTCATCGTGTCGCTGAAATCTGGGAAGATGTTTTGCAACAATATTTTAGAGCACGGAAAGTGGTGGAAAAGTTTGATTGAAACTCGTTATAAAGTTTTTGCAATCACCCATGGTTTACAGGGCATTAGCATGCCCTTTCTTTCGGGTTTCCTCAACCCTTTTTTCATCCCCAGAAGTTTGGTCGTTCGCGCTAGGAGTAAGTAAGAAAAGAGGGAGTTAGGGATCTCTTTAATATTGGGATCATCCCATTCCGCTTCGCAACGCTCCCGAGTTCTCATTTTTAGACATCAAAGACGAGCAGTGGAAAACACTTAAAGATAGATCAGAAGAAATTAAACATCGAATCAAAGCGGTGTCCCTTGGAGAGGAGGAATCCGTGGAACACGTTGTTTGTTGATTAACTTTTGATCAAAGGATAGTCCAACTTCATTGTAAAATTACCAATATCGATAAGTTTTAGTGAACTTTTGAAGTGTAATTAGAATTTCGGTTTGCTATTCTTAAGGCAATTAATTAGTGTTTTTTTAAATTTGCCATTATTATAGTTGCTGAAGTTTATACAGTTGTCGTCTCAAAGTTAGTTTCTACATCGAATTTCAACGAAACGCCTACGCAAAGAACCTGAGGCATTATTTTACCTGAGACATTATTTTTATTTGTCCACAATATAGAACGGAAAGAGGACAAATGTTCAACAGCCCCTCTGATGTTGTCCAAAACCCATTTAATTTATAATTTTTACTAGCGCTAGAAAGTGAAGAAGTTTACTCTATTATATTCAAATTTTCTACTAATATTAATCGTAAAATTTAATTGTTATGAAAATCATGTAGTACTTACAACTGTATGTGTACAAAATTTGTAAATATCTCATTATTATTATTACTGTAAAATATGGCTGTAAGGTTTTTATGCTGATGCCAATAAAAAAAAAAGAACCTGAAGAAACAACCTATCCCGGTTGTGAACATATGAAGAATTTCAGCAAAACCTTCGATTTCGAGCGAAATTCAAAATCAATGTTCATCGTCCGTCTCTGCGATTTTCTTTTGATCCCGAATCAGCCAAGATTGTGAATAAGAATTGTGATCATTTTTGAAGGAGGATAGGTAACTCCTGTCTACTGAAATAAGCATCCGCATTTTGTTACATTGATTTTAGTATAATCTCTGCTTAAAGATCCGCCTGTCGGCAGTTGGGAAATGACGATGCGCAAACCCCGAACCCGTGGACTTTCATCCGATTTCAAAGACATATCGGAGATTGAATGGTTTATCTGGTAAGGATTAGGTTCCTATTTGAAATATTGCAATAATCTACAGGTGCACTCGTGTTATGGATACTATATTCTATCAAAATTTCATAGCTTGAATGGTGTATCTTTCAAGGTTATTATGTATACACTGATGTAACGGATACGAGGAAGCTAAGCGCCTCACCTACTTGGCAGACATTTTTTGTTTGATTTGAAAGAACTCAGTTGAACAGAATGATATCATTTAGTGCAAAGTACGACCAACCCTTTGCATTTCCGTGGATGTTGGAAGGGATAGAACCATCAACACGACTGTGAATGGCAAAATGAGTTTGGCGTGCAGGAGTAGGTTGTACTTCTGTGGATCGCCTCAAATATATTCTGTTTTCTAGTCGCAACTGCCTAAGCTCGGGGAGGAGGGGGGGGGGGGTGCTCTAGACTCCCTATTTATAAGCCAATGATCCCCGTAGCAGGGCAATCAAATACTGAAACAATAAACCTGAGTGCTATAATTTGTACCGTATTTAATTAATACGTCAAATTTTTTGATATTTCAGTAAGATTTTTGAGTATTTTTGATACGTCAACTTACAAGTTTTAAGTAAGGGTATTTATTCATTTATTTTTATTTATTTGTTATTTATTTTTATTGCAAAGCTTCATTGTGTAAATAATAAACCTAAACACACATATTCAATTTAGGGCAATTTACTATGACCAACATGTATGATGTCTAATTAATGAGTATTTCAGTCAGTATGGAATATTTTTGACGTATCACCACGATAAAAAGGTACAAACTAAGAAATGGTATGGTACTCTGGTATACAATCGAATCTGGATGACTACGATTGACCATTGATCCAATGGATTACCATTAGGATTACCAGCGAAGACGTTACAAATATTTCACGTGTTGGATATAATTGATAATGGATTTTTGAAGTTTTCCCGTTTCCGGCAGTCACGTATTACGACGATGTGAAATTGCGCCAATGAATCATGGTCACAGTTTTTAAACTCAAAGAATAATTATTCATCAGTTTATTGTTTCTCCTTGAGATAGATCCACGGATTTGCCGATCGATGCCAATCAGGAACAAAAAAAAAATGACCTTGTTAGAGCATAATTTGTCTATTTTCATAATTACTTATGGCTACTTCAAAACAATTTCATACATGTTATGTTTTTCACTTATGTTAGCGAATTTTCGTAAAAAATGAAGCTATTGCAATGGCTCGGAAAATGTTAAAATAAAAATTTTTGGGAAATTTCTTCATTGAAATCCGTTTTGAGACATTCTGAAGCGAATTGCAGAGTTTAACGCTTGTTAGTGAATTTTTGTATGTGCGAATTTTCGAAAAAAAATGAAGCTATTGCAATGGGTCGAAAAATTCTAAAATCGAAATTTTTGAAGAATGTCTTCATTGAAATCCGTTTTGAGGCATTCTTAAACGAATCCTAGAGTTTAATGCTTTTTAATATATATTTTAATGAGAAACTACTTCAGGCAATGTAGTTGAATAATACCTAAATAGAAAAAATAAATCATGAAAACTAGTCGAGAATAGTGTGAATAGTTTATTTCTCCATCCATCACTCCTCCTCATAAATAGTTCGCGTGACCAAAACGAACTCCTCAATTTTGCGAAGAATAAAAAAAACATCCATTACAATTGCTAACATTTTGAGATGGGGCAATAGAAATGTGTGATGACACTCATCACTCCTTGGTAAAGTAATTAATACACAGTTTTACGTTTTTGAGCTACATTTTGTAAAACCGAATGCCTTACTCTGATGGAAGTATCCAATAATTGGTAGTTATGAATCGGTTCAGAGGTAGAAATCAACATTTGAGACCGAACATTAGGAGAGTAAGAAAGGGATAGGTGAACGATTGGGTTTTGAGAATGACAAGTAAGAACGGCAAGGAGAGGAAAAATTTTTCTTTAGTTCAGACTAATCATTTACGCTATAACCTCACAATTTTGAAAATGTTGTTAAAATTTAAAGATTCTGAAAAAAATTGAAATTCTACATACATACATACATACATACATCAACGGACAAAGTGAACACAATAGCTCATTTTATTTATTTATTTATTTATTTTTTTAAAGAAAATGCTCTCAAAATCTTGGGGGTTTTAAATTTGTTATCATTGGGGTAAACGGAAGGGGCAATTTTAATTAATCATGATCTTTTAGTTTCAATTTGCGAAAAACCTCTACTTGAAGTATTTGGTCTCTTCCTGGATCCATTCTCAGTAAATTAAATTTTTATGATTTGGAAAGGATACCGATATATCGGAATATTGGATTGGAAACTGATATATTGTGATATTTTCAATCTATTTACGTGAATCTTTCATTTTTTGATTTCACAATCGAAGAGCACTTCATACATAATAATTATGATTGGGGTGGAGAAGAGGGAGGGGTTGCATGTTCTATATTCATGCTAGGTTATAATTATAATAGATCAAGTGAAACATGGTCTATTCAACATTCTTACCCAAATCATATTCCTACCTACAGCACATACGAACAGTACAGAGTCCCTGTAATGCATGCATTACTGACCAATCCTTTGCTTTTCCTTTACAATTCTATTTAAGTTTGAAGATTCACATATTACTGGTTCACATGAGCACGATATTACATAGATGGCGCAAGGTTTATTTTATGCGTGCAGAAGAATGAATAGGCTGTTCATACAAAACATATAAAGGTGTATCATTCGCAGTTTTCCCCCAATTCTTTCTCTCACTTTCGTTTTGTACGGGAAAAAAAGCAATTAGAGCGATTGTAGGGAAATGAGGAAATCCCACGGTATTTTATAATATTGTGCCGGTTGGGAAGGAGGGAGAACGTGTTTTTCCTAGCAGTGAACGGACTACGAAGAAAGAAAGGATGAAAATCATAAAAGGGCCCGGTCGTTGGCTCACTGAGCTGTTCCTGGAGGTTCGTATTTTATTAGTAGAATTGGAAATGACAAATTTAAAAGGGACCGTCTGTCACTTATTTCGCTAACACCTCTCCTATTGGAAAGTGATGAAAAGAGCGGAGGCACAACTGGATGACATTTATTTTCTCTCTGTATTTCCGTCTTCAGTGATTCGGGTTGAAACTTGTTTCTTTTGCAAAGGCGACACGAGAGCCACTCAAATTTATTATTTACATTCCTCTTAGACTTTTGTAAAGCCTGCTACGCTTATTCGTTCTTGCTGGATGTTATACCTAAGTCACTCGCAGAATGTTTTCAAAGCTAGGAAAGTGCTTTTGACATGACTAATGTGTGAAAGTATTATGGGATAAAAACTCGAAAATCATGAGATCTCGCAACAATAGTAGTCAACTCAATCAACGTCTACGTCGATAAATTGAATTTATCATTTTTATTTTCTATGGACGAAATGATGAAGTGCAGACGGTGTAATATTTTATTGCAGTAATCTTCTTTCATTTCTCCCTGTAGAAGCATTGTTTTTTGAATTTTCAAGAGGGCTTGCCCCTCCTCCTGGGGCCCAAAGGGCCAAGTTTTTTATTACTTTCAATATTGAACCTTTGTACTTAATCGACAAAAAAAGAAGATTTCAACCCCCACCTTACTCAAAATTTGTTGTTTTACTTTTCAAGATGCGTAAAATCCAAAAATTGAAAGAAAAAAAAAATCCGTCCGTCCGCTGTATGCTGCGCCGTTCAGAGCTTTTTTCTCAAACTCCTGGACCAAAGTTATGAAATTTTTCCCTAAAACCAAACATCGGCCGGGGAAGTTCCAGTACCATCAGCATCAATTTTGATAAACCATAAAGGTTATTAATTAAGGACTAAAATATTCAAAAATTAAGAGCTCGAAAGCGTTTAGGATAACGGCAATGCTTTTTTGTTTGTTGTGCGTTGAACCGTTCACTTTTCCTAAGGGCTAGGACTGCGAAAAATCACCTTCGGATTTCCAGGTGCGAGAATTCGGAGAAATCATGCGCTGCAAATATTGTTATACAGGCGAGTGGATAGAGCGACCGGATGGGGGCGGCACGCTAGCCGTGTAACGAACCGGCAGGGCTTTTAATCCCGGCGGAGACAACAATATTGACAAAAGTAAAGCTGATGAATGAAAAGAAAATAAATTGAAAAAGAAAACATTAATGAAGAAGAAAACGTGTGTTCTCTTAAAATCGGACACTCCATTCTAATTAGCATGATATTCGTCTTCCAACTGAGTATAGTTTTCAGTTTATTCAGGTTTTTAGTGCTCGGAAAGTTGATCGAGTTCAGTTGAGAAATACAGAACGTTTTTCGTGTAGAATGGTTTTGCATATGCACGCAGACATCTTTGGAGCTCCTAATGGGATGATCCTCCAAAGGATTTATTTATAGCCTCAATCGGACGATTCTTGAATCTTGCATAAAAATCAGGTGATAAAAGAGGGAGCTGTTGCAGAAATTTGAAGGTTGATAGTGTATACTAAAGTGATTAAAATCATCTAAATAACGGACTGTAAAATATTTGAAAATTTCAATGAAATTTCGTATCAACGGAACAACGCGGGTAGAATGAAACAACGAATTCAGGCGTTTTCTATTGCAGAAATTAAAGGTAGATGGTATTTATAGGTAAATGGCGAAAGAATTTAATTTAAATGAGTCTCTATGATTTTCTATTAAAAAGTCTAGGATTGCTATTTTGATTTCTGTAAGGTGGTCACCATTCAATTTCAATTTTTTGTGATTTTGGTAGTTGGTTTGGAATTGATGACACTTCGTTTTCTTATACTTATTCGTCTTCACGATATGAACAGGTGTTGAAGGAGGGGTTTGAAAAGGCGCTTTCGTTCAATTAACCCCTGCTAACTACCTCCGAGTACATTGGGGCTGCATTAGCTTGCATGAGGAAACCAGTGACAATGGTAGACGGATAATTAGTCTAGATGTCTTAAGGGATTGGATTGTCTTTTTATTTCAACAAAAAATTTCCCTGGCATTATGGAAGTCGAATGATGGAATAACAACTAACCAAAAAGATGACATCCGTATATATCCTGTATTCAGTATTGTGACAGAGTTCCCGTCATACCCATCGGGATCTCAGAGAATGCGCTGTCGTCGCCCCGTTGGTGAACAACGGGCGTCGCACGCCTTTTCTCGTGTCCTTGAGAAGCTGAGTTTGGCGTTGGATGGGTGATCCAGGTCCCTGGAAACCAATCTACTCCGAACATAGCTCATTAATGCTATTAGTAGGAGTGGTATCTCTCTGACGGGATACTGTCACTCTCCTCTACCTCTTTGTCGAGGATTTAGGACCCCATTGCACCTCTGGGGGGCTACCTAGATCCCTGATATGGTAGCAGAGCGTGGTTAGGATTATGGACGGCTAACGCCTAGTAATCCAATCCACTATATTTGGGGCATTAATGTTTCAGAAGAAACATGGCCCGGGGTCCCAGGAGGAATTCCCATTATCACCCTTTGGTATATAAATAATTTCATTAGTCTTTGACTTATAATTTCTCTTTTATTCCCCTTTTTATATTTTCAATTTCATACCTATGGTATACCTGGCCTTTGCCATTTTTATTATTCTATATACCCGGCCATTGTTCCCAATTATTCAAGGGCATTGTTCCCAATTATTCAATTTCCAGGGCTAATACCCAATTTAAGTCCCCAATGTTGGGCATATTAATTTATATCTCTTTTATTTTCCTTAAGGTATAAGTCTCCATAGTTGAGCCACCGTTTTGTCCCGATTGTTCCAATCTTTGACTGGGGGTTAATCACCTAATGAATACTTCTTATAAAGATTCATTGTTTGAGAAGCTGAGTTTTGCGTTGGATCCAGGTCCCTGGAAACCAATCTACTCCGAACATAGCTCATTAATGCTATTAGTAGGAGTGGTATCTCTCTGACGGGATACTGTCAACCTCCTCTACCTTTTTATCGAGGATTTAGGCCCCCATTGCACCTCTGGGGGGGAACCTAGATCCCTGATACCGGGGACCGGCGATTCCTTCCCGACCTCCAAAAAGCATGGCGATTCCTTCCCCTTAAAGTGTTGGCGATTCCTTCCGGTTACACAATTCCTTCCGCCGTGCAATTGGCGATTCCTTCCCGTTACTCAATTGCTTCCCGCCCAGGGGTTGGTTAGTTTTGAAACAAAAATTGACTCTTTATAGGATTAAACCCTGAATTGCACAATTAAGTAATTAAAAACCAAATCAAAGTATTTCAATCACCAAGTATTAAAATCACAATAATTACGAAATAAAAAATCCGTCGTAAAGTTCACGTCTCAATTTCATTACTCAAAAATCCCCCCAAATTTAACATTGACCCTTTTAGCAAATTGGTAAGGGAAATCGTCGGTATTTTGCCGAGCGATCGATCAGTTGCCGGATCCTTTTTTTCTTTTTCTTTTTTTTTTTTTGTCTGACTCTTAGGAGTATGTTGGTCGCTGTCATAGATCGTAATGTAGATTTCGGTTTGGAAAGCTATTAAACCATCTACGAGTACGAAACTAAATATGTGGGGATGAGGCGAATGAAAGTGTCGTTTAAAATGGAAATGAAATGATTCGCAAGCATCCATCCATATCATCGATCATCTATTATAACTAAACTAAACTTGCAACTTTTTGTTTTGCGACTCCTCTTGACGGGCCTTATCACTTTGAGATTGGAGGGAAGGAATCGCCGAACCTCTGCTCACTGGCAGGTCTCACACCGGAAGGAATCGCCATCTCCCTCGGGTTGCAAGGTCCAACTTTCACTTTGACGGGAAGGAATCGCCGGTTCCCCCCTGACACGGTAGCAGGGCGTGATACTATCCTTTACAGTATGTTATACCATTCTGAGGGGTGAATATTCATTCAGACCTTCCTAAGCTTCATATGAAAGATGATTCGTATTGTCAAACCCTATTTTTAGAAAATCGGTGCTATCTGGAGCTGTTGGAAATACACCTAGTAGATATTGTGACAAATATATCACAGTCGTCTGATGTTGAAAAACATTTGAACCTGAATGCATCCCAAGTTTTTCACTGATTTCCCCCCGACCGATTATTGCAGAACTCCATGCAGTTACCTGATACAGAACTACATACAAGAGGTCAGCTTTGGGTTTATGATGGTGCGTACCATGTACATTTGGTCGGCTTACACTAAACTATGGAATATTGTAATATAAATTAAAGTGGTACCTTTAATTATTACAATTCTATTACAAAACAAAGCTGTCGTCGTAAGACGAGTCATTGTGTCATTCTTAAACTCTGGTCATCGGTAACAGCCCTACGAATGTAAAATCCATCCTCCACATTAAATATGTGGGTAACTAAGGCATCGGCTCTGAAAAATTCTTATGCCAATCACAACGTCCTTCCGACAAGCTTGTGTTGATTGAGTACATTCATTAATTGGGGTTTCCTGAAACTTACAGCAAGGCCGGCTACATCCTGAAGTGGTAACATCAATGAAGCATAACACAACTTTTCGCCAGCATTTCGGTTGTTCTGATTTACTGATTTATCCTACATGTACCGATCGCAGTCTAAACAATGTTATGTTTTATTCAGTTTACGACTCTTTAAACTTATAATTGCTCTTGTTATTTCCAGAGTAATGTTGGAATGGATAAAACATGACTGTGAGACTCCTATATCGGAATAAATATTACTGGAAGTTATCCTGATTCAATGAAAAAAATTAGCGAAACTAATGGTGATGGGATTGATACAGTGAGGTTTTTGAATTTACTAGCATATGTACGAGGTGGATAAATTGATCATAAAAGTAAACTCAAAACAGCAGTGAGTGATAGGAATAAGCCCATCCAAATACGAAAGGTCGATGCGACGGCGCACTTAAATAGTCTTAGAAATTAGGTATCATTGATCACTATTAATGCCAGAATCTCACTATAAATCCACATATTATTAGCATAATTTTTTGAAAACCTATATTTTTCATTACTTGAAAATGCAGACTTACCTATTTTCTTTTGGTTGTGGAAGAGGCTTCAGGCACCATTTGAGATAAGGTTCAGCGAGAGAAACCTTAATTTCTAGTTATCATCATAATGTGAAGGGAATTGAAATAAATATGCGTTAGGCTTCTGGAAAGAGTTCGCGGTGGGTCTTATGCTTCTATCTCTGGAAGTAAGTTGATTAGCCTACAGCTTTCCAGCTTTTAAAATAAAGTCTCATTACTTGAGGTACATTGGTGTTGCTCATAGTTCAAGGCCTACTGTAATGATGTTCACCAATTACGTCTGTTCTTTCCAGTTCCTAACGCCCAAAATCAAACGCACATCATCAGCCACTATCCGCCCAGCAAAGTTTGGGTCGTCCACACTTCGCTTTTTGAAATTTTTCTTCAAGTAAGTTTTAAGGGATCTTATTCGGGTCCACTTAGACTATGTGTCCTGCCCAATGGAGTCTCCAAAGCTTGATTATTACAATGGCACCCCATTCTTTATAAAGGTTCACGACTTCAGCATTTGCGCTTCGTCTCCATGCCATTTCTTCTGAGTCTAATGAGGCCCACAAAATTTCACGGAGTTTCACTCAAATCCACAGTTCTCCTTCCATAGCATTCGTTAGCGACCAGGGTTCAGAGCCCTATAAGTTAGGAATGCGACCGACCTAATTAAGGTAATGTAGAGGAAGTTTAGTTGTGCTAGAGTAGAGATCATCCCGTTTTTCAATTTTGGAAGGAGACCGCAATAGCATCTGGTGGCTGAATGAATTATTCTTTATGTTTCTGCTTTCTTGCTTTACTACTGTTTACCTGTGAGCCTGGAAATAACAATTTATCAACCGTTTTAAAGAGAAGGTTATTTACAGTATTGTTTCGAGAACATGAGTGGAGGAGTTAGCGTTGTTTCATCACTAGAAGTAATAAACTGAAATACTCCGCTACATTCATATTTTAATTTATTGATGAGAAGATTTTCCTGGTCAAAACCAAATCATGTTCCAGTTCATAAAATAATAATATTTTCAGACAACCTAGAGAAAAATTATCACTAATTGAGGTAGTTGCAACACAACCATTACGTCACATATTGCGGTGGTATAAACACAACGATTACGTATCAGGTCGTAACACCGCTTCAGTATCATATTAAGGTAACTGGTGACAATACAACAGTTTCATATTAATGAAGTAACAGTGCATTAGTTACACATTAGGGGAGTAACAAAACAACGGTTGCAAACTAAAATAGTAACAATAAATCAGTTACATATTAAGGTAGTAACAACAGAACAGTGACATATTTAGGTAGTAACGATGCAGCAGTTACATATTGAGTTAAGGATAACAACTGCATACATGACACCTATTATAAACACAAATGTCTCATTGGGCTAAACTTATTATCATAGTTAAATTAATATCAAATTATCTGCCTCTCAATCGTGAGAGGTATCATATCAAGTGTCTATATATCATTTCTTTAAATTTCAATTTGGACATAATATTTTTACTGATATGGACAAATATAAATGAATAAATTATACATTTATATAAAACAAAGTAAAATTTAGTATAAATTTACTATTACTTTTTTTCGGATGGTTATAACTATGAATACACAGTCTGATACGGATCTTGTAAAAATAATAAAAATACGCCTTCGTTGCCTTCTATCACGAATTCGAGAGTTATTCTCGACTCTTTCAATAGACGTTCATAAATAAAGATCCCACAAGAATTGAATAACCTAATGAGCAAATTCAATTTCTGTGCCATTATGAAAATCACATGTAATCCGATAAAAAAAATGGCATAGGTAAGTGATTCAATTTTAAATCATGGAGGGGTCAAACTTTTTATATTTTAATTCAATTAATTACAAAGGTTTACTAATGAAAATTATAGGTGAATCCAAATGAGTCATGAACGCTAGTAAGCAGAGACATGCTTCCCGTTAAGAATTCATTAATGCGGTAAGATCTGGCGCACTAATTTTCTATTATTTCCTAATACTACTAATACTAATACTAATGCTAATTATTTCCTAACAGCCCAAGAACCGTGTTTTTAGAGAATTGTTGTAAATAATGAAACTATTGCGATGGCTCCAAAATTTTTAGAATCAAATTTTCCGACTATGTTATTTATTTATATCCGTTTACAGGTATTCTGGTACAAATTCTAGAGTTATGAAGCAAATCCTAGCAAATTATGAAGGGACTCTGTTCAGCTTTGGGACCCTAAAGCTAATTCCTTTTCTAATCCACAAACCAAATAATCACTGGCATTCGTTTTCAAATCATCGTTGCTTGTTCATCATTATTTGACTGTTTCATTATCATTTTACTCACTATTTTCTTCACTATTATTTTACTTTGTGTGTTTTAATTCGCTATTATTTTACTTTGTGTGTTCGATTATATCGAACTTTTCGGTATTGTCCGAAGATACAAGAGATGTGAGAAATCAACTGTTCGTAATCCGCCATTGTCCGAAGATACAAGAGATGTGAGAAATCAGCTGTTCGTAATCCGCCATCCGCCAGATGGGATTGATACCATTGAATAACCAATCAAATCCTCCGTCGAGCCTCAAGGCTGCGCAGCAGATGCGCAATGGACCGAAAATCTAGGGTTAGCGTTAAGTCAGGTTATCGGGTTACCGACCGATAACCGAGGCTTCCACAACGCCACTAATCGAAGATTTTCTCTGACCCACGATAACTATCGTTAACCGAGATTGCCACAACCGGCCCATAGAATACATTTACAAGTTATGAAGGTGGAGTGTTCAGCTGAGGGACCTCACAGGCAAAACCCTGCTCTGTTCGACCTAAGGTGCTGAAATTTGGAATAGAGCGCCTTGAACGGCTTGAAAACAGTGTTATTAAATGTGGAAAACTATTTTTAAGAAAGCCAAAGCCCAATCATTTATCTGGGCTACTCTTGTTTGATGGGTATTAAGTTAAATTGTGGTCTTACAAATACACTATTACACAGAGAGTTACGTTGCTGACGGTAGGTAAGTTGTCCAATTCAATAGTGTTGTAATCATGGAGTAGAACATTAACTTTGTAGTGTAGAACACGAACTTGAGTGAAGCTTCTGAACAGGAGCTAAGAAAGCCCTCAAGGCTTAATTGGATCCACAGGGTAAATCAATCTGATTCATCTAACAGAAAATTAATTACGGAGGGTAGCTTGGGCAAACAAACGCGATTTAACGATACCATGTCAAACAACAAAGTTCAGGTGGGTTCTATTACGAAAATGGCGTAAAACTTGATTATTTTTGTTGTTATTGAAGTACTACGTTATGTGTTGCACTCTTTCAGATATCACCTAGGGTTCTAAAGTAATCATATAATTTTCAGCTTTTCCGTTACGATTTGTGTGACTCAAATTGTGATAATTTCCATTCGGGGGGAGGGAGGGGGGGGGGGGTCACAGTAAAGACATGGAAATGTCAAAAAAATGAAGAAAGTCTGAAAACATGAATTTTGATCCTTTGTTCTTAGATAGAATTGAACTTCGGTTACATATTTGGCATCAGGCGACTCAGGGGGTATGCTTCTACCAGGATACGTAAAGACAATTTAGTTTGAGCCAACAGGGTGAGTTCGGGAGGACGCCAATTTCGGGCCAAAGATCTGCTCTGTTACTTATCTCGGAACGACTCGTAGCTTCTATTTATTGAAAGCTTGGCAATGCGATACTATCGTCTAGCTGGACTTGACAGACCTTTTGAGTGTCGATGTTCTAAGTTCACTGAGCCAGTGTACTTTCCGGTTTATCTCCGAGTTGCTAAATAATAAATAGAGAAGCTATTAATTTGGTTCCCGGGGTACATCCAGTTTGAATTGTAGGTTCGGACAATGTACCTAATATTTATGTTTGGAAGAGATAATTTTTGGAACGGATGAAAAAATAGTGGGTTAGTTGCCAAGGAATTCAATATAATATCACACAATCAATCCACGCTCTCTGTTGCCATAAGCCGAACTTGTGGAAACAGAATAGTGCCCAAAATACCAGTAGCCTTTTAGGTAGGAATTATCACAAATACCCTACGAACAATTATCAACTGCGGGGAGTTACCCTTACACATCAACATTGATTCAATAGGTACTTAGGAACAAAGCAACGAGGCCACTATGTGCAACAAAGCTGCAAAGCAATTAAAAGTAAACTCATCAGAAAGAGCACATTCAATACCTTGTACCGAATTTCATATAACAGTTCCAGTCATACAGCATCATCGTATGAGCAGATTTTGACTGTAACCGAAATGAGCCCCACAACCGGTAACCGAAATTAGCCCTCATGAAAGGTACGACGGCAGAAACGATGGAAATTCTGTCAATCCTACCTAGGTCGTATTGTTCGATTAACAGATGAAGGTCCGTTTCTCTATGTTTCTTCTTTTTATCATAGCGAGGGGTGGTGGTACTCAAAATTTTGTCGTGAGTTTTAGTTTGATGTTCAGTAATGTGTCGACTAGTATAAAAACGATGGGGCGAGATGAGTAGAATTCACCATTTAGTTTGCTATGAAAAACCTCACAGCAATAAAGTCGTCATGCGTAGCAGCGAAGGACTGCACTCGACTCACATATTCAGTGAGAAACGACCGTCTCTGCCACGTACCGCGGCCGGGCTGTCTTGCCGGCCTAAGCCGGTTTATCAATCACATTTTTCCAATGGATAGGGCGATTAATCTGAGGGATAGCTTTTATGAAAGCAGCTTTATAGAGTGTGCTGAATATTGTGTTATTTTGAAATCCCGCATCTAATTTATATCTATAAAAATGCTCTACTATCTTTAATAACTAGGAAAACAATCTAATAGGTTTGAATTTAATTTAGAAACTAGTAAATAGAAGAGTTTTTGGCTACAAAACATTATTTTATCCGAATCGAACTCAGTCCCATGTTCTGAATAAGAAGGGGAGCGGTAGGAGGGATCGGCACAAGGGATATTTTCTCCATTATGTTCACGCCACTGCATGTGATTAATGATAGTTTTATTGTCACCGCTCTACCATCGATTCACGCGAAACACGATGATTTATTCGAATCTCCATTAGTCAAAAGTCCTTTTCATTAGGCATAGACGGATTTCGATCTGGGCGATAGCATTTTCCGTATACATCTTTCCCATTATATTCCTCAAAATAGAGTTGGAATTTCTCATTCATTTTTTAAGTGGATGGTGTTTTCAAATAGTTCATAATGTTCTTCTTCGGCTTAGGTCCTTATGCTGTGGCCTTAATATCTGTGCCAATATTGTAGAGTATATTATTTAGCCTTGACTTTCCGAACCGGAGATCTCAAGTGTTTTGCACATCATTTACATTTTTCTGGTTCCTGCTCAATAATGTTCAATTAAAGTCTTATGATAATAGTAACAATAGTCTTTCGCAGTCGATTATTACATTTGTGATGAGACTTGAGGAAAAGTAAATTAATGTAGCACTAACGATGATTAAAAAGAGCGATAGGTAGCTAGTAACTAACGTAGAGACCAATAATAATAGCTGTACTATCGATTCGGTAAAATATAAAATATATAATTCTGGTAGATATTTCATCATTCATATTGGTATGTATTATTTTCATTACAGGAAGAACCAAACTGCGAATCTGAAGATGGCCCATACTTGACTGTATTTTTTCATCCATGTATATACGAGTGCGATGTTCGCATATTATCTGTTACATATTACTAGCTGGTACTCTTTAGTGTGTTGCTGCCATAGAAGAAATAATTGTGGAAATATCGGTTGAGGTTTCAATGTTTGTAATTGGTTGGAAATGATCACTTAGCTGATCAAGGCGCTTCTGTATCTATGTTCATGAGCATCAAAAATGAGAGTTGTGACGGTACCAGTATTTTCGAGCCGTTACAAGGACAGTAGACACAAAAAATATTATCGAATTTGCAGTTATTTTATATAAGAACCGCCAGGGAATGATTTTGTTTTAATTGGGATCACATTTTTTCTTGAACTATCGTTCACGTACAAATCTCTTTTTTCTCCAAAAGTGATGGAGCTGAATATATCCGGTTTGCTCAATGGTTGGTACGTGGATATAATATTGATATTCCAACTACGGAAGGAGATCTATGGAGGAACCTATATAAAGGTTTCATTCAGATTCAGCTGAAACCTTCTTTGCATTGCGATATCGTCTAAAGTGACCTTGAGGGTACACTTAGTGAGAAGACCCTACTGTTGTATGGCTCCCAAATGCAAACTAAAGTTCCCCGCTGGATTGATGGTGTTACATTTGTGGTTATCTCTGCGATACGTCCTCGAGATGATTGAGAGTATAAACTTGGGGACTGAAACTAAACGGTTGTGGTTGGAGGCAAGAGCTAAATCTATCTGCGACGGCTACTACGCATCCCCAAACGTCATATACGCTCCCAAAAGTACAACACCGGTAATTTTAAGCGCGTGGCTATGAAATATTCACAAATTGAGCGAGTTAACTCCTCGAAAGTCATATATATACATTGCATTATCTTAGGTTCATGGGTGAGCAGTTCAGTGTGGCGCAGTTTGGATAAGATTTTCGGTTTATTATTTTCAAAAATGAACCTTTTTAATCGAACATGAAAAAAGTCCAGTCATGCATGAAATCTTCGATTATTTCGATTTTTGACTGATTTTTCAACTTTGAAAATTTTGAAAACTTGATCCATATTTTTATAGGAAATTTTATGCTGATTCCGAATATACCACATGTTAGTATGCTGAAAAAATTATTTCGCACAACAAATCGCAAAAAATAGGCTATTTTGAAATTGTTGACTACATTTTTGAAAATTTCAACCCGAAGATGTAATCCGATCATGCTGGCCAACGAACTTGAACTTTCGTTTTGTGTCCTTAACATTTTAAAATTTGTTTGAAGTTTCTAGCACAATTCTACGGACAGTTATCGTCTGGATACATATATACATAAATACATACATACATTGAAAAATGCGTTAAACTTCAGAATATGATTCAGAATAGCCTGAAACGGATTTCTGCATAAAATTTTTTCAAAAAATCACATTCTACAAATTTTGAGGCGAGAGCAATAGCTAAATTTTCTTCAAAAATTCGCTAAAACCAGTTTTCACCCCCACCCCCATCACATGTGCACCCAGAGTTGTCATGTCAGCAATATTCATCTTTACGATTCCCCAAAACGGGAAACAACGCATAAAAGTTCAATTAGCACCTAATGTAGGCTCATCGCTGCTAATCGAATTTAAATTCTATAATTCCTCTATAAGAGATGCTAGAAATTTGGTGACCCATATATTCACACATTGTTCACCGATCTTCGGATATTTGAAAGAATTAATTAATAAGTTTAAGCTTACAAGAAAAAATCTCAATTTTTACAATAAATCGGGTGCTTCCTTATTTTAAAAGAAAAACTACTGCGTTATCGAATGATTTATCGTTACTGACCAGTTACTATTTAATAAGGGAAAGGTGACACACATGTCTTATTAGTTTGTTATAAAAAACAGACATATAAGTTGTGACAGAGTTCCCGTCAGAATCCCAGAGAAAGCGCTGCCGTCGCTCCGTAGGAAAACAACGGGCGTCGCACGCCTCTCGTGTTCTTGAAAGGCTGAGTTTGGCGTTGGATGGGTGATCCAAGACCTGAAAAACCAATCTTCATCGAACGTAGCTTAGTAGATGCGTAGGCCACCTTAAGCGGGTATCTAAATGAAAGCCCAAAAGTTTTACAGGGCTCGATTCAGGGTATTTTTTATTGGCCGCTACTAGCGATTGCATCTTGTTAGGATTTACCTTTAGAAGATTAGCAGTAAACCATCTTTCAGCCTTTTCAATCTGATTCAGAGATTTTGATTCCATTATGTCCAAGTCCTTATCTGAACATAAACATGTGGAGTCATCAGCATAGATGAATGTGCCATCACCCACATAACCACCAAGATCATTCAAAAATATGATAAACAACAAGGGTCCTAAAATCGAACCTTGGGGCGCTCCACAAGGAGTACCATAGAATATCGATCTGGTCCCCTCAACCTCAACGAACTGAGATCTTCCAGATATGTAAGACTCCAACAGCTTCAATGGTAATCCCCTTACGCCACAGTGTTCGAGTTTTTGCAGAAGAACGGAGTGTGGTACCAATTCGAAGGCCTTGGATAGGTCACACACACAGGCCCTAAGTGAAAGACCTGACTCTAGGCCTGACGTGATTCTTTCGATTAAAGATGTCATCATACTAACTGTTGATCTGCCACGACGAAATCTATTCATCACTTAATATGCTGTTAGATTCAAAAAATTCTGTAAGCCTAGCGCAAATTGCTCCCTCTATTATCTTCCCCAAGAGGGGTACTTGAACAATGGGACGGAACTCATCCACTTTATGGGCTTTGGGTTTCTTGGGGATAGGGGTAACCTTGCTGAGCTTGAGATCATCAGGGAACTCTCCAGTGGAAAACACGCTGTTTACCAATTCACAAAGTGGAGGCGTGACAACGGACTTTACATCCTTGAGGAAGGTAGCAGAGAGGCCATAAATATCTGGAGATGAAGAACTTTTCATTCGACCGATGATCCCAAGTATCTCTGTCTCACTAACTGGAGAACTGAACTGACACAATCTAACACTGATTTATGAAAAAAACTCGCAAAGTCCGAAGCAGACAGGTTATCGGGTAAATCTCTTGATGGGGTATATTTGCTAGAGTTAATAATTTTCCATGCCGTTTGAACAAAATTGGTGGAGTTTTCAAGTTGTGAGCTATTGTAATCCAGTTGAGCCTTCTGCAACTGCTGTCTGTACTGGCGGCGATAATCTATTAATATATTCCTTGGCACCAGGCCTTCACGAGAGAGATCTGACAAAACCAATAGTTTATCACGCAAGGATCTTAAGTCGCCGGTGAACCATACATCCCTTTTACCTCTTCGACCCCTAGTGAAACGCAACGGGAAGTGCTCTTGAAACGTCTGATGGAACAACCGGGTGATAACATCTGGAGATTCACGCAGTGAATCAGGAAAAGTCAAAGGAAGAGCAGCACAGAAGTCAAACTTTCCATTTTCAGTAATGTGCCTTCGAGGTATCCATGGTACTGTTTTTTCTAGAGGTTTGATGTCCCATACAGTCTCGCTATCAAATTTTACCTTCCTAGGGTGAACGGGAGAACATTTAGTTTTTGCCCCCTCTCTTACAACCCCCACCCCACCCATCGGTCGTAGCGTCTCAAAAACCCAAAAGGAACTTTGCCGGATCATACATAGCCTATGTTCCGAATTTCATCGAAATTGGCTGAGGAGAACTGGCATGCCCCTTTCAGTATATTTATTTTTTAAGAATGAATAAATACATGAAATAGATAAAAAATTAATTTGAGCCGTCATGGTCGAGAGGAAGCCAACCTTGAGCCGAAGTTTTAGTTTGTTACTTGACTCGTTGCAATAGTTTATTGAAAGCTTGGCAATGCTTGGCTCGCGGACAATGAAAAGTCTTAGAATCACCCAGAACAAGTGTTTTTCAGTTTTGAATCTATCTACGTATCATGCAAATTCACTGTTATGTCACTGTTGAAGAAATATTATTGAATCGACTCAAACCTTGTGGCAATAGCCGGGTAGAATAATTGGGCTTTTTTTATTGAGAAACTTTGTTTATTAGCATTAGAATGTCATCTCTGTTCAATCCCGTATATCGCTCCCACTTTCCGCATCGAAACAAGCAAAGAGAGGCCTAAAGTAATTAGAAGGGAGGAAATAGGTTGCGTGACTGCAGGAAGAGCACCACTCCCTCAGGTAGTGTCTCCAAAGCTGTTCAAATATTTGCTCGCTCAATTCCGCTCACTTATTAAATACACACTAAATAAACGTGGTATTGCCTCCACATATCTTTCTTCCTTTTTCCTCTCCAGCAGATGTATAATCCATTGGAAATTGAGCAGACCTCTCTCTCTTTTCCAAAATCGGTAGGATACGGTGCACATGGAGCCAGATCATAAATAACTGATAAGGATAGGATAGAATTACCTACCTTAAAAACTTTTGACAACTCCCTAGGATTTATACAATCTTAAGGGGGCAAATCGTTTCATAATTTTGTAACCACTCTTCTAACAGCTTAATAGATGCAATGGTACTTTCATGAAAAATCTAGAGGACCAGGTTAGCTAAAGAACATTTTAACAAAGGATTTAATACAGAATGAAATACCTACTCTGAAGAAAATGAAAGAGAGAGTCATGAGCAAAGAATCCGTTCACCTCCTTCCTTCTGAACTTCGTAAAAGAGATAAAGATGAATGAATGTATTGCTGCAAGGGCAGTGCATAGGAGCAGTTTTATTGTGTTGGCTTCATACCAGAAGTCGTTTCACGGAGTGATATAGTATTTTCGTTGGTAATGGTGCCAGCGGGCTGTCCCATAAAACAGTATAATGTCAATGACTTCCGTATCCTCATATTCCCTATTTTTGTTTTAGTCATATTTCACTTCAATGAACCCATTCAGTCTTCAGGGAGCAAGTAGTGGACTAAATGATGCTGCGAATTCCATTAAATCAGAATTGAAACGCTGCAAATTATTTCTGTATTAGATTGCCCTCCTAAGCAAATTGTTGGTATAGAAATACAAAATCCTGAAAATAGCATACCATCAAATCTTAGCGCCGCACATCCAAAATTGGTTCAAACATGATACGCTAGCTCCACGACCCCACAATTTCTGATTCCAAATCTGATTAAAGTTCCGTAAATTTTAATTGTATTCTAGATTTTCCAGAGGAGCTCCATTTCAGGTTTCATCTGCATAAGTCGATTAAGAAATAAATTAGGCCCAGAGGTCGCACAGCTAATCAGTGCGCCTATGTGCGCTGATATTGAATTATAGATATCTCAAATGAGTTCCATTTCTAATTACAGATCTACAGTTTGTCAAAGGGACATTGATATCGGGACTTACAGAGGGATAATTAAAGCAATTAATTTACTTCTATGTTTTACTAGTCACTTTGATCTAGATTTAACGGCATTATAGTAGGTGGGTACCCACCAACTCGAAATTTACGAGATGAAATTAAACACATACCAGCGCTTCACTATTCCCATCCATACAGACAATAGTTCATAACCTCGATTTGGCGAAGTCGAACTTCCATTGAAATTATATCAGAAGATTCAAGGCCATTTTATGAGTTCCAATCATACAAATACTTGACTTTATAACTAACACTTTACCCACTAACTTAATTTTTTTTTTTTTTTTTTTTTTTTTTTTTTTTAGGTTCTAGCCCTTAGAAAAAGGCAACGTATTAACTTATAGTGTTCCGGGTAGTTTCAATCGATTCCTTGGGATAATAACCATCAATTACGACCAAAAAATGTTACCTCAAAAATATTCGGAATTTCGATTTTTGAACTTTAGAGCCCTTAAATGCAACCCTTCAGCGTTGATGAAAATTAGTGCCTAGCTTCTAGGCTCAACCAGACCCCAAATGTAATTTGAGAGCCCTGTTTAGTTAACTTTGGTCTGGTACTTTTGGAAAAATGCTATGGACGGAGGATGGACGGATTCTTTGTCATTTCTGATACTATGCATCTTCAAACGTAAAACAACTAATTGGAAGGGGGGGTTAATACAAAAATTTTTCTAGGTCGATTGCACAGGCCTTATTGAAAATTTATCAGCTCATCTTGACCTAATAATAATAGTTATAGTAAGTAAATATAACATGTAACACGAATAGTTATAGTAAGTACATAATGAAAGTGAGAACACATAGCGTAGATGTTAGAAATGTTGATCTTTCAAAAACTATTTGTAAAGTGTAAATCAAGCATTTTAATTTCTCCCTTGATGGGAAAAACAAAAGATCATGGATATGTCTAGTAACTACTGCATACCAGTTGGTACCTACTACTCAATTGTATACCAACCATATAGTGCCTTCTTTTCACAAGATTATTCCATTATGGTTACAAAACAATATTAGTTTTTTTAACTTAGAGTAATAAACTAGCATTCCTTGACACTACAATGGCTTAGAGGTCATGAAATGTCGTGGTAAAATGAGAGCATTCCAAAAAGTGGCGAACGATTTTCCTACTATGAAAACTATGGGAGTTACTCTTCACTAGTAACGCCTTGGTTGTACGTGAAAATCAATAGAAAATGTGCCGGTCGGGAAAAAAAGTGTCGCGAAAAATTCCTTGACCCCCAGCCAAAAGACATATCCATCTCAATAATGAACGAAATTTCAAATTATTCGAGTTTATCACGTAGTTACAGGCAGCATCCGAATAAAAATAAAATACATACAATAATATAAAATAAATAATACAATTTAATGCAATATTATTATAATACAATGCAAAATAATAATAAATGAAACACCATACCTAATATAAATTGTAATAAACTCAATTTTTGAGAAAGAAGATGCAACTGTAAATATATCCGCTAAGTACTTCTATCGCCGTTTCGATGGTTGGTGGACGGACGAACAGGGCCTAATCGTTGGAAACCATTCATTCGTGACAAAAGAATCACAACAATAACCAATCGCAATTTGAACTCATGAAAGTAATCTATCCGTGACGCTACAGTGGGACTGTATTTTACGGACTCGCAGATTAGGAAATATATTTTCCATAAAATGCTCTTTTGTTGATCATGACCCCTTGATCACAATAAGGAGGAAATGAAAATTAAAGGGGTTCCTTTCCTTTAAATTTCTCATTTTTCCGCGCAGTGGCCATTGCTGACCCATAGCATCGAAATTCATATTAGTTACCAGCAATCCGTTATCCTTATAATCTCAATTTGGCTGTGAACGGACAATAGATCTTGGGAAATAAAATAATTATATTCCGTAAGCCTAAGTTCGCGCATGCCCTCAGACTGATAATGAAATTAAATTACTGGCCTACCAGTTAGCAGCGTTCCATTCAACAAAACTTACTCCGATTTGCAATTTCTCATACCTACAAATGAGAAAACATGATAGAATTCATTAGAATGGCTATATAGTGATGGTTCGAAAACGGATTCCTTTGAAGGAATTTTCCAGAATTTCGGACCCATTGCCATTACAGGTTTTTAAAAATTCGTTGAAACACAAGAGGGTTGACAGATTGCAATAATAAATCGTAGCATTCATAGAGGTGGAGTGCCGTTAGAAGATGAGTTATAGGTGAGCTGTTTCTAAAGGCCATTATATGACCTATCCCACCAGTCTGAAGACCGAGCCTCGCTCGAACCCACCCTTAAATGTTACAGCAGGTCATACACCTCTCTGTGCCTCTAAGCCGCCTTCAAACTGACAGTTGTGTCAGCTCAGCAATTGGATGATTACCTATCGGCGCGGTCACAGAACAGGAATTAAATCCACACTTTGGACACGATCAGAGGGTCCACATCAGATCATGAGCACATCCTCGAACGCGGGTTCCTACCTACTCCGTCATAATTGAAGAAGTGATGATCCAGAGAGGTTACAAACGTCTCATACTGTGTCTACCATTCCAGTATTCTATCATTCCAGCATTCCAGGGGAATATTATTCAGTCCAAAGCCGATATTGCCGAAATAAACCAAGGGCTGATATTGACATTTCTATCGACCAAGTCATCAAAAGATTTGGCGAGAACAACAAAAAACAAAAGTTCCTGTCATGCAGCGTGATCTTACGAGCGAATTTTCTCAAATTATCGCACTATATTAAGTTAAATTGTTTTGAAATTTAAGCTTTTTCAGCTAAAAAAAATTCATTAATATTATTTTCATGACAAAAAACGTATTCTAAATATAGTAATTTGCTATTCAGAAAGATATTTTGGATTTTTAGCTTTTTTTGCAACTATCGATTTTAATAGCAAATTTTGATGAAATTTAAGTAAAATTTCAAGCCTAATTTTGAACATTTAGTTTTTAAAGTTGTATTTTAAATTTGATAGACTTTATGTGAGCAATATTCTGCTAAAAATTATAAATTTAACAATTTATAGCCGTTTTTAGTGATTTTTTCACTGTTTTACTTTTTTGTCACCAATTCAATGTGCTCAAAAAGTGCTGGCCAACAAACTCATCCTTTCGTTTGGAAAGCGTGATTTTTAGGCGCAAGAACGGAATTTTTATCTCAATCCTAAGGAGATTTGTCGTCTGGAATGACACTTATATACATAGGTATATGTACCTATATAAATAGGAAAAAGCGCAAACTTCAGGAATCGTTTCAGAATGCCTCAAAACGGATTTCAATGAAGAAATTTTTCAAAATTGTTTATTTTAAACATTTCCGAGAAATTGCAGTAGCTTCATTTTCTACGAAAATTCGATAAAAGGATTGAACTTGTGGTTGGAGGATGAATAATCTCAAGAAGAATCTGCCTATTAGAATGTTGCTATTATGTAATCGATTGAATTTTAGCACATGCTTTAACAGTAAATTATTGTACGAAATTATATTTACCTAGTCCCCACTATTTATCCTCTGAGGCTAATTTCTTTGCTAATCGGCTCAAGGTGCTGTCGGTAATTTAGATGGAGCTCCTGTGGGACACCTCAAAATTAATTACGAAATACAGATGAGCACTGATAAGCTGAGGGGCCTCCGAAGCTAAATTCTTTCCTTATTGACCTGTTGATTTTTTTTTTTTTTTCTGTAAACCCTACGTAAAATTGCGAAATCCTGGAACTGTAAAGGTGTTTGAACTCTTTTGGGAGGCTCGATGCGCCATGTTCTGATCATATACTCGTACTATGTACGGGGTTATTACTATTATATTATTATTACTAGCTGGTTCACCCGTGCGTAGGACAGATTTACTTGAATATACGCAACCCCCCCCCCTCACCCATCTCATTTTGGGACACCCCTATGTATCTGATTAAATGAAAGTCCTTAGGTACGTAAAGTACTTACTTATAAAATACCTATTAGGACTAAACTACTGAGATCAACCACCACTCCCTCTCCACAAACACCCCCATATTTCAGATTAAAAATATTCTTGATAGGTAACCCAAAATAACGCACAGGCTAATCCAATTTCATTCGTCCGAACATCAGACCCCCTGTTTGTTCGGTGATGACCAAATTATTCCATTTAACCACCCCCCGTCACCTTCCCTTTTTACCATACCACAAACACCTCCTTTTGGTTAAGGCTAGACGAAATTTCAATAGCCTGTGGCTGAGGTTGACGTAATCTAAACATTTTCGCCCAATCAGATCCCCAGTTTGTTCAGTGGTGTCAGAGATACCCCTTTCCAAACCCCCTCCCCCAAGAACACCCCTGTGGGTCGGAATTGACAATTTCTTAGTAGGCTGTGGTTTTTAGCGTTACCCAAACATATTTCCAATCAGGTCCTCAGTTTATTCAGTGATGTTCAAGATACCCTCATTCCACCCCCACCCCCACCCTTCCATCGAAATACTCGTTATGGTTCAGATTTGAAAATTTCAAGTAGTTTGTGATTCAAGTTAGAGAACTCCAAACATATTTGATCAATCTGGTCCTCAGTTTATTCAGTGATGTCCAGGATACCTCATTTCCCCCCCTCCCTACCTCCCTTCTCTAAGAAAACACCCCCTTTGGGTCAGCAGATTTGAAAATTTTCAAGTAGCCTGTGATTTGAGTTAGTGTAATTCAAACATATTTTAGCAATCAGTTTCCCATTCTATTCAGTGATGTCCATAATACCCCATCCCCCCCCCCCTAACCCTCCCTCAAAACACCCTCTATGGGTTAGATTGAAATACTTGAAGTAGTTTGCGATTCAAGTAGGAGTATTTCAAACATTTCTTTCTGATGAGTACACTGATTTGGTCCATACTAAAAGGAAAAATAATACTGTGGATTCGACACAGAGAATTTCATAGTCGACCGTATGAGAATTTTAGCCTAGAATGCAACCCTGGAGTAATATTGTATTCAATTGATAAAGTATTAGCTAAGTCATAGTTCGTTCAAAAAACTACCGGGAAATATACCAAATTTCTGGAATTACCGGGTTCTACCGTTTTTTTGTTTGTTTTTCTTTTTTAATCAGATCTACCGAAATACAGTGTTGGATGGCGGCAACAATGATAATATTTGTTTCTGTATTATCTTTTTAATTGGGTATTGCTTGTTTTGTAAATGAATAGACAATAAAAATACCCTTTCATTTCAAAATTGTGCGAGATCTCGATTTTTAGTATTTTAACCCTTAAATTGATACCCTTTGATTGATTTTTACCTTTGGCGTTGATTAAATGAAATGCACAGAAAACGGGCACATCCCTGACGGTATATTAAACTGTCAAACCAGTGTACAACAAAACGTTTTCTATGGTGTGTTTGTTTTCAGCAGGAACATCGGGCTGAACGTTTCCCCGTCAAACACCGGCTCTGTGAAGTCAGCTTGAGCTTCCGCTTTCATTTAGGCCTTCGCTAAACATAATTTCTCCGTCATTAATTGGGAACGCGGTGCGCGTTAAAACACTAACAGGCCGTCCGATTCACACGGTAGCGGCAGAAGTGCGAAGAGTCAAGCACTCGACCTGTCGACCACGGTTTCATAATGAACATTTACGTCGTTGGCAAACTGATTTGTTTATTATTATGCGGGCGTAGCCCAATAGTACAAAAATACAATTCAATGGGTAAGCTCAAAAATTATCAATTACAAATGATAAATATCCATATGTATTTACTATAAACAATTATCAAAACTGTATGTCACTGTGGTCGTGTTGTAGCTTTTGACATTTTATGTCTTTGCTATGGCACTTAAAATAAAAAAACGTCACGGAAATTGAGTGACGAAAATTGCTCACGAAAATATTCCGATGATTTCCGGTTACAACCGAGTCGTTGCTAGGGAAATGGTAATTTGTCATTTTTCATCCCACAAAATTCGTTGACATTCGTTTGAAAGCTCTCCATTTATCCAACCATATTATGGTAACTACTGCGAAGTGCGTGGCCAACAAGCTGAATTATGAGCATGGTTATTTGAATAATTGTATACACTCAGGTGATCGTTCTCAATAATTGATATTGTGAACATGATCGCAACCACTTTTTAATTTCTGATGATTTCGTTGAGCTGGTGTTTTGATGATGTGATTCAAAGCAGGTGACCCGAATATTGCGAGAACGGTTTGATTTGTGAAGCGGTGGTTAAATCATTTTAGTAGGTAATTTCTGTGCTTTACACTTTGGGACATTTACTTGACGATGCCCAGGGTCCGGATCAGATGAGTGGCTATTAAAGCTAATTTATATGCTTTACACTCTAGCAAGCTGTAATTTCGTATGTAGCCTCTTTAGGACATTTACTTGACGATGCCCAGGGCCCGGATCAGATGAGTGGCTCTTAAAGCTAATTAGTATGCTTTACACTCTAGGAAGCTGTAATTTCGTATGTAGCCTCTTTAGGACTTTATTCCCAGGGTCCAGATCACCTGAGTGGCTCTTAGAGCTGGCATACGAGTCTGCAACACATACGAGTCTGCAACTAATGACATAAAATGTCCCAATGTGTTGCAGACTAGTATGCATGCGTTTCGTCTTTACGTTCCATTTTATTGCCTCTTCTCACACAAAGTGGAGAAGTTTTTCGGGCATTTACTGAGCAATGTCGATAGGGGAGAGGGTACCCTTCCCGAAGTGTCGGAATCTTAAAGACGCACCAGCAGGGCAATCACAGAGGATATGCTCTGCTGTTCCGATCTCTTCGCAGCAGAGGCGACAATCTGTTGTCCTGGTTTTGCCCATCTTGTTGAGATGGTATCTCAGCGGACAATGGCCAGTGCAGAAGAGCTGTAGCTCTTTTTCATTTCTTTTTTTGAAAGCAAAAACTAATGTCTTATGATGAGTGTAGATTGTAAAATTTGTACCTTCTAGAAAATGTTTGAATTTCTAACTGCTAAACAGCAAGCCAAAATTGTACGTAGAATATGATTTTTGAGCATCGTTCGATATCTTGGAAAATGCAATAGGTTTCCATTTATCTTCTTCATACCTATTGCTGCCAAACCCTTCCAATAGTGAACTTACTGGCATCAACGACTAATAACAAAGTGAAATCTGGGTTTGAGTAAGTATGTAGAGCAGCATTTGCTGAATCTTGTTCACATTTGTTGACATTTTCTCTTGCTTCTTGGGGTCCAAATAGTTTTCCTATTTTTTTTTTTTTTTTTTTTTAATTTTTTTTTTAAATGTTTTATTTTTTTTCTCCTTTTAAATATTCATGTAAAATTGCTTGGTCTTCTGCTATGTGTTTTAAATACCTACTACAAAAATTAGGCATACCAAGAAATGTATGTATCTGGTGAACTGTTTCTGGTAGCTTATAGTCGGTTATTTCCTTAACTTTTACTGGTAGTGGCTTAGGTGTGATCATGTGCCTAAAAACCTAAGTTCTTCAGACGTAAATGACAGATTTACGAACATTTATTTCCAGTCCGTATTTATTCAGACGACCACACACGGTTTCTAAATGTCTCTAATGTTTCTCAGAAGATCTGGAAGAAATCAGCAGATCATCTCAATATGGAAAAACAAAATCGAGACCTCTAAAATCTTCATGTACGAATCTTATAAAAGTAGCGGGGGCATTTCTTTAATCAAATGGCATGATATTAAATTCATAAAGCCCAAATTGAATGGTTATGGCTCTTTTTACTTTATCTTCTTCTGCTACAGGCATCTGATATTTAGCCTTAAAAATATCAATTTTGAAAAATATATATATTTTTTTTTTTGAGCATTATAGTATAGAAACAATACGTTTTATGGCGTTCCCTTTCTGTTGGTCCATGACCAGTTCAACAGATGATATTTGACAAGTAATATCTACGTGAAATTAATAAATAGTCCGAATCTGCATGTTGAGCAACAAATTCGGACTACATAGCACGTAATTTTCGTAAGTTGGTCAGCGTAATCCTACTCAAATTACATTTTATATTTACTTAGATGAAGTACCTTCGAAGTTATGATCACCATATACGATCTCACTAGGCTTTCTCGTCTTTATGGAGAGTCAAATATAGTCACAGTTGCTCACCAAACGTAATAATACAATGTACAGTAATTTATATAAGATAGAGTTCGTACTTGCCGTCTTAATGAATGACGACTGTTGGTTCATAATCGCTGCCACCAATGAGACACAGTTATTTCATGGGGAATTTATGTGGTGTTAAGAATAACTGAAACTGACTAGGGATAAATTAGACACTGTAGTACTGATTAGAGTAAAGATTGAGTTTATTGAAAACCCCTACGTGGAAGAAGGACAAACCTTTCTCATGGAGGCCTGAGTACATAAGATCTATCGACTCTCATCTGTAAAGACAAGAATAATCCACCACATCCACTCAAATGAAAGTGCTCAGTTGGCCTGGTGATTTCGCAAAAACTCAGTCGGATTTCACAACACCAACCATCACAGGGCACGTCCTGTCTGATTAAACTTGACTCGAGGTGAACAATATCATCGACTGCTTCCTGTTGCCTTTCCGGGTGATGAAGTTCATATAGGTCGCACACACACACTAGTGCATCAGACTTGATTGATAAGTTGAAGCGTAATATCTCTGATATCCAAGTATGCGTTTACGAAAGCCACATAGGACAATAGTTGTAGGTAGTAGCCACAGTTGATCCAGACACGATGAAATTCTGGACAATCCCTTTGGTTCATTCCTTATAAGAACCCTCCGATTTTGAGTAGGCTTAGGCAATTAGAGGAATAAGTCTCCTGGAGGAAACTCATGATTGCTCAAGCGAAATCGTTCCTCAGGATCCGATGGTGATGAAACCCTTTGGGGCACTCCTGGGAAATCCACACATTCCCTGGAAATTTAACTAAAATTGGAACTTTATCAGGTTTAGTGCAGACAGACATACAGAAAACCGACCGAAATAAATCCGAAAAATGTGAATTGCAAAAAGAAAGTTGAAATCGCTTTCGAGTAGGTGTTTATGCAATCAAAGCCAAGTTACAAAAGCTTTTGTTTTCTCTCTTCCGGGCGATGGATTTTTCCCCCCTCCCCAAAGTTAATATTTTTACTCGCATTTTATGTTTTAAACCTTTCCGAACAATTTTGATTTCGTCTCAATCAGTCTGTAATTGCAAATCCTAGTAATAAGCCAAACTTCTGGAATTAACAACAGATTTTGACGAAACATTCAAGGAATGCGTGGGTTTGGTTGAACCTCTATCAGTTTCGTCGGTCACAATGCATGCGCAGACGTAAAAGCTGTGAATCGTAATTTTTGCATGGCCTATTCACCCATCTTCGCTCAAATGCGGGGAGTGGTAGGGAAATGACGAATTGAGTTTCATGACGCTGCGCATGCGTGATCCTCACATGAATCCTGGTAAAAAGAATGACTTTCGAATTCGATCAAATTTTCGGTGATATTTGAATAAATTTGTATAACTTATCAATACTAGTAATCTATCCACCACACGTAGCTTAATGAAAACTTTAACAAACATATTCAATTCAATCGATTTAAGTAATAATGAAATTGGGTTTAATTCATGGGCGAAATGAGTATTTGGTGGTGTGTTCCTCGTTCAGTTCAGGAAATATCATATAATAATATTTAAACATCTTACTAACCTCTATAATTTCCTCGTTTAAGAATAAGGTAAACTATACTATTTTACCCCTCTCAATATTCGTATGCGTATTTTCAAAGTATTTCTGCGCTTCACCTGCGAATAGCTACATCCCGTTACACACACAATGTTAGAAATGATGGTAAGATTCAACTTCAAAAGACCTTCAAATAGACACGATTCATCATCTGTACGTTAAAACGCTGCAAATTATTTCACAAAGGTTTATTATTTTTTCAATTGAGTTTGATCGTAGTTTTAGTTGGCTTGCGTACGTCATAAGGCCCGTCCAGACTCCTCGGCGTGTCCTATTTCGAGTTGCCACAACCTATACTTCTATAATTATATATGCATGTTTATATTTCTCGATTTGAGCTCCTATCTATTCAAATAGTTATTGCCTTAATAATATCATTATCTAAGTACGTACGAAAAGTCGAGAGGATATGTTATTAAATATGCGTAGGAAAAGCATTGGTATTAACACACAAATATGACCTAGAAAAAAACATATTCATGCCTCGAAGGAACGCTGTACCCACCTCATGGTGCCGCGGTGTATTATATGGGTATAACACGTAAAAGTAATAAATATCCATTCTCCAGCCACCACAAGGTGCCGCGGCGCCTCCTCTCACTCCACCCCCCGCTCACCACCCTCACCACCCACCGTGACCCCCTGCCAAGCGTGCCAGGCGTGCGTCTAACACTCAAAGCCTCGAAAAAGACACTTTTTCGCCCGTTTTTGGCCCATAGCATCTATGCGAGCGGGCTGGTTAAACGTAAGGACCAACTAGCCCCCAAATGAGCAGAAGAACGGGTTTTTTGAGTAAATTCTTAGGCCTTTTATGGCCCGGACGGCGGACGGCGAACGGTGGACGGCGGACGGACATTTCAAATTTGGATTCTACGCACCTTGAAACGTAAAGTGACAAAGTTTGAGGGGGGTTATAAAAATTTTTTGCTACACGATCACATAGGCTTATTATTGGAAATAATAAACCAAAATATGATCAAATTTATCAAAAAAGAAAAAAGCACTTTCTTTATAGACGTTAGGAAAAGAAATAATAAACAATATAGACTCAAGCTGCCTAAAGTTATTAATAAATATGCTCAAATGACATCTAAATATCGAGGAATGCAGCTAATTAATAAAATAAAAAAATTACTGAAATACTTAATATAAATAACGAAAACTTATTAAGAAAAGAAATTGATAAACTCATATCTGGAAACAAAAAAAATTAAAAAATAATATTGAATATTTCATGCTAAATCAAAACTAAAAGAAAACACGTCTCCTAATGATTAGAATTATAAACAGAAGATGAAATCAAATCAATAAACAAGATAGTTTTTGTTTTCTCTATTTACTTTCTCACTTATAGTTAAACTCGAGTAGCAACGATATATTCACTTCAAAAAAAAGGAAAAAAATCGATTAAAAAATAATTTTATGATTTCGGGTCTGATCAACTCCGTGCAGTTTTTACTATCCAGCAAGGTCATCACATTCACTAGAAATTGCCTCACCTATCTATTTATATTTTAAGTACTAAGTATTTATTATATACAAGAAACAACTCATTTATTTATTTTTATCGTCTCTGAATATTTACTTTATTTGCACTGTTGATGATGACAATAAACATTATTGTGGGGTATCACTCCAGTAACTTTTGTGGAAAGATACCACACAAATTTAAATTAGATTTGGAACGCAGAACTATAAAAATTGAGGAACCAGAAGAATGATATTAAATTAGAATAAAATAGATTTTTAAATTAGGACAAAATTACTCGAACGAGATCTGAGAAGCGAATGAATTTTTATTGTTTAGATAGTCCTAGTTACCAGTACGGAATCTGATACTTGGAGATGCACAGTTTGGCTTCCGGAAAAAACGTAATACTGTGCAAGCCGTTACAGAGCTGGTGGTTGGGTGCCTGAGCGGTCTTGACAAGGGGGAGGTCGTCGGGGCTTTGCTCTTCGATATGTCAAAGGCTTTTGACATTGTAAATCCAGCTCTTCTTCTGTTAAAATTGAGGCACTATGGTTTCGATGATGGTGCTGTGATGTTCTTTGAACAGTACTTAGTGGGTTGGCAGCAGTGCATCCAGTATGATGGGGAATTCTCGGGTTTCCGCCCTCTCACGACTGGCGTGCGACAGGGGTCAATTCTTGGTCCTCTGTTGTTCATTGTCTTTACCAATGACATGCCGGGGGCCGTCATGGAATCGATAGCCGCTGTATCTCAGGATGAAGTGGAGATGTTCATGTACGCAGATGATGTAACTGCCTTGGTTAAATCTTCGTCGTCCGGAGGTTTCCGGCAGACAGCGGGCCGGGTCAGATCATCGATCTTGGAATGGTGCCGTGGGAATTACCTGGTTTTGAATGAGGACAAGACCCAGATGTTGACTTTTGGGGCGAGGGGCAGTGACGAGGCTGCAGTCACCCTGCTCGGACTTCGAGTAGATGAGGCAATTACGTGGCGAGCCCATACTCGAGCTCTGGCCAAGAATTTGGGGAAGTTATTGTTCCTCTTCAGAAGACTTTCCTCAGTAATATCCACCAAAGTTCTTTTAACCATGTATTATGGTTTGTTCGAATCTCGTCTGAGGTATGGAGTACTCTTATGGGGCAACTCCGGTGGAGCACAGGCCATCTTCCGTCAGCAGAAGGCAGCTATAAGAATCATAAAAGGGGTGCCTTCTGATGCCCATTGCAAGCCGCTCTTTGTTGAGCTTGGGCTACTGACATTGCCGGCCTTGTTTATATTGGCCAGCTTGGTGAGGATCAAGGCTCGGGAGGATGGTTTGCCTCGTCTTGGAGACAGTCATGAGCACTTCACGAGGAACCGTAACCGGCTTGCCGTTCAGCGCCATCGTCTGGCCTTGGTTCAACGGCGGAATCCTGACTACGTGGGGATCGGATTGTTTAACGGTCTTCCGGAGCACCTCAGGTCCCTTCCCCTTCGACAGTTTGGCGGGAGGATCAGGGAAATCCTCGTGTCTGCTGCGCCATACTCGGTGGGCGAGTTCAGTGCAGATTTTGGGTGATGCTTGTTTTCCTGTGTTGTTGTGGTTTTCAGAGTTTTAGAGTATGTTTCTGTTTGTGTTACCTGTACGCGGTGTGCCGTCCCTGTTTTTTCGAATTTGTTATTTATGATTAGGTTAAGTCTTTTATTTTTTACATTATTACATTTGACGTATGTTGTTATTCATGATTTATACTACTTTTACGACGTTTGTTATGTACCATTGCTGTACGTCAACAATAAACCGATGATTTGATTTGATTTGAGTATGACGGTATGGTCACTGGTTGTAATTAGATAATGAAATTAAAAAACTGAAGACTAAAATAAAATAAATATTGACTATCTTGCTGTAGGTAGGTCCCCACAATTATTATTATTATTATTTACTCAATACTTCGCCTATCAGTGTTGAGATTTGCAAGCGCTAAAGGGACCAACGAGGTTCATTTACTCGTAATTGGGAAGATGTCAACTCCACGAGGACCGCAGTTATCCGAGGGGGGACGTGGTCGGCATAACACAGGAGGCAACTGAGAGCCCCTCGCACCGCGACTTGGACTTTATGGTTGAGATTGCGACGTGGTCTCCCCGCCGGCTCGCCCCATCAGATCCGCTGATAGCTCTGCGTTCTCCTCCAACCTCTCGCCTACGAGCGAACTATAAACTTGGAAAGTTGCGGGAATGAGAACGTAGTCAAGCTGAGTAGCGACCCCTTTGTTGTTAGCTGTCTTACGACTAACGTACATAGAATGCCAAAATGGTTTAGTTTGTTGACCGCTATGTGATAATTAGCACAGTTTTTTGAGTTCTTGGGAGTCGGTCAGTTTTTTTTTTTTTTTTTTTTTTTTTTTTTTTTTTACTCTTAATGTCATGGGGGATTTATTTATTTATTTACATTTGTACGGGCGAACCCAATTACATTATTACATAAAAAAAACAAAGGAATCAAGTTGACGGAAACCAACGAAAAGAAATGAAACTTCTGGAGAAAAAAGATGAAAAAAAAGAAAAAAACATTTTCGATTTGAGGCACTGAAAGTTCTGAGTGGTGCGGAGACTGAGGGGGAAAATCTATTAGTAAATGACATTAAATTAAATAAAGTCAGGGTAGAACTGAAACGAATTGAGTGTTGCTGAATCGAATTTCACTTGATTGAATTTAATTAGGGTTGGGACGCGCATATTGCCGATTTGAATCTAGAGAACAGGCTGGAGAAGAATTCCAAGTCAGAGTTTAGACTCGTCAGGCAGTTTGCCGTGCGAGTAAGCCTGCAAAGTGGCCGGTTCAGCAGGTAGTTCGTCGTCGAGAAGGGAGTCAGAAAGGGCAGAGTGGAGCGAGTCGACTGGGGAATTCTGAAGGCGATCTTGGACAGAAGATGCGGCGAATCAAGTCCGTTATTCACGAGTTTGTACATAACGGATATGTCAGATATCAGCCTCCTGGTCTCCAACGTCTGCAGACCACATGTTTGGAGCAGGGACTCGTAATTTATCTCAGATGAAGGAATGCCGAGTTTAAATCCGATGTACCGGGAAATCTCCTCTGAACCCTCTCCAATGCGTACTTGTGCACAGTGTACAAGGGCGACCAAACCGTGGATGCATATTCCAACCTAGGCAGAACCAGCGTCTTGTACAGGACGATGATGGGTTGAATCCGAGTGAACTCTTTGGTGTTTCGCTTGATGAAGCCCAGGGCTCTGAATGCGGTGGCAGCGATTGACGAAATATGCTTGTTAAAGGTCAATTGAGCATCACACAATATCCCCAGATCTTTAACGACACCAGTTCGTGAGAGCGGAGCTCCACACACAGAAGGTCGTGACTGAACATTTACTAGGGTTCAAGAACAAGTTGTTCTCTGCGCACCCCGATCCGGGACTTTAAAGGAGTATAAATTAGTCTTTGAAGCGTATTTTGATTTTTGAATGCTATTTTGCAGTGGTCTTTGTTTTTGAAAGATTTTTTAATTTGTTCTGAGAGTCCCCTAACATAAATCATACTTTTTCAGGGATGAGATTGTGATAATGTAATAGTTGGGGGGGGGGGGGGGGGGGCATTGGCATTGTTATTGGGAGAAGTAGGCGGAGGAGCTATTGTAGGAGAGATCAGCATGTTGTTATTGGCGTTGGTAATATTCGAAAGAGTTCCACTTGTAGTTGTTGGCATATGAATATCATTATTAACAAACCTATTGTAAAGTACTGTGTTGATCAAAGATCTGGGGAAACCATTATTTTTCAATATTGATTTCACAAGAGAAAGATTCTTAGTATGAAATTGTGGATCACTAAGATGTAGAGCCCTATGTTCTGACCGACTGTCAGACTGACCGACTCTCAAGAACCCAAAAAACTGTGCTAATTACATAGAATCCCCTAATATCTAAAACGTCCTCTTTTCTCCATATCATCTTTGAAATGAATCCATTTCTAGATTCAATGAATATTTTCAATAATATTTAAATTACGATAGAGCCCTGTTAAGGGGTTCCTCCTGGCACTATCAACACGACAGTTATCTCGGTAGGTACTTCTTCGTTAACAGGAGACCACTCAATGATATTTTTAGTAAAACATAAGTTGGGCAAATAGACTGAATAATGTACATAGTTTGATAGACTAGCTGGGGTCTCCAACCTTTTTTACTGCAGGGCCACATTATAAAATATTTGAGACAAGGCGGGCCAACAATTTATTAATATTTCTCGTGGCCCGCGGGCCGTAGGTTGGAGAAACCCGAACTAGATGCTGGCAAGGTCGCATCTCACAAATAATAATAAAATATCTTAAATCAATCCATTTGGTAAAATACAGATTAGTGACTCAAACAGATCAATAAAAATGAGTGGCCTTCCGTTAACCATTAAGTACCGGTATCACGTAAGTATATTTACTGTTTTGATTATTATATTTACAGACAGTAGAGCAGAAATGAACAAATGAAGAAAATAAAATTCTTAAAAAAAAGAAAAACTAACATCCCTTTTTAGAACAAACTGATAATGACACAAACTTATTTATCTTAGTTTCAAACAATCCAAACAATAAGCCCAAATATTACAACTGATTTGAATAAAATTAAAATAAACATTGATAAACATAGAACAAGAACGTGTTGAAGAAGAAGATTTTAAGATGTATATTGAAGTTGAACCAAAAAGCAAAGTTATTTGGCCGATACTCGCTTCCAAAAATAAAAAATAGTATGAGAAAAAATATAACTGATTCCACTAAAAAAAAAAAAAAAAAAAAAAAAAAAAAAAAAAAAAAAAAAAAAAAAAAAAAAAAAAAAAAAAAAAAAAAAAAAAAAAAAAGAAAAAATATAACTGATTCCACCTTCAATTTCGTGACAGTTAACCGTTAGTTGTGAAATATTGTCCAACTGTTAAGTATTCCAACTATCTATGTAATTCCATTGAAAAATATTCTAATGATGGGGTATTGTTCGATATTTTTTACAATGTTTTTAAATTACTGGTTCATCATATAACTTAGTGTAGTATTTTATATACATCGTCCGACACTAAAATTTCCAAATCAAAGCAGTATTTAATAAAAACAGTATTTCTAACTAGAAATAGGTACGACGCTTGTTTTTAAATACATAGTGAACATCGACAACAAATCTTCATCCGAATTGTTTGACTTCGTATACTAGCACCCACGTGTAAAAGTTAAACATACTACGAACAACTCCGCTCACACGGCTGTTTTAAATTACAAATTTAGATTCCATGTTAAATTCATGATCATTAACTCTGAGTTCATTAGAATCACATTCGTGATTCAGTTTGTTCCTTAAGCAACGTCAGCGATACCCTAAACAAAACTGCGATCTCCATACGGGTACGACTACATCATTCATGCAGTATTTCCAAGTTGGATAATATCAGTACATACACCCACTGGTAATAAAGTAACAGCACAAAGCACACATAACTGTATTTGGTGCAGAGGATGTATATTCATCATCTCAGTATTAATTCACTTAGCCTCCGTGCATCCAAGTTGGCAGAATTCATCTTTGAGCTGAATGGATATTGTGTTCTCTTAGAGCTAGATACCATACCTGCTTGCGCTTTGCTATGCAGAACTCTTAGAATGAACTCCATATTATTGAGTGACTTTTCACCTAGGATTTTGTTCTCAATGCGTTATAATTATCGGAGCTGTTTGCGCATGCGTAAGTGAAAAGTCTACATAACTTGCCATCCTCTTGGTAACTACTCATTAAATCACAGCTGTTGTGTTCTCCTCAACGTGCTTGTATTACCTACGTATATGTTTCACTAGAAAAAAAAAGTTTCTTGCCTGATCCTTCTTAGCCCTATGGGCGCGCATGAATTATTTATTTATTTATTAGATTTCAACAGGCATTAAACCCAATATACATAAAAAGATGAAGAGAAAAATTAAAGAGTATATAAATGATCAACATACAGTATTACATCCAAAAAAGAGAAAATACATCAAAAATACATAAATATCCAGCAAAAAATCAAAACTAGAGGTTGCACTGTCTGTATGAAAACTACATCTCTATTATTATTAAGAATGAAACTCCGTCTGTTTGTCTGTTTGTCTGTTTGTCTGTCGTGTCTATGCACGGCCAAACGGCTGAGTGGGCCGGATCTACGAGTGGGGGGATCTTCTTGAGATTTTCCAAAAGTGGGAGCGAGCGAATTTAAAATTGTTTAATCCCACCCGAACCATTGGCCGTAGGGCGGGAGGGGGGTCGAAGTAAGAATTAATGTGCGCTTTTTGGACTTCCCCGCTTCCCCTACCCCTCTAAACGGCCGTTGACAATTCCGGAAAAATACGGGTTTCGTAGGTTTTTGAACGAGGAAGACGACGGCGCGATCGG
This sequence comes from Adelphocoris suturalis, assembly GCA_030762985.1. Classification (NCBI taxonomy): domain Eukaryota; kingdom Metazoa; phylum Arthropoda; class Insecta; order Hemiptera; family Miridae; genus Adelphocoris; species Adelphocoris suturalis. Next base: position 26,098,829 of record CM061041.1, on the reverse strand, counting down.
ATCGCGAAAAAAGTATCGGGAAATGCGTTAAAAAAATGCGAGAGTACGGACCCGTTTTCTCGAAAAGTCCGCCGAAAAACTTGGTTTTTTCCGATTAAAATATACCCCATAAAGGTACGTTTTTCGGAACGGTTTTCGCGGGCGAAATACAGCTTTGGGTCCGCCGAATCTGAATCCGAAATCGGATATCGAAAAAAGTGAATTTAAGTCGGTCAAATCACGAGCGGAAGCGAGCAAAGCGATTAACATCAGAAATTAATTTTGCCGTGTTCGCGAGAAGGCTCTACGAAGTCAGGGGTTCGATGAGGCGGGGCTTGCACCTGACGAAAACGGGTTGCGAGCAGGTACACGCACTTACGTCTTGAAGGGTATACAGGTATACCTTGCGAGCGAAGCGAGAGCCATGTCAACAGAATAAATTCGGATTTTTTCCTACAAATATACAGCAATACCTTGCGAGCGAAGCGAGCAACATCCCCGAATAAACTTTTTGTGGTTCCACGTAGTTTCATAAGATTTAATTTGTTTGTAAGAATTTCCAACAGAAAAAAACGTCTGCCAAGTTGGGTGGGCAGTATAACTTCCTCAAGCGAGCGAAGCGAGCAGCATCCCTTACAGAAGTTAAACCTACCCTTAGGGATCTATCGTTTGCGAGCGAAGCGAGCAACATTCCCTACATGCCAGACTTTGCGAGCGAAGCGAGCAATAATCCCTACATGCCACACGTTGCGAGCGAAGCGAGCAACTTAATGGGGGGTCCGGGGGGCTTGCCCCCCGGCTGGACGTGGAGGCGAGCGTAGCGAGCCGGAGCGGCTAGTAATATATCTATACTATTAATAAGAATGAAACTCCGTCTGTTTGTTTGTTTGTTTGTCGTGTCTATGCACGGCCAAACGGCTGAGTGGGGGGAGTCTACGAGTGGGGGGATCTTCTTGGGATTTTCCGATAGGGGGAGCGAGCAAATTTAAAATTTTCTAATCCCAGCCGAACCATGGGCCGTAGGGCGGGAGGGGGGTCGAAGTAAGAATTAATGTGCGCTTTTTGGACTTCCCCGCATCCTCTACCCCTCTAAACGGCCGTCGACAATTCCGGAAAAATACCGGTTTCGTAGGTTTTTGAACGAGGAAGACGACGGCGCAATCGGATCGCGAAAAAAGTATCGGGAAATGCGTCAAAAAAATGCGAGAGTACGGACCCGTTTTCTCGAAAAGTCCGCCGAAAAACTTGGTTTTTTCCGATTAAAATATACCCCATAAAGGTACGTTTTTCGGAACGGTTTTCGCGGGCGAAATACAGCTTTGGGTCCGCCGAATCTGAATCCGAAATCGGATATCGAAAAAAGTGACGAGAACTCGGTCAAATTGCGAGCAGAAGCGAGCAAAGCGATTAAAATGATTCTGCCGTGGACGAGAGACGGCTCAAGAATTGACGTGAAGGGTTCGATGTCACAACATTGCGAGGCGAGCAGGTATGCCTACATAGGTACCTACCTTGCGAGCGAAGCGAGAGCCATTTCAAATAATAAATACGGACTTTGTCCTACACATATACAGGTATACCTTGCGAGCGAAGCGAGCAACATCCCCGAATAAACTTTTCGTGGTTCCACGTAGTTTTATAAGATTTAATTTGTTTGTAATAATTCCCAACTGAAAAAAACGTCTGCCAAGTTGGGTGGGCAGTATAACTTCCTCAAGCGAGCGAAGCGAGCAGCATCCCCTACAGAAGTTAAGCCTACCCTTAGAGATCTACCGTTTGCGAGCGAAGCGAGCAGCATCCCCTACAGAAGTTAAACCTACCCTTAGAGATCTACCGTTTGCGAGCGAACCGAGCAACATCCCCTAAATGCCATACTTTGCGAGCGAAGCGAGCAACATTTTCTACATGCCAGACTTTGCGAGCGAAGCGAGCAACATATCCTACATGCCAGACTTTGCGAGCGAAGCGAGCAATATTCCCTACATGCCACACGTTGCGAGCGAAGCGAGCAACTTAATGGGGGGTCCGAGGGGCTTGCCCCCCGGCTGGACGTGGAGGCGAGCGTAGCGAGCCGGAGCGGCTAGTTATTAATAAGAATGAAACTCCGTCTGTCTGTTTGTTTGTTTGTCGTGTCTATGCACGGCCAAACGGCTGAGTGGGGGGAGTGTACGAGTGGGGGGATCTTCTTGGGATTTTCCGATAGGGGGAGCGAGCAAATTTAAAATTTTCTAATCCCACCCGAACCATGGGCCGTAGGGCGGGAGGGGGGTCGAAGTAAGAATTAATGTGCGCTTTTTGGACTTCCCCGCATCCTCTACCCCTCTAAACGGCCGTCGACAATTCCGGAAAAATACCGGTTTCGTAGGTTTTTGAACGAGGAAGACGACGGCGCGATCGGATCGCGAAAAAAGTATCGGGAAATGCGTAAAAAAAATGCGAGAGTACGGACCCGTTTTCTCGAAAAGTCCGCCGAAAAACTTGGTTTTTTCCGATTGAAATATACCCCATAAAGGTACGTTTTTCGGAACGGTTTTCGCGGGCGAAATACAGCTTTGGGTCCGCCGAATCTGAATCCGAAATCGGATATCGAAAAAAGTGACGAGAACTCGGTCAAATTTCGAGCAGAAGCGAGCAAAGCGATTAAAATGATTCTGCCGTGGACGAGAGAAGGCTCAAGAATTGACGTGAAGGGTTCGATGTCACAACCTTGCGAGCGAAGCGAGAGCCATTTCAAATAATAAATACGGACTTTGTCCTACACATATACAGGTATACCTTGCGAGCGAAGCGAGCAACATCCCCGAATAAACTTTTCGTGGTTCCACGTAGTTTTATAAGATTTAATTTGTTTGTAATAATTCCCAACTGAAAAAAACGTCTGCCAAGTTGGGTGGGCAGTATAACTTCCTCAAGCGAGCGAAGCGAGCAGCATCCCCTACAGAAGTTAAACCTACCCTTAGAGATCTACCATTTGCGAGCGAAGCGAGCAGCATCCCCTACAGAAGTTAAACCTACCCTTAGAGATCTACCGTTTGCGAGCGAACCGAGCAACATCCCCTAAATGCCATACTTTGCGAGCGAAGCGAGCAACATTTTCTACATGCCAGACTTTGCGAGCGAAGCGAGCAACATATCCTACATGCCAGACTTTGCGAGCGAAGCGAGCAATATTCCCTACATGCCACACGTTGCGAGCGAAGCGAGCAACTTAATGGGGGGTCCGGGGGGCTTGCCCCCCGGCCGGACGTGGAGGCGAGCGTAGCGAGCCGGAGCGGCTAGTTATCAATAAGAATGAAACTCCGTCTGTCTGTCTGTCGTGTCTATGCACGGCCAAACGGCTGAGTGGGGGGAGTCTACGAGTGGGGGGATCTTCTTGAGATTTTCCAAAAGTGGGAGCGAGCGAATTTAAAATTGTTTAATCCCACCCGAACCATGGGCCGTAGGGCGGGAGGGGGGTCGAAGTAAGAATTAATGTGCGCTTTTTGGACTTCCCCGCTTCCCCTACCCCTCTAAACGGCCGTTGACAATTCCGGAAAAATACGGGTTTCGTAGGTTTTTGAACGAGGAAGACGACGGCGCGATCGGAACGCGAAAAAAGTATCGGGAAATGCGTCAAAAAAATGCGAGAGTACGGACCCGTTTTCTCGAAAAGTCCGCCGAAAAACTTGGTTTTTTCCGATTAAAATATACCCCATAAAGGTACGTTTTTCGGAACGGTTTTCGCGGGCGAAATACAGCTTTGGGTCCGCCAAATCTGAATCCGAAATCGGATATCGAAAAAAGTGACGTTAAGTCGGTCAAATCGCGAGCGGAAGCGAGAAGAAGCGTTTAACATCAGAAATTAATTTTGCCGTGTTCGCGAGAAGGCTCTACGAAGTCAGGGGTTCGATGAGGCGGGGCTTGCACCTGACGAAAACGGGTTGCGAGCAGGTACACGCACTTACGTCTTGAAGGGTATACAGGTATACCTTGCGAGCGAAGCGAGAGCCATGTCAACAGAATAAATTCGGATTTTTTCCTACAAATATACAGCAATACCTTACGAGCGAAGCGAGCAACATCCCCGAATAAACTTTTTGTGGTTCCACGTAGTTTTATAAGATTTAATTTGTTTGTAAGAATTTCCAACAGAAAAAAACGTCTGCCAAGTTGGGTGGGCAGTATAACTTCCTCAAGCGAGCGACGCGAGCAGCATCCCCTACAGAAGTAAAACCTACCCTTAGGGATCTATCGTTTGCGAGCGAAGTGAGCAACATCCCCTACATGCCACACTTTGCGAGCGAAGCTTACCTGAAAGGGATCCTCACAGGGGACTCACTACGCACTTGACTCATTTCAACGGAATTTCATACGGGTATTTCCCAACACCTATGCAGCAATACCTTGCGAGCGAAGCGAGCAACATTCCCTAATAAACTTTTCGTGGTTCCAAGTAGTTTTATAAGATTTAATTTGTTTGTAAGAATTTCCAACAGAAAAAAACGTCTGCCAAGTTGGGTGGGCAGTATAACTTCCTCAAGCAAGCGAAGCGAGCAGCATCCCCTACAGAAGTTAAACCTACCCTTAGGGATCTACCGTTTGCGAGCGAAGCGAGCATCATTCCCTACATGTTGGGTGGGCAGTATAACTTCCTCAAGCGATCGAAGCGAGCAGCATCCCCTACAGAAGTTAAACCTACCCTTAGAGATCTACCGTTTGCGAGCGAAGCAAGCAACATCCCCTACATGTTTCTATTGCGAGCGAAGCGAGCAACATTCCCTACATACCACACTTTGCGAGCGAAGCGAGCAACATTCCCTACATGCCACACTTTGCGAGCGAAGCGAGCAACATTTTCTACATACCACACTTTGCGAGCGAAGCGAGCAATTTAATGGGGGGTCCGGGGGGCTTGCCCCCCGGCTGGACGTGGAGGCGAGCGTAGCGAGCCGGAGCGGCTAATAATATATAAAACAGGAAAAGCCGGAGAATAGGTCGATGAGGTATTGAGGCTATATATTAGTGGTGATGTCCAATTGCTGCCAAAACTTTGCTGCGTCGGAAAGGAAGAAAGCTCGATTGAAACAGGTCAACATTTAACAGGATGAAATCATTTTGTATTCGGATCAGCGAGGAATTTATTATAAAATTTGGGTTACTCATTTACGTATAGAAAGTGGGTGTTTTTCGTGTAGGGTAAGGTGGGACGTAAAAGTTAAAAGTTTTCAGCAGGTGGGGAGCATCTATAATGATGTGTCCAAATTAAAAAACATTGCGTCCATGAATCGTCTGAGAAAAGCTCCGGACAGCGTACGGCGGACAGCAGACGGACGGATTTTTTCTAATTCGATTTTTAGATCTTGAAACGTAAACCAACAAATTTTAAGAGGGGTTAAATTTTTGAAGTGTAAACTTCTATAGGCGCACCGCGTCGAAAAATTTAGCGGGGTGTGAATACGATTTTACCGTCACGTTTTTTTCCGTCACGCTGTTTTGACAACCAAGCCGTTGCTGGGGAAATGAAACTTCTTTATTTTTCACCGGACAAAAATCGTTCTCCACTCGTTGGAAAGCTCTCGATTTATCACGCAGTTCTTCTATTCATGTCGTAGTTTTATATTTATTTATGTTATAAATGGATATAGTAAACAATGCCGCTTGGTTGAAAAGTTAATCTTGCTTATAGTACTCGTAATTGTAGACGCGCACCATAACAGAAAATTACCTACACAAAATTCAGTAAAGAACATTCATCTCTTATTTCAGTTACCATGAGCCAATAATTTCTTTTCTAGAGTCGTCAGATGATTTTAATAATGATAACACTATAGTTGACGGTTAAAGAATAAAATAATAATGTAAACAGAAAATATAGAAACAATGTTGTGACTAGTTTATGTGTAAGAAAAGTTTAATAATGTTTGAATAAAAATTTTGTATACTTTGAAATTGGTCTTTACAAGATTTTTTCGGCAACCTAAATCATTTCCATAATATATTTTATATTTATTATATTTAGCAGAAAATCGTCATAGAAGTTTACACTTCTCCCGTGTGGTCTTTAGTTTTTTTTTCTTGGTCGAATACAAATGCTCAATATTGAAAATAATAAACCAAAAAGCATACAAATCGAATTGTTAACCCTGCAACCAGAAAAACAATCGCGAACAGAGGAGCATTTTAGAGTCTACAAGGTGCGTAGCCTAATGTAAACGAATAGAAAACTGCTCACAATAGTCATCTAGTTTTTGATGTCTCACGCGAGGTTTCGACATGAACCAAGGTTGGGGTTTATGGGTTCACGGATTTCTAGAAGTTGAGGTTTTAGCCCGTTTTGTCGGCTGTCAGAGATAAACAGCTGAAGGTTTTGTGCCTTGGTGCGCAACGTTCCGACCAAGGAATACGGATGTGTCGTTGGTTTTTTACCAGTAAAACTCAAAATTGTGCGCCGTTCAAAGCGTTTTTCTAAAAACCTCGGCATCAATATTAATCAAGCCTATAGGGTGAAATTTAAGGGCTGAAATATTAAAAAATCGAGATCTTGAATCGGCTCAAATAGACACTCGGTTAAATCTTAAAGTCCGTTTTTGATATTTGACTAACGAGATTATCCCCCAACCACTTAATCCCTCTCCACGAACCTCGTATATTTACGTTTGTTATAATGCGGTTGAAGAGGAAAATTTTTACTCATCCCGCTACGAGAAAGTGTAACAAGATTACGGGAAACTGGCCCGTCAGGACTACTTGAGCTAACTCTTTCAGTCAGTTCAAGTTCCCTTCCGTTATAATCCAATCCGCTCCACAAATTTTCTCCCGCAAGTTGCGGTCGGATAATGAAATTTCTCGGTGACTGAATAAAGGTGTAAGTGTGTGAGGAATTATTTAATTCATTTACTTAATAAAAACAGACAGAACACAATTACACAGATTATGATAATCCCGTTCCGTGGCCCAGGATAAATTTACGGACAGTACGAACACCATCAAACCACATTGTTTCATAACAACCTATGTGTCGTGTTTTATTACTTCAGGTTGAATGGTCTGAAAATATTGTTCTAAAACTTCATGAACTGAAACTGATATTAAATCTTTAAGAATCATTGGATGTAGGTAGGTACTATCAGTCAGGACATCTCTCCAGCATTTATAGGAATACCGCAGGCCGCATTTGCCAGAGTTCCTCTGCCGCAGAAATCGTTCGTCAGACCATGGTACATCTTTCATCACTTCTTGTCCACTATCTCTCCAATATTTCACTCCGATATCGCTGAAAAGTGGCAAACCTGTCAAAGACATCCACTCACTTGTATTCTGTCCAATTCTCTTGTATACATGAATGGTACTGAGCAATCTGATCTTGTAATCTAGTTTCATCAGTGTTACCTCGTTCTTCTTAGCTGTGGTGAATTTAAATAACATTCATGCAGCATGATCGTATGAGCGAATTTTCGTAAATTATCGTATTGAATAATGTTGAATTGTTTTGAAATTTGAGCTTTTTGAGTGCAAGGAAATCGTTAACCATTAATTTTATGGCAAAAAACGTATTCTAAATAATAACCTGCTATTCAAATAGAGGTTCTGAATTTTTAGCTTTTTTTAGCAGTTTTTATCGATTTTTTAGCAAATTTTGATGAATTTTAAGTACATTTTTCAGCATAATTGTGTACATACATTTTTGGATGTTCTATTTTATAGTTAATAAACTTTATTTGAGCAATATTCTACCAAAAAATATAAATTGAACGATTTTTAGCCGTTTTTAGCCATTTTTTAGAGATTTTTTGAGTACATTTTTTGAAATTTGACCAATTTAATGTGCTCAAAAAGTGTTGTCCAACGAACTCATCCTTTCTTTTGAAATGCTCGATTTTTTGGAGAAAGAACGAAGTTTTTATCTCAATTCTATCGAGAGTTATCGTCTGGAATGACACATACATATATATATATATATATATATATCATATAAAAAAGCGTTAAAATCCAGGAATCATTTCAGAATGCCTCAAAACAGATTTCGATGAAGAAAATTTTTGAAAATTGTGATTTTAAAATTTTTGGAGCCATTGCAATAGCTTTATTTTCTGAGAAAATTCGCTAAAATGATGATTCACATCTTTAAAATTCAACTAGAAACGCTTCACATTATGAACCGAATAAAATCATAGATTTTAAAATAAATGTGAAGCGTTACTTTCGGTTGTTTTGTGGTGCTTTCCTAGCTTCATATTGTGCCTATTTTAAGGATCATGTTTTGACTCTAGTTTTAGATATGATAAATATATATATATATATATATATATATATATATATATATATATATAAATATATATATAAAAATATGAAAAATTACGTATCAAGCTATGAAAAGGAATCCCGGACACTGCAACGTCAATAAGAACGATAAAGTTGAGTTTGCCACCAAGAGAGGGTGTGAAGAAGGAGTCATTTAAATAGCTAATGAGATTCTCATATCAGATCTAATTGTCTATCATAGAAGACTCGCAATGAGACATGGCAGACACAGTTAAGAGGTAATGCCATATTCAAGTACAGCCTTAAATAAGATACAAACCACAAAATTGGAACTTAAAACGACGGCAATAAGCCCAACTGATAAGGCTCTGAAACAACTATGGGAATAACAGGCGAACGATGTTCCTTTCCCAATTAGCCAGTGATCAACTCAGGTTTCGGAAGACATTGAACTAATAATCGTCCTCTGTAATAAATTTGTTGTAGAACGAGAAATCCTTCTTGTTGAAACGCCTTCAAAGACCAATGGTTCATTACCACTACTATATTGCAGAAGGGAATCAGAAGTATAATTTGGTTTTATAGTTTATGTTGTGACCTCCCAGAAGTCAAAAACCTACATACTATGTAAACAAGTAGAATACGAAGATAATAAAGGAACCAGGAAGAGAGATACAAAGGACGGGGAAAACCCAGGTTAATAGTGGCACCACCTTCCTACCTTCCCCGATGGGCGAGGGACGGGGAAGGGGCGCTATATAAGGGCTGTGTGCACAACCCTAGGGACCACTCGTCCTGGGCATCACTCTTGGTAGTATTTCTGATACCTCTGTGTACTCATTTCAAAAACAACCTTTTCGTTTTCTTAGAAACTCAAAAACTTTCAAACTGATGAAATTGGATGGGCTAAAACTCGGGGCCATTTCATAACGTTTAACAGCGAAATAAATTCACTCTATAAATTTTATCTACGTAATTGGATGGGTATAACTACCCGGGGCCATTACATAATAAAAATATAGAAATTCAGTTAGCTCCCAAAACTCACGCATAAATTTCTGAGCTCCCGATTCTCCTACTAACTCGTAAAACTGGATGGGTATCAACCCGGGGCCATTTTACGAACTTAATATCAAAATCTATATTTCGCTTTATGCGAATTATCAATACAAGCTCCCTTCTTGTTCTACTGTCGTTTATATATTGGATGGGACACTAGGTCTCGGGGACATATATGAAAAGCAGTAAAACCAAAAATTTTATGACTAATAAAATAAGTACCATATAGAGGGAATAATTCAATGTTAGGAAAAACTAGGTCCTAACAGTTTACTTTACTCGTTTACTTATTTATATTTTCATCATTATATTGTGAAATTCATTGACTTCTTGACATCTCACGATATTTTCCCTTAACAGACAAGCCTCTCAAAATAGACGTCACATTCATGATAAAACTACAGAGATTTCTCTTTTGGTTGGAACACATTATCTAAATATTCTGATAGTAAATTTGGAGCTCGTATTTAGGAATCGGATTTTTGATCAATCTCAACTAGGTATTTCAAGGGAAAGCAAAGTAGATAATAATAGATAACAGCCTTGCCATTCTTCCTTCATACCAAGAGTATATTTATCGATGTTATTGAATCCAATACAAGATATGTGTAGGTTTCATAACGCACAGTGATCAAGGGGAGATACGAATTAGAGGAAAGGGTTTTGTTAATTTGATGGTGTGGATAAGCAAATTATTATATATTTTTTCAAACCTGCAAGTATTTATATTTTACTATAATATTTATTGTGACTACTTGGCTATGACATAGGTATCTTGAATTTTTAAGGAATCTGGACTCCTAATGAAACATATCGAGGGGTATAAACAATGTAATGATGGTAAAAACGAAAAGGCAATACCAGTCAATCATATTTTTTTACTCCATTTTCTCCGATTCGCCTTGAATAACAAATCTTGGCACTAATGCTGGGTATATGAAAGAATGAGATGAAAATTCGGATGTAAAAGATTTTCTACTGTATTTTATAGCTATTGGGTATTTTTATTTGAAAGTAAAGTGGCCGTCAATACTTATCTCTTCATCCTCTATAGACCACCCTCTGCTGAATTCCATGAAATTTGGGTCAGTGGCCTGTCTACTACCTAAAAAACGCTACGTGAACACGCAAAACGGATTTTCATCCACTCACCTGCAGTCACTCAAGTTCTTATCTACAAAGAATTGACGGTGATTGAAAACGATAGTTCCCTCTGAAAAGGGTCTCTCCAATATCTGAGTTCAATTCGACCGAGGCTCGGGAATCGTGATATCCGATATACATGTTGGCGCAAGGGTAAGTCGCCGGTAGCTTTCAAAAGGGGAAAAAGAGACAGGAGGGAAATAGAAAAAGGAAAGCGGATCCTTAAAAGAAAACAAAAAGGAATTTCCTTTTATACCCACAACCAAAGTGTCGCCTTCCAACGTTACAAAGCACTCCGGAAAAGTTGGAGTCACCTACAAGGGGGATGCGAGCCTTGTTTTTTGTTCAGGAAGATAAACCGACGAGCTCGTTCACATAAAGAACCTGATAGGCAGACGCCCCTAACCCTCCGCAGCGCGGAAATTTTCGCGGTAGGTAAGGAACTCTATTTCTATTCATTTCCATTTATACTACTTCCTTATCTTGAACCTCTTTGTAGTTCTGTCTTGGGGTAGGGAACTTACCAAATGAGCTCTTATTTGCCGGGATCGCCACGATTATAGAAACAGTACGGATGGTGATTATGAAGGAGAGATCTAAACATTGAAGAAAATATTGAGTTATTGACATTTAATGTCTTTACTTTGGCACATAAACGAAAAAAGCGTTAAAAAAATGCGTTAAAAAAAAGCGTTAAATAAAAGCGTTACGGTTGGTTTTCTGATGATTTCCGCTAACAACCGAGTCGTTGCTAGGGAACTAGTACTTCGTCATTTTCTATCATACAAAATTCGTTGACTATTCGTTCGAAAGCTCTCAATTTATCCGACCATATTATGTTAACTACTGCGAAGTGCATGGCCAACAAGCTGAGTTATGAGCATGGTTATATGAGTAATTGTTTACACACAGTTGATCATTCTCAATAATTTATTGATATTGTGAACATGATTGCAACCGCTTGTTAATTTCTGATGATTTCATTGAGCTGGTGTTTCGATGATGTGATTCATAGCAGGTGATCCGAATATTGCGAGAACAGATTGATTCGTGAAGCGGTGGTTAAATAATTTCTATACTTTACACTCTAGGATGCTGTAATTTCGTATGTAGCCTCTTTAGGACATTTACTTGACGATGCCCAGGGTCCGGATCAGCTGAGTGGCTCTTAGAGCTTGTATACGAGTCTGCAACTAAAGACATAAAATGTCGCAATGTGTTGCAGACTTGTATGCAAGCGTTTCGTCTTTACGTTCTTTGTGTAGTTTTTTCCTCAGACCTATAATTGACAGTATTATAGCAATAAAGTATTATAGTAGTCTATAGTATTTCCAGGTTGCCATGAGGAAGCCGTCAGATTGGGGTTCGAGCTTTCGAGTTTATCCCAATAACGGGAGGCTAAAGTATTGAGGCCGCCAATCTTTACCATGTTTCAATACACTGTAAATTATTACAAAAAGGTTTATCATTTTTGTATTAGATAGCTTTTCTGCGAAGATCACTAGTCTATATGATTAGTCAGGCATCACAGGTGAATACATAGATACTAACAACGAAAGCCGAATAAGATCGAGCTGTATTAGCGCTTGTTTAGCCAGCTCTGCATTGAAGAACGCTTTGCGATTCACAATCATGTTCATATTTTTTCCCGAGGATTAGCTACTTTGTTGTTACAACAGTTCCCAACTTGGTCTAACAATACGTTAGATAATAAGTTGATTTTATAATCATTTTTGTCATCTATAGACTGACTATAGTGAGGTCAGTGTTTCATTTCATTTCATTTATTCATTCCGTTTATTTCACTCAATCGGTAGGTGGCTTTATCTAATACAGAAATAATAAATATTTGTGTATTAAATGCAAACGTTTTTTTTTCATGGTTCTAATGGCCCATTACAAAACGGTCAGCCAGACAAACCTTTTTTTTTTTTTTTTTTTTGTAGTAGAAAGTACTTGAACGAATGGGGATCCGAACTAACAAGGTAGGCCACTAGGAGCGTTAGAGGGGCAGTGCCCTATAGAAAATAGTAGTTCACATGATTTTCCCCATGTCGGTACCTTGCGTCGCCCCTTTTCGCTCTAAAATTCTTTCCCCACACCACCAACTTCATCAATCCTTTTCAAAAATGAAAATTATATTATTAATTAATAAGTTTTAATAATAAAGAATCACACCAACAAACAAAACACCGACAAAACAACAAAAACAACTTGTGTCCGTCACGACTGCCCTTATATAGGCAACAAAAGAGCAGCAAATCGTTAAGTTTATTGTTTACTTGCTGCGCTCTATCTTGACCTTCTCATGTTCGAAGCCCCATTGGTCAAGTTTGGCAACCTGGTCCCAATATAGTGGCTTCCTCTACTTACCATTAGATTTATTGTATAAAAGGGATTCGATGATCAAAATTTGTAAGGATAAATATGAACAAAGCCTCCGTGTTTCTCATACCACCCAATCATCCGTAGTTCCGTGAAAGTCATTTTCTCTTTTCGCCTCTCACAGAAGCGTACCAATCACATTTTCAGGTTCATACTCTTGAGATCAAAGATTTTTGTCCGATAGTACACTACTATAATAGTGATAGAGAAACCAATAATAGATAGAAAGGTTTGAAACTCAATCATACTGTAACCAGCCTGATTTCTCGTATTAACAGATATGTCAAGGAGGTGATTGATATTAAGTAGTTACCTTTTCAAAAGAATATAGGCTATTTTACCTTCTACACCCTGAGGACATACTGAAACATTTAGCCCAGGAGCTATCCCCAGTTGCCCCATATCCATCACACAGGTTAAATCGATAATATTTCCGTCGGATTATCATTTACGTACCTTTCGGAGGAGTCCGCCGTCACTAGCAAGTCAAGTACCAGGGGCGAGCGCTTTCGATCTGAAGACATCATCATCAGGCCGTCAAAACAGTACTGAAGTCAGTCCGTCTGTCATTTTATATAGCTGCTTTAGTGACGGGAAACAATGGAAACGGAAGAAGCGAAAGTTCTTGCATATGAGGGGTGGAGAGGAGGAGAATGAAGAAGGTGTTGGAAGTAAGTTTGTCTGTTGGTGAGTTATTACTATTATCCTAGATTTAACAACTATCCTATCTTCTATAATATCAACTAAGATTATCTGTATGTTACATTATTGAATCACCATCATGAGTTTAAAGTCCTTCTCCAATGCGATATACAGGAATTTAGTGTGTTCCGAAACTAAGAAACGTTTTTCATCGAAAATCACCAGCCCACCTTGAATAAGACCAGACTGAAGTATGACAAAACTCAGCCAATTTAAAACTAGGTGTACTTTCCAAAGTTTGTGTCAAGCAAGTTCCAGAGTTGTCCTCATTGACTTACAGCACAAAACGCCGTTTCTGCGAATTTTGACGTAAAATGATCGAACACTTATGAGTAATGCTTTAAGTCCACAGAACAGGGTGTCAGCTTAAACTTACTCGATACAAACCTTTGGTAGTATTTAATGTTGAGTTGAATGAGATTTGCTTACTTCAATGTGACCATTATTTATGTCCCAAGGTGATTGAAGGCCAAGAGTGGAGGAGAGAACTCACCCACTATTAGACAGATTTTAAATGTTTCTAACTCCCTTATTAAAAAAAAAAAAGTAGTTTTTGGAGTCAAAATGCTATTTAAGTAGGGTGTGATTTAGAATTACAACGTAATGATTACTTTGAGTACCTAATGATCACTTTTCCAGTTACTTTCCACGTTACGCTAGTATTCGAGTGCCCTTATACCATATGTACAAAAATAAAGGAATGCAAACGATTTCTACAGGATTTCGAATACCGGCAGCGAGCGCTTTCGATGTAAAGACATCATCATCAGTCAGTCAAAAGAGTACTGAAGTCAGTCAGTCAGCAGACCCTTTATATAGAATGGTAAGTGACTGGGAAAGGGTGGAGAGATGATGACGAGTGGTTGGACGGAGGGGAAGGGAAGAAGTCTTGGTGATGAGAGGTGAAGAGAGAAATTGTTAACATCTGGCACAATATACCCATCAAAACCTCTGATATTCACCCATATTCCGTTCCTGAACCAGCCAAAATTCTCCCCAATACCCGGTTGAACATCTAAATCCTGTTCACCTATATCCAGAAACATTCCAAAATTCACCCCCATGTATTTCCACCGAAACACCCGATGTTCACATATATTCACCTACAGGAACAGTTAACCCCCTCCCCTCCTACAATACCCAGGATAGAATTCTAGAGGAATAAAAAAAATTAATGGGCAAGTAATGGTATTCCCATTACTCATTCCAATTAAAGGAATCGTAATGTCAAGCACCCATTACTTGGAATGGGGAAAAGTAATAGCATTGTCGTTGACCATTTCTTATAAGAATCGGAATGCCCATTTTTATCTTTCAAAAGTAATTGGAATTTTTAATAGGTAATGGAATTCCTTTTTTAACAACTCTAAGGTGTAATTTCATAGAGTAATACTACTGTGCTTATGATCAGCTCTCTAAGATGCATGGCTTTGGAAGTTTTAGAGAAAATCATGAAATGTGCAATTATTGTCATTTTTGTGATTCCGCCATTTCCTTTTACACCTGTTTTGAAATTACAAACAGAGATTTACTTACACCCATGCTTGACCTTGGCTACAGAATCATCAGCAATGTGCATATCTTTGTGACAAGGAAGTTCAAAGAAAATAGTTTTATATTCGTCCAATTGGCTTTAATCGTTACTTAGTTAACAACAAATCAGAGTTTTGAAAATTGTAGTGAACATGGCTGGCAAGTTTCCATAAACGTAACTGTTAAGAGGAAAACTGTATAAATAAGTCCTGATCAGTCAATTTGAAAAACCTTGATAGATAATTTAACGTAGCACTGTTTGTATGCTGTTTCAGCCAATGAACTATTTGATCCAATGACTTTCCATGCATCATAGTATCAATATCTGCTTCAATTTGGACGGCTTTAGAATCAGTAATATGCAAATACTCTTTCAACAATGAGAGTACTCTAGCTTGCAAAACTCTTTCAAAAGCTTTCAGGTCCATCCCGTGAACGCGTAGCCCAGTGAACTCAATCTGAAATAGTATTATCGTTCATTTCACATGTTATTCAGATGGAAAGTTAGTTATCGCTATATTGTATGCATTGTGACAAATGGTTTTAATAGTAATGCTAAGTTTTATTCGTAAAGTAAGCTTTAGTACCTATACATATATTTTTTAATACCATAGATCACAATTCTTGTATTATCTTAACCTTTTAACCCCCCCCTCAACGGTATAAATTCCTTCTCAACGATCGAGACACACTGGAAAATGTCATCTACAACTGCCCCACCTACATAAATACCTTTTCTATAGCGTCACTGATAATGTCACATATCCATACTCTCTTTTCTTAATACCATAATCGTTGACAATGGATATGTCGATTTTCGCATGATTAATCTCACTCTAAATTAATTCAAGTGTTTCCTTCTGTCTCTATCAAACCATGACATTAAATTAAGAATGAGGGTTGATAGAAAATATTATGGCTGATAGAATACTTTTCTTTAAGCCAGTATGGAGATTGTCTTTGGCGTGGTATCTGCATTGGTCTGTGGGATATCGTCAGTGATTAAAATGACATAGAAAGAAACGATGTTATAGCATTTGTTATATAGGTATTCGATCTTATTTCCAATCAATCTTCTAGAATTTGAAATTTATAAAGAAATCAAATAATGATTGAGTGATTTTGTACAATAGGAGTCCCAACCTATTTTCTAGGCCATAGAATTTCGGCCTAGATCTTAGACCAGAATCAATTCACACAAGAAAAACACTTTCTTAGTCAGAATGAAGTGAATAAGCAAAGCAATTTTGAGTTTCAAACTTTCTCCACTCATGAACACCCATTTCCTGTCTTGGCTCAAGGATTATCAGTAATGTATTTATCTTTGTCAGAGGGAGTTTAAAAGAAAGTATTTATATGCGTTCAATTAGCTTTAATATATCAATAACAACAAATTACAATTGCGAAATAGGTAGTGAACGTAGTGATCACGGTTGTTTATACAAGTAACTGTTCAGTGGAAAACTGTGAATAAATTAGATCTGCTCAGTCCATCATGGTGAATTCGAAAAACCTCAAAAAGATAGTTAAGTGAAAAGCGCTTTGTATGTTGTTTTAGCCATTGAACTATTTGCTCCAATGATTTACCATGCATCATGGTATCAATATCTGCTTCAATTCGGACAGCTTTATCTTCCGTCATATGAAAATGTTCTTTCAACAATGAGAGTATTCTAGCTTGCAAAACTCTTTGGAAACATTTCACGTCCATCCCTTTAACGTGAAGTCCAGTAAACTCAATCTGAAATTCACATTTGAGCAATTTTGTTGATTTCACAGGTCATTCCGATGAAAAATCCAGTAACACAACAATAATGAATATTAACAAATATAATCAAATATAAAAGTAATAGCTATATAGAAGAATTAATAGTATTAGAAGAATTAATAAAACAGCATACTATCTTTATCGTGTACCGCCAGCACGCAGGTGGATCCCCCCTCAGCTACCAGTTCCCTCTCAGAGACCAGTAATCGTACTCTCAACTAATGAGTGTCATTGTTTATTCATTTATCTACCGAACCCCAACCATTAAAGGGGGGATTTCACGACCTGATTTCGGGACCCTAAATTGGGCCCGATCACCGTCGGCCCTGAAATCCGATGGTGAAAACCCATGCTGCTGGTCACGTTTTGGGGAGGCGACCAGGCAGGGAGGTCGGGAGAGATTTCCAACCGATTTCAGGAGGAAGGGTGGCCAAGCCCCCACCGCTTCTCCCGGAGAACGCTACGTGAAATGCTCCACCAGGTGGATCGCTCTGTCCAACTGTCCACGTGTTTGCGCCTTGCCCATTCGTGTTTTCAATTTTATGTGATGGCGTCGGTAAATTGACAAAGGGGCGTATCTGCAAATTTTGGTTTTTGGAGTTAGCTTCACTTTGGAAACCATAGCTCTAGCTTCTATGAAGTGCTGCTAACCTCATGTCGCGTACCTCATTGGAAACCAGTGGGAGAAACAAAGTACAGGGGACGTATTTGCCAAGGTCGCAGTTACCTACATGACAAAGGTACGTATTTGAATCATGATCTGACAAAAAGACGTAAGTAGCAGATACGTCTTTCTGTCGTTTCCGTGACTGACTCGTTTCAATTACGTCCTTTTGCGAAAGCACTATTATCCGTGGCCTCTTCAATGATTATTACAGGGCTTGATTTCTTTTTTTTTTTTCTCTCTCTTTAATATAGTCAGGTGTTTGTTAGCTCAGATGTCTTGGTTCCGTCTCATTGAACTGTGTTTTTGAAAAAATTGAAAATACCATACGTTTTTTGAGGTAGGCCATTCAAAGATGGAATACGACTCAATGCATTCGAAAATTGAGCAAAAGGCGAAATGCTTACCAGTTTACACCCCAGAGGAATGGGCACAAGTAATAAGATGCGCCCGAACAAACCCTTTTCCCTTTGAAGTCACCTCCCTGACCTACGACCAAATTACTGACTTTACGGCACTTTTGCATACCTTCAAAAAGGTAATCCCATGGTGGAAAGTCTGCATGCTCGGTGGAGATCCAGTAGAAAGAAGACTACGCAGATGATTTCAAGACGGTCAATTATAAACAACCAAAAGGCCGGCAACGGATCAGCTACGGCTCACTCCCCACCGTTTACCAAAGGACACTCAATATGTCGAACGCCAAGTACACGGACCTGATGAAGATGTACAATGATCTTATAATTCCGCGTGGATACCATCCTTACTACGTTGAAGATAGATTGCTGGAACCTAATGAGGACGAAGATTCCGAGTAAAAAGAAAAAAATGGTTAAAGCCCTATCACACTTGCATTTTTCAGCTTTTTTCTTGCATTTTTAATGCTCGAACCTCGAACGTGAAGAAGACAAAGTACTGTTTTCCAAGTTCAGCTGTGAATGCATTCTGGCATGTCAATGTGAACAGTGCATTATATCAGAATGCAGTTTTATTAAATCTGTCAGGTTAGGGCTCCTAGAGGTTTTCCATTGAATTGTTACCTTCCCAAGGGTTATACTCGTATTTTAGCATTTTTATTGCGACGAGGTAGAAATTAGAACATGTTCTAATTTTCTCAAGTAAGTTAAAAAATGCTCCATCAGGATGCGTGATGGTCAAAAAAGCTGACCTTGGAAAAAAGCACTTTGACTTCTTCACGTTCGAGCATTAAAAATGCGAGAAAAAAGCTGAAAAAATGCAAGTGTGATGCGGCCTTGAGACTTGAGACACTGATTGTTTAGAAAGGCAGACAATTTTTTATTACCTCTAAAAAATGACAGTACTTGAAACGGTCTTACCATTCTTTTAAAAATGGTTCCTAATTCAAACTCTTTCAGTTTCATCTTCTTTTAATTAAGAAAAATTGTACGAAATACAATTTGTGATATCATTGAAAACTACTTTCCATTTTTGCATAAAAACTTGATTTTCGTTTTTCATTATTTTCAAAGTTTTTAGTTAGTAAATACTTACCTCCCTACCAGAATTATTATGAAAATGTTCATTTTCACTACAACTGCACTTCGGCCTAGATCCTGGTTATGTTTCATAACTTGTGAATCAGTCAACATCAATAACTAACAATTCAACACCTAATGATTACTAATCAGTCAGTGAAAACAGAAATTTCCAGAAGCCGTATATGAAATGATTAGAAAAGGACGCTCTGACAGAAAGACGTATCTGCTTTATAGGCACCCTTCAAGGATCTTGAGCGTCACATTACCCATCTAGTCCTAAAATGAAGCAAATATAGGAGTTATAGTCGATAAGGGGTTGAAAATTGTAATCAGGTGATTTGTAGAACACCTGACAACTTTGATCGCGGATATCTCGAAACATCAAATTTGCAGATACGCCCCTTTGTCAATTTACCGACGATATGGAATCTTCAGAACAAACGGAAAAAGACGTTTTGACGGAAATTATAGAAGTGTACAAACTGTTGTGGGACACTTCCCAAGCTTTATATTTCAATAAAGATGCTTTATTTCATTCTTCTACTCCTCCTTCATCCAAATCTTAATTTTCTTCCTTTCTTTCTCGCACACGGCCAATGCAGTTAATGCTACACCAACAACTAAAGGTTTTGATAAATACGGAGCCATAAATACGGAGTATAACTTGACAAACATTGAAACTGAATGGGCGACTGAACGGGCGCTTCAGAACAGGTCGTGAAAATACAACGCTCTGTCGAGGAGAACAGTGGCAGGGAGATCGGGACCGTGAACGGGAAAGGGCGGACGGGGACGTGTCGTGAAATCCCCTCTTGGAATCAGGTAAGGGCTTGATAATTAACAATTTCCTAGCGCTCAAGGTGCTCAAATTCAAAAACAATTCAACATCTTTTATAGTACGGTAATTTACAAAATTTCACACATACAATCTGCTGCATGACTGGCACTTTTATATTTCTTGAGATGTATCTGATATATATCCAGTAATAGTTTTTGGTTGTTCAAGGAAGATTTAAGTGATGAACATTCTTTTTTTTTTTTCCACACGATTTTTGGATTCTGCGAGTTAGAAACGTAACACAACAAATGTTGAGGGCGGATTGAGGAAATGTATTTACTGGAGCGCATGAAAAGATGCAGGAGCGTTTAAGTAGAATATCTCGTCTTATCACTGGAATTAGCATAATCAGGAATCAACGCACCTCTTTCCCGTCGGGAACGATGTGAGTTGACCCTGGTGACTGGTATTGTCGAAATAATATGTCTCTGGGAACTATAATATAGAACATAAATAAAAATAGTACGCCACTTACAATCAGATTGTTAACATCAATGTCCATTTTCATAGAAGCAATTTGTAGATTGTGCGGGCTATCGTGGAACTTTAGATTAGATACAGTGAGAGTGATATCATTTGAGCGATATCTGAAACAAGTGAATATTTAGGCATTAAAAAATATATATACTCGGCGCTTCGCGCCTCGCCGGGGGGCTTCGCCCCCCTGGACTCCCCTAATCTATACTCGGCGCTTCGCGCCTCGCCGGATCTTTTCTCTTTTCTACTGCGTAGAAAACGAGGATAATTTGCTATGCAATTCTTAGCCTGAAAAAATTTGTATATAAAAAAAATGTTCAAGCCTGGCTGGGATTCGAACCCACGATGCGAAAAAATTGATATAAAAAAATTTGGATATAAAAAAATTTTCAAGCCTGGCTGGGATTCGAACCCACGAACTCGCGCTTCCCGTCACGGACGATAGCAACGGTTGTACGTGAAAATCATGTTGAAAAAAGTTTGGGACATTTTAAAAAAATTATTGGGGGTCGGCCTAAGAATTGCATAGCAATTAATATATATATTGATTACATAAATTATAAGAATTCCTGAATTTATATGTCGTTTCACGAAGGTTGGGTGTCTGGAGAAACGTTACATATTAGCTATTAGCTAGATACTAGCTATTGTTTCTGCCAGACAAATCCAACCTTGAAGAACCGATATTCACACTGCTAGATAGTTTGAATCTTGCCAGAAAAGTGGAAATGACGCTCAGTTTCGGTGTAAAAATGTTCCATGTTGCTGGCGCTTCATAGCCACCTTCGTTATATTGCTTATATTGTGTCATTGTGAACATTGAACATTGCAAAGTTTTTTATTCTGTCTCTACCATAAATATTTCTGCTAGTGTTTTAGAAACTGTGAGTAATCGTTAACGTGTTGTTAGGGTGTTGGAGTGGAGTAGCAAGAAGCTTAAAAGTTTGAAAGACTGAAAATCTGAGCAGCCAATCTTGCAGGTTCCACTTTCCAAACTTTAAGGTTGTTCACCAACTTGTGAGAAAGAATTAGGCATTTCCCCGAGTACTGCTTACGTAAATAGCCCACATTTTCTCAGTTTTACGATTTTACATGCAATGGGCTGATATACCAACATCACAGCAACCACTTCGATGGTTTTTACTGAAACAATCACCATCTGCATAACGACAGCAATTTCGCCTCTTCCAATGGCTACCAACTATAGTAATCGTGTTCTTCCACTAACTGTTCTTACAGAACTCCTTATCGTTCTCGTCATTTGCCCTTAGGTTTGTGACAGTTCCCGCGAGATCCAAGGGAATGCGCTGCCGTCGCTCCGTTGTTTCCCATCGGGCGTCGGGCGCTTCTTCCCGTGTTTTTGAAAGCCCGCGTTTGGCGATGGATGGGTGATCCTAGAACTGGAAAACCTATCTTCTCTGAACGTAGCATATATGCTATTAGTACGAGTTGAATCTCTTATGGTACTGTCACACCCCTCTCCATCTATGAGTGTGGATTCGGGGCGCCTAAGTCTATTACATGGTAGCAGAGCGTGGTTAGGATTATGTACGGCTGACGCCTAGTAATCCGATCCACTATTTTTGGGGCGTTAATGTTTCAGAAGAAACATGGCCCGGGTTTCCAGAAGGAATACCCATTATACTCCCTTGGAAACATAAATACTTTCATTGGTTCTTGATTATTAATTTCTCAATTTATCCCCTCATATTATTTCTATTTAACATACTTAATTTTCAAGGGCATTGTTCCCAAACCCAGGGCATCGTTCCCTATTACATAAGTCCCCATAGTGGGCACCTTCCACTGTAAGTCTCCAAAGTTGAGCAAGTTAATTCCCCAGGGCATAGTTCCCATTTTCGTAAGTCCCCAAAGTGGGCAGCTCCCTACTGTAAGTCTCCTGGTTGAGCAAGTTATATTATTCCCGATTGTTCCAATCTTTGATTTTGGGTTAACTACCTAATGAATACTTCATATGAAGATTCATTGACAATCCATCCTGTTTTAATTTCACCTTTTTATCCTCAATCGCCAATGCAGCTATTTATTAGTGAGCATCAGTTCTCAACCAGTAAGCTATTCCACCTAGTTTACATACTTGCTCTTCAATCAAGTATGTTTTTTACGGGGGGAGGGGGGGGGGAGTGTCACAGTTCCTGCGAGATCGAAGGGAATGCACTGCCGTCGCTCCGTTGTTTCCCCACGGGCGTCGGGCGCTTCTTCCCGTGTTTTTGAAAGCCCGCGTTTGGCGATGGATGGGTGATCCTATCTTCTCTGAACGTAGCATATGTATATGCTATTACTACGAGTTGAATCTCTTATGGTACTGTCACACCCCTCTCTATCTATGAGTGTGGATTTAGGCCCCCATTGCACCTCCGGGGCGCCTAAGTCCATTACAGGTTTCGATAAATGTATCGACTCCTACTGCTTACATCATATTTTGTCCTTAGGTACATGCAATATTACTAACTTATTCACACTAAATATTTTTTTTTTTTTTTTTTTTTTTGGGTAAATGAGAAATTATTTTTTATTTTATATAAAGGTGGTAAGAAAATTACCACACTAAATACTGCTAAGCAGAACAATGTTAATGAAGTATTTACAAAAATAAATATAAGAATAAAAATAAAATAATAATAATAATGTTACTTAGGTACATAAATGTTATCACCCACTTACGTCAGAAGTCCTTCGCCGACGACGTTATGGCTGAGAATGGTCCCATTCATTTTGTACCTGTACGACTCTTCTATTTTAGGCATCCTAATTCTGAAGGAGCTCGCGAGGGTCTTGGGATCTGTCACGTAGTGGTCTACTACTTTTTTAGCTTCCGTGATTTTGACAAATTTTAAGTACGAAACAAAGATCCTGAAAAAAATTGTGCACCTTTGTAAAAACCACTCAGCTCTGGATATAAGTATTGTCAATAATAGAACTATGAGGACAACGTCGTTGATAGAAAGATATTTACAATGAAATGGAATATATATATATATATATATATATATATATATATATATATATATATATATATATATATTCCATTTATATATATATATAAATATCGTCTCCCAATATCCCAACATTTGATCTAAAATATTTAATATCAAATCACCCTATTTTTCATTTATTATAAGGAATTTTGGAGCTATTTCCCCAAAATACTGAACCAAACTTGACGAAATTCGTACTTGAAATCTGCAATTTATAGGTAACATTAACGTATTGACATTCCTAAGTACTAATATAACTCTCATTCTACAAGATGGGAGTTTAGGCATCCCAAGAACCTATTTTTGCGCATGCAATGGTCCGAGAGCGCCTCAGGGGAGCAGAGATTTCAGAAGCCTACTCTTTAATTGTGTGGGAAGTACAAACAGTAATTTCCCCTCTTCATTCAACCATATTTTCTACTATCATCAAACTCGGGGTGCCCACACGCTGCAATTTTAGTAAAATTAGGTTATCACTGAATTTTCGTTTAAAAAAAATGAAGCTATTACAAGGGCTCGGAAAATTTTGAAATCAAAATTTCCAAATATTTTCTTCTTGGAAATCCGTTGTGAAGCATTCTGATACGTTCCAGGATTTTAATTCTTTTTCACATATAGGGTGTCCCACGAGTTCCCCCCCCCCCCCCTTTACAATCGTTTTCCCCAAGGAAAAAAATAGATTTTTAATGGAATCTAGGTAGTTTTTAGTGATGACCTCAAATATCATATTTGCAAGCCCCGCGCAAGCGCAAAACCGTGCTCAATTAACACCAACTATTTTAGATCAAATTGGGAACCCAACTTTTTTTATGGCAGAATTGGCTTCGAAATGAAATTTCATGGTAAAATTACCCATTACATGAGTTTTTGAGTGCGCACAAACGAGTACAATCACCCGCGAATAGAGCACAAATTGTGAAATATCGAGTTTTTGAAGACCGGAAAAAGCAGTCAGAAGTCAAAGGCGGAAAAATAGAACGTCAACATGAGAATGAATGAAATCACCTCCTATAATCACGAATCATAGAATAAATTCCTCACAAAAACTTCAACGACATGTAAAACCAGCTGATGTATTTACAATAAAATTTCATGGTCAAGATATCAAGTTGTTTTTTATACCTTTTGAACTCAGACGTAGATACGTTGATAATTTAGTTTATATGATCCGTGCTTATGGGGCATGAGTAAACAGGGTTCCTACTGTAAGTGGATAGTGGTGTAGGTACCATTGCCTCCCTTTAATAATTATCTTTAGACCAGTGATCTGCGCAGGGCATTATTATTTTATTTTTTCCTTAAGGCAACAATCCAAGTAATTCAAGCAAAATAATTCCGAAGATTATGCTATTTAAAATAATAATCATACTTACGAGGACTTTAAGGCCGGGCTTAACATGAACACATTTTGCAGGTTTGGAGACAGCATGTGTCCGTGTTGAGGAGTGCTAACGTCTTCTTGAGCTACCCACTTTAGAAATGCAGCCATCAATGTTTTCACTCGCACCAATTCAGATTGAATTACCCCTAGATGTACAAAATATTGTGAGTACCAACATAAGTTCATTTTATGCTTAGGTAATTCATCAGTAGAGTGAAAAGGAGAGAACGCTGACTCGAGGCCCATCGAGCCCTTTGAAAGGGATGAAATTTGGGGGTGGACTTGAGAATGCCCTTCTTTGTGTATGCAAACAAAGCGTGAAGACACAGAGTGAAGTATTGATTAGGCAACAATGAAACTGACAGGGGACCGCACATTCCCTGAAAATTTCATCCAGATCGGATGAAAACTGTGGAAAATAAGCCTGTTACAAGGATTTCATATTGGCGCATGTGCAGTAGCTATCAATGATACAATAATGATACAAAATGTTGAAATTGATATAATATGATGAAATTGTCATCCCACACTACATAAAAATTTGAGCGAGATTGGAAAATTAGGGTGTGAGAAAATTATGCTTGGTAGAATTTACGTTTGCGCATGCGTAGGGTGTGGTATTCAGTCAAGAACGATGAAACTGATAGAGGACCGTCTACCCCCTAGCCCGCATATCCCCTGAAAATTTCATCCAAATCGGATGAAAACTGTGGAAAATAAGCTTGTTACAAGGATTTGCAGACACACGAAAGACACACAGACACACAGACAGACAGACATGGAACCAAAGTTGTTCAGAATGGTCTAAAACGTAAAATACGAGAGGAAATTTTGATTTTGGTGTCCAAAAATTTGTTTTCTCCCGAATGTGAAAACAATGCTTCCGCTATCTTTAGGTAGACTCGGAAGCAATAGGCCAGTACGGCAATGAGGTGAGGCGTGGGAGAGGTTCGCGGAGTCTTATGATCTTTTCTCGGCTTTTTACTCCCAGACCGATTGGAAATTTCACGGTGGTCTTCTCATGAGAAGGTTTGTTTTAAATTTTGCCTTAGAGTCCATCGCTAAGGAATACATGATGCCTTTAAATAAATATAACATTTCTTTATTTGGACAGTTCAAATCATAACAAGACTTTACAAAACAGGCCTTTCAGTCCTTAAATTGTTTTTTTTTTAATTAATACCCAACGTTTCGCCCCATAAACTGGGGCTTCTTCAGGGAGACAAAATTAAAAATATCAAATTTTAAATTTTAAAAATAAATACTTGGCTTTTTTTTTTTTTTTGTGATGAAAATTCGAATTCAGAGATATCAGTTTACGGAAAACAAATATGATCAGATTTGAAGGATTTTATCACGAGAAAGAAAACAATAAGTATGTATTTTAAAAATTTTGAATTTGATATTTTGAATTTTGTCTCCCTGAAGAAGCCCCAGTTCCTGGGGAAAAATGTTGGAGGTTAATTTAAAAAAAAACCAATTCAAGAACAGAAAGACCTTTTTTGTAACGTCTTTTTTAATTCAATAATCGTCAGTAAGTACCCGAAATGGTATAAAAAAAGTACCTACATCAAATATAAGTACATGAAAAACTCCTAATGCGTGAAAGTCCGGACATTGTTTTGTACAGAAGAAAACTTATAGAAGATGAAATTCTGCGTAGAAGACAACAGCCAGCATCTAACTCAATTCTTAAATTTTTGGCGATTTTTCAGTTTTTGTGACCAACCGCTCACTTATCGAGGATTTTCATGTCATGGGGTGGGTCACAAAAACTTTGAAAAATCACCGAAAATCAAAAAATTGAGTTAGATAGCTGGCGGTGGAATTTCTTCTTCTACAACTTTTCTACCGTTCAAAAAAAAAAAAAAAAAAAAAGTCAGTTTTAAAGGTCAAAAAGTGGGGGAAATTGTCAATAATCGATTTCTTGGATCGAAGAAGCTATTTTAGGTATAGGGTCATGGGGTATTTTCAGAATCGGCGCAAAATTTCCTGAAGGAATGGAGGTAACTTGAGTTTTTTCCTCAAAAAAATCTCTTTCCAACGTGCGGCGTACGGCGGATGGAAGGATTTTATTTTATTCGGTTATTGGATTCTACGCATTTTGAAACCAACGAATTCGGGGGAAGGGGGGGGGGGGGTTAATTTTTTGTTCCCCCTTGGTCAATTTCAAAGGTTCTTTATTAAAAATAATAAACCAAAAGCAGTAAACTCTTATTTCAGAATGCCTAAAAACGATTTCAGGGAATAACATTTTTGGAAATTATGATTTTAAAATTTTTGGAGTCATTGCAACAGCTTCATTTTCTATTTTTTTAAATCGCTAATTAATCGGTTTTAATTCAATCTACAAACAATAAATTGATCACCCAAAAATAATTAATTAGAATCCATTACCTTCATGTTGCGGAACAGATGACCCATAGCCAGAGGCCAGGATGAATGCGAAGATGAAGTAGTTCAGGTACATTTCAGAATCAGAAATCGACTGCCCCAAGTTCTACGATAATTTCTATTTAAAGGAGAACAGTGTTGTAAACAGTGAGTAGGAAATAACATCATAGATTAGATTATTTTTTGGGTAATTTTATAGCGGGTTTCCCTAAACTTCACGCCGTTTTGTCCCTACGCGAGTCAGAACGGAATAAAAAAGAACGGAAGTAATAGAATAAAATCTTATCGACTATTTCAGCATGAAACATTAAGGAAGGAGGAAAATTATGTCTAGTTTAGTTTTTCCATATTTTTTACATTGGTGTATGTATATATATATATACTGTGGATGTATGAATACCTACGCTGTACGTAAAGCGAAACACCTAATACAGCCTAGTACAAACCGGTATATCTACGTAAATCGCGTAAAACTAGCACAATTAGGTTCGTTTATTTGGCTATTGAGATGGTTTACTACAAAAATAAGGAGCTGAATGTGGTGAACGAACCAATCATCTAGCTCGAGCTAATCAGAAATTGATCAATATACCGATTTATCGTTTTCCGGAAAGTTTAAAACTACAAAAATTTAATTTATTCGTAAACTTGAAAAAATTTCACGTGGTGAACAATCACATTAACAGTTGCTATTCTTCTGAAAACGCAATTTAGACTTTAAATTAACTATACATCAATCCAACTTAAGTATTATTCGCAAGATTATTATTGAAAAGATACAGCTCCGTAGCAACGTCAAGTAAATGTCCTAAAGAGGCTACATATGAAATTACATCTTCCTAGAGTGTAAAGTATAGAAATTACCTATTAAAATTATTTAATCACCACTTCACAAATCAAACCGTTCTCGCAATATTCGGATCACCTGCTATGAATTAAATCATCGAAACACCAGCTCAATGAAATCATCAGAAATTAACAAGCGGTTGCAATCATGTTCACGATATCAATTATTGAGAATGATTACCTGAGTGTATACAACTATTTAAATGCGTTACACAACATAGAATGCGTTTTAGCTCACGCGTTTCACATAAGCCCGTGAAACTCGCATTTAAGAATGACTCAGATTTAGCGGTGAATCTTAACACTACTATGTCAAGTTGTTTTATTTATTTATCACCAGCGCAACGACTCACCACCAGCTCAATGAAATCATCAGAAATTAACAATCGGTTGCAATCATGACAATCGGTTGCGATCGGTCACAATATCAATTCACCTGTGTGTAAACCATTATTCAAATAACCATGATAATAACTCAGCTGGTTGGCTACGCACTTCGCAGTAGTTAACATGATATGGTTGGATAAATCGAGAGCTTTCGAACGAATGGTATCATTTCCCTAGCAATGACTCGGTTGTAAGCGGAAATCATCAGAAAACCAACCGTAACGCTTTTTTTTAACGCTTTTTGTTAACGCTTTTTTCGTTTATGTGCCAAAGTAAAGACGTAAAATGTCAAAAACGTTCAACCATATTCTGAATTTACCATATTATTACTGAAATATCAAATCGTCATTTTCAGATTAGAGTTGTCGACAAATAACCAACTTACGCTTTTTTTAAAATTTTCTTTATTCTCCTGTTTGCATAATGATTACAGTGGTAGATAAAAGCTTACGCATTATGCACAAAAATTTCTACATCTTCACGGAATGCGTTTCACGGTGTATCGGATCATTTATTATTTTCATCGTACTTGTCAAGGAGCACTCAAATTACAACTTCTTAGGCAGACCAGGAGAGAATTTAGGTCACTCAGCTGACCAGGAAAGAGCCCATCATTTCAATAGTCTGTTAATCTCCAAGTCTCCCTATAAAATTCCATCTTCCTAAGGTGGCAGAAGAGAAGTTAGCTCACTCAGGTGAACAGGAAAGAGCCCTACATTTCAATCGTCTCTCATTAACTCAAAATGTCTCCCTAATGTAAAATATCAACTTTCTAGGCTGAACATACGAGGGAATTCAACTCACTCAGCTGATCAGGGAAAAAAAACCGTCATTTCAATAGTCTGTTAATGTCTCGAAGTCGCCCTATCAAATTTCAACTTCCCAGTGTGAACAGGAGAGGATTTAGCTCGTTCATCTGATCAGGAAAGAGGCTTCCTAATGTGAATCGGAAAGAATTTAGCTCACTTAGCTCGCGGTTAGCCGAAAAGTACCGTGTCAAAGTAACTGGGTCGCAAAAAATTTATGTTGGTTTTTTTTCCAGAGGAGGAATCCCCTAGCCCTAGAAGATGCCAATGACATAAAAATTATGTATACTACAATGTTATAGCTAGATTTTTCATGCCGCATTGGTGCTAACACTGATGAAAATGCTTTTTTTTTCTTTTTTTTCTAACTCATAAAAGCGAACCTTTCAGGTTACATTGAATGATCAGAATTTAAGTGCCTCAACTTTTCTTTGAAAATTCGATGCATTAGTCATGCTGCATGTCAGTAATTTTTGGAAGTTCTTTTGCAAATAAACAATCTCGATGATTAGTCGGATGTTTTCCGCAATTCACAAATTTTGGTGGTTGATCAGCAGTAGGAACACAATTCTTCGACGCTCCCTTACAGGGGAAGGAAGGATTTAAGTGCTCTAATCTCCTCATCCCACCCCCCAGCAGGGACACAACCGCGGATTTTGCCCCCATTAGTAATATAAGTATTTGTATTCTGCTTAATCAGGTATATATTTAACAATTTTTCACATCATGCCTTGTAGCGCACCTCACGAATCGCGGGTTCTTTTTACAAAACGTCTTTGTATGATTAAAGCTCTGATACTTTTGTATTGAGGAAACTTGTCTCTCTGTTTTTATTAGCGGCTCGATGCTACTCACCAGATCGATGGTCTTCATATTATAAATTTTGTTTCTATCTTTGTATTATCAAAGGATAACAAGTAGAGAGATCCTTCGTGGTTTTGGTTTAGTAACATTTTCTTCGATCACCATGCGTTTTTTCAAGTTAACTGCATCCTGTACCTAATGTCCTTGATTCTTCAGGTCGGTTACGATTTCTTTTTTTATCTCATGTAGGGTGTAATCCTCTAGCCACTACTTTGATGGCCCTGGTATTTTCGTCTTCATAGCTGAACCATTCAACAGACCTCAGTCTCAGTTTGGGTCATTGGCTGAGACAACTCGATAAGTTTCTCCATTGGACACGTTCACCTTCCACTGGTTGTTATCTTCATCTAGTGCTGTGACCTTACAAGGCTTGTCTGTGGCTTCCTTCAAGACGGTTAGTAGCACAGGATACATAGGTCTCCGAAACTGTAATAGGAGGTGGGGGAAATAACTTTTCTTTTTCCCACTTGGCTGCCTTTTTTCTCAGGTGTTGATCTGTGAGTTCTCCTTCTTTTATATTTGATTCGGATCCACTTCGTCTCGTTAATCAGATCATCTACATGGCCGCTGTATCAGTAACATCTTGTTCCTGCTGAATATTAGTATTTGATTGAGATCGAAAGTTCCCTGCTCTAGAAGTCGCCGCTTGTTATTATATTGGAAATACAGGTCTTCACGACAGGAGTAATGCGTGATACATGAGTGGAATAGTGCACAATTCGTCCTACAGACAGCGCCACTATCTCGTGGCTAGTGACGGGAATTTGGAAGTAATTAGGGAGTTTTTGTTCTTCTCGTAATTTTCTACCCGTGTTCGCGAAAAGACTGAAATACCAACTGCGCATGCGCGAATCTTCACGTCAACGTGTAGAACTACGCGTGTACGGGAAAAAGGTCTGTCTACGCGTTGGCAGGAAAAATGTTTTCGTTGGAATATCGGCCTACGGGTAGTCATCATAGCCTGACGCAAAGGTAACAACAGTTACCGGTAACCACAGTGTGACCAAGGTAACCGCAGTTACGCAGTTACCAGCAAAGGTAACCACAATGTGGTTGCCAACAATACGTTGGTTGGTCAACAACTCGAGAGGTTATAGTGAAGTGCTCCGCTACAAAATTCAGCCATTTAAGGTACCTAAGCAATAAATGTATTTATAATTTATGTATTTATAAATAATTATAAAGCAATTAATTATTTAAATAAGAATAGGTTGTACGAAAAGAATACGAAACAGCTTCTGAAACACCTATAGAGACGTTAACGTGACGTTAGCGTTTGGTTTTTCACGTATACGTGTAGAAATACGCGTAAAAATCACGTGAAGAGCTAGCATCTCCAGCTGCTTGCTCTAGACGCTGCTCTACGCGTCAACGGGAGAAAATCTTACGGAAAGAACAAAAACTCTCTAATGATTCACATATGATACTCGCGTCGTCATTATTTGTTTTAGAACAAGTTCAAGATACTCCACTCGCCACACTTCATCTCCGAGCGCCGAACCGACCATCGAAATTCCTACTACTTTCCACCATCAAGTTTGGGCTCTTCCAGCAAGATATATATCTTGCTACGCGTTATTTCTGTTAAAGTTAAAGCAAAAATACATTGGCTTGAAGCATAATAGTCTGCAGAGTTTTATTTCACTAGTTAAGTGTAACCTGGTCGATTTACGAACCACGGTGAGGTCCCTGCATACTTGAATATTGAAAATAAGGTGCCATACTAGGTTAACTCCATATGCCATTTGCAGATTTGCTCCTACATTTCGATATAAAGTTTTCCCACTCAAGATTTTTTATTCTATTTTTAGAATTAACAACGATATCATTCACTTCGGACAAGTAGCTACAAAGCGTACTGATAATATTGTAGTGCTCACATATACCGTCTCGGATGATGTCATCAGGAATTCGGGCCAAGTTTTTCTGGTGTTCCGCAATAGTTGCCTTTGATCTGCAAATAGTCTCTGGATTCGTCACTCCATCCACGCTGTAGGTAAATTACTGCACTCGCGGGCCTGTTTAGCGTTTATCGGCACAGTTTCTCCTTCGGAGGTTCTGGAGGGACTGGCGCTATGAAATTGATGGTTAACAATAATTTCTTTGAACTCAAAAGTCTTCTAATTTCAAAACAATGTAACATAATAATATTATGTTACGTACGATAATGGTATATAATATTATATAATATTATTATGTTATAATACGATAGTCTGGGTCATTTTCCCAGAAAGGGCCAATCGTTGTCCGGAGAGGATTCCGAATTCCCATTTAAGATTTGGGCTTCAAAACTAATTTCTCCATAAGCTATCGATTTTGCTCTACAAATGGCAATCGCTAAAACATGCATATATTAATTATAAAATATGGAAATTTAGGTTTAAAGAGTGAAATGTCTACTAATCTGCCTTGTCCGGACCCCTATGTATCCATCTTCGCTTGAACAGTGTGGATCACTGATCAAACGAGCGATCCATAATTGTAGGGATTCTTTAGTGCATACAACTGGAGATGAAAAAAATGGGTTTGCAGATTTTTTCAGAAGCATACAATGTGAGCAGGAGGATGAAACGTGTTTGTCCGGAGGTTTCTGTCTTTAATCTGCCTTTTTTTGTGTTTTCGTATTTTGAAGGCCTATTCTTGTCCCCCGCGGTTTTACTATTACTAAACGATGTGAAAATTATTCAGTTTCCGAAAAAAAACGGCGGGAACTGTCGTTATCTCATTGGGGATCGTGTGGAGAGAAGTTCAGTTGCTGAAACGTGGTGTCACAATCAACACCGGTCCCTCATCTGTCTACTGTAAAACGCTAAGACATAAATTTTTTTTTCTTTCCTTGATATCAACGAGTAGATTTTATTGAGCTGATTCCAGTGATATAGTCACATTTCTAAAGAACAACACCAGAATCTGTGAAAAGTTTAAAAACCTATGTGCCACCTAGGAGCTTGTGTCTTTAATCTGCCCACAATGGTGGCAGGTAAAAGACAGCGTGGGCAGATCAAAACACTACTTTTATGTTTTGAATTATTAAACAGTATAAATTTGAATTTTTCATTGCAGCAAAGCTTGCAACTACGTAATTTAGCTTTAGGAAGCTAAATTATTGAAAAATTAAGCACAATTTAAATCTGGATGTATTTTTCATTTGGTTGAGTAGGTGCAATAATACCTACGGTGGTAGGAGTTAGTTGGCCTGTTTTAGCGAATTTCTAAGTATTGCAATGGCTCCAAAAATTGTAAAATCAAAATTTTCGAAAATTGTATTCACTGAAATCCATTTTGAGACATTCTGAAGCGAACCCTAGAGTTGACGTTTTTAACTTGTCAGTTCATCGTTATGATTTGTATTCTTAATTTGTAAAATACAAGTTCATTGCACATATAAATGAATATATATATATATATATATATATATATATATATATATATATATATATATATATATATATATATATATATATATATATATATATATATATTCCAGATTGAATTGGTTATGCATATTTTGTGATAGCTGCAAATTATGAGGTTCGTTGGTGAATTTCGTTTATTTGAGAGGTTTCTGGTTAGTCCTTCTTTTTCCACATTCTGGGTCATAGTGAAAATTTGGAAAACGCAGGTGGGACCTCGAAATGACTGTTCCCGAAATATCACTGGTCAATAATTATCTGTAGATATTAATATTGGTACGAAAAACACGATCTCAACCAACTTACCTAATACAAAATTCTCAAGACGCTGGTAGTCTTGAGAGAAAGGAATATTGTAATGAAAGTAAATATATTGATGGAATGCAAGATCTCAACAATACAGTGTGAGTGTTACATTAAGTCATTTGATAAAGAAAAAAGTACCTTCATGCAGCATGACTAATAGAGCGAATTTTCAAAGAAAAATTGTGGGTAACATTAAATTAGACACTTAAATTCTGATCATTGAGGCCAACCATGTCCTGAATTAAACTGAGGGGGTGTGATGAGATCGCAAAGAAAATTCTAGAACACGCAGCCGAACTCGAAAATTTGGTCAATAATGGGCATTTTTCACCTAAAAATCGATTTTTCTCACTTATTATTAAATTTAGAGATCTGGGAGTGGTTGTATATATATATATATATATATATATATATATATATTTGATCTTAAAATCTAGGATTGTATTCTTTGGTCTGGGCACATAATATGTCTCTCATCTGCCATGGGTGTCTTTCATCTGCTGATAAGTTTCTGCTTTAATTAATAATTATTTAATTAAGCGCCCCACTGTGTGGATTTCCATTAAAATTCAATCAGTTCAGTGTAACTATGATCCCTGATTTTTGGCAGATCATAATTCCAACTTTCAGTTTTCTGAATCTAGGTAGTGAAGATTGGCCCTTTCTGGGAAAACGACCCGTCTAGGAAAATCCGTTCACACGATCATGCTGCACGACTGGCACTTTTTTAACGTATGCTGAGCAGTGTATTGCGAATTCCACTGGGGTGCTCCAGCGTTCAATCCTGAAATAAAGGAGAGGTGCGTGATATCGATCACCACACAATATTTTCATTTCACACTCCGTTGTTAACTGAATTCATCCTAAATCTCAACTTATCTTCCATAGAAGTAATTAAGTGAGGAGGAACCATCTCGACCCTGAAACTTTCTTCAACCCAAGTTTCCTACCTGGTCTCTCTCAGCTTTGTTCATTTCGAGAACCTCTGCGCCGTTATTAAATTTCTTCTCTCGCCGAACAATGATTCGGAGTTATAAGGTTTTTTTGTAAGCCTCGCTTATTGCACGCTATTAGACGAAGACTCCATTCAAAATCCCAATGATTGCTGGGAGAAAACCATCAAAAATATGAAATTAAAATAAGAATGACTGAAATCAGTAGCATTATTACCACAAAAATAAAAAGCTGAGACCACACATTATGCAGAGAATAGTTATTCATACATGAAATGATTTTGTAATTTCTCAAACGCTGGTATCCGACCATATTACATTAACTTTACAAAAAAAAAAACGTCTTCCTGTCCTTAATTGGTTTTTTATTAATCTCCAACGTTTCCCCAGAAACTGGGGCTTTTCGCTTCCGAGTCTACCTAGAAGAAGCGGAAGCATTGTTTTCACTTTCGGGAGAAAAAAGTTGTTGGTCTCCAAAATCAAAATTTCCGTTTTAGACCATTCTGAAAAACTTTTGTTCGGTGAGTATGTTTGCGTGCGTGTGTTTATGGGTGGGTGAGTGTGTGTGTGTGTGTGTGTGTGTGTGTGTGTGTGTGTGTGTGTGTGTGTGTGTGTGTGTATGTGTGTGTGTGTGTGTGTGTGTGTGTGTGTGTGTGTGTGTGTGTGTGTGTGTGTGTGTGTGTGTGTGTGTGTGTGTGTGTGTGTGTGTGTGTGTGTGTGTGTGTGTGTGTGTGTGTGTGTGTGTGTGTGTGTGTGTGTGTGTGTGTGTGTGTGTGTGTGTGTGTGTGTGTGTGTGTGTGTGTGTGTGTGTGTGTGTGTGTGTGTGTGTGTGTGTGTGTGTGTGTGTGTGTGTGTGTGTGTGTGTGTGTGTGTGTGTGTGTGTGTGTGTGTGTGTGTGTGTGTGTGTGTGTGTGTGTGTGTGTGTGTGTGTGTGTGTGTGTGTGTGTGTGTGTGTGTGTGTGTGTGTGTGTGTGTGTGTGTGTGTGTGTGTGTGTGTGTGTGTGTGTGTGTGTGTGTGTGTGTGTGTGTGTGTGTGTGTGTGTGTGTGTGTGTGTGTGTGTGTGTGTGTGTGTGTGTGTGTGTGTGTGTGTGTGTGTGTGTGTGTGTGTGTGTGTGTGTGTGTGTGTGTGTGTGTGTGTGTGTGTGTGTGTGTGTGTGTGTGTGTGTGTGTGTGTGTGTGTGTGTGTGTGTGTGTGTGTGTGTGTGTGTGTGTGTGTGTGTGTGTGTGTGTGTGTGTGTGTGTGTGTGTGTGTGTGTGTGTGTGTGTGTGTGTGTGTGTGTGTGTGTGTGTGTGTGTGTGTGTGTGTGTGTGTGTGTGTGTGTGTGTGTGTGTGTGTGTGTGTGTGTGTGTGTGTGTGTGTGTGTGTGTGTGTGTGTGTGTGTGTGTGTGTGTGTGTGTGTGTGTGTGTGTGTGTGTGTGTGTGTGTGTGTGTGTGTGTGTGTGTGTGTGTGTGTGTGTGTGTGTGTGTGTGTGTGTGTGTGTGTGTGTGTGTGTGTGTGTGTGTGTGTGTGTGTGTGTGTGTGTGTGTGTGTGTGTGTGTGTGTGTGTGTGTGTGTGTGTGTGTGTGTGTGTGTGTGTGTGTGTGTGTGTGTGTGTGTGTGTGTGTGTGTGTGTGTGTGTGTGTGTGTGTGTGTGTGTGTGTGTGTGTGTGTGTGTGTGTGTGTGTGTGTGTGTGTGTGTGTGTGTGTGTGTGTGTGTGTGTGTGTGTGTGTGTGTGTGTGTGTGTGTGTGTGTGTGTGTGTGTGTGTGTGTGTGTGTGTGTGTGTGTGTGTGTGTGTGTGTGTGTGTGTGTGTGTGTGTGTGTGTGTGTGTGTGTGTGTGTGTGTGTGTGTGTGTGTGTGTGTGTGTGTGTGTGTGTGTGTGTGTGTGTGTGTGTGTGTGTGTGTGTGTGTGTGTGTGTGTGTGTGTGTGTGGGTTGCTGGGGTAGGGTGACTGTTGGCGTTTTTATCTCTTCGGAGCTCCTTCATATCCCTACTCAAGTCATGGTCATACGTCCCCGTCGTGCAACCCAGGCACCCTCTGGGTGAACAGAGGGAGGCGAAATGACCCGCTGGCGATTAGGGGAAAGGCTCGTGTCCATGGGTCTCCCTACCCTTCTTAATGTGTCTCCCTCGTTATGGAAAGAACTAACGATGAGCCTCATGACTCCACCCTCCACCCGGCCCATTGGCACGCGGGGTCTTAGGGAAGGCGCTCAGGGGCGCTCCAGGCAGGGGCGTCGGCCATCCTCTCCCTCATCATCTTCATCATCATCCTATCCCTCCTCCTCTTCCACAGCCCCAATTAATGCCCACCAATGTGCCCAATGTGAAAGAGCCTTTAGCACCAAGCGTGGCCTTGGGGCCCACGTCTGGCAGAAGCATCCTGTAGAGGCCAACGCAGCAATTAGTATAGAGCGAGACCGGCCCAGGTATGCTTCTGAGGATTTGCGGCGAATGGCAGCAGAAGAGGCAGAGGCTGTGCGCAATGGGGTACATCGAAATAATGTTTATTTGCAGCAACGTTTTCCCATGCGCACGCGTTCTGCCATCCAATCTCTTCGCCTGAGGCCCCACTACAAGCAGCTTGTCCAGGATGCAATCCTTGCAAATAGCAGTGGGGCCTCTCCCGCATCTCCGGCAGACGTGGGACAACAGCCCGCCATTCAGCAATCCTCCCCCGTGACCTCCGGTCTTCTTTCAGACTTGAAGACTGAAGTATTGAGGCTCGGGGAGCAGGTAGGCAATATTGTTGGTTATGAGAGTGCCTACCTGCAGGATCTGGCGAGGCGGGCTGTTGAGGGGCCAAACCGTGCTGTGTCGCGGCCTATGTGCAGAGGATCTTCCCGCAGGTTGAGGAAGCGACCGTGGCGAGGCACCAGGGAGGAGTTCCTCCTAATGTGGTGCCTCGTGGAGGTCGCAGAGCAGCTAAGCAAGCAAGGAGGCGGGAATACCAGCGTGTCCAGAGATTGTGGAGGAAGCATCCGGCTCGTGCAGCTGCGGAGGTACTGGAGGGAGCTGGGGAAGAACAAGTTATACCCCCCCTCCAGGAGTTTGTGGATTACTAGGAGCCACTTATGAGTGCTCCCAGCCATAACTCTGGTGAGCCAGTTGTATCCCCAGCTTCCACCAGGGACTCCTTACGCAGCATCATGTGCACACCGGTGCTTCATGACGAGGCACATAATTGCTGTGTCAAAAACTCCACTTCTGCTGGACCCGATGGTATATCCGCCCGACGCTGGAATAAAGCTCCAAAGAATGTTAGGCTGCTCATCCTCAACCTGTTGCTACTATCTGGAAGACCCCCGAAAGCGTTGACCCGTGCCCGGACAATTTTCATCCCAAAGAAAGGGGGAAGTGGGCCTGGAGGCTACCGTCCAATTTCTATTTCATCGGTGGTCTTCCGCCACTTCCAAAAGGTTCTGGCATCTCGCCTCCAAGTGGCTGGTGTCGTGGGTGACGTCCAGAGAGCATTTTGGCCAGCAGATGGCACAGCGGAGAATCTAACAGTTCTCCAAACTGTCATTTCACTGGCCCGTATCAAGAAACGGCAGCTCCACCTTGCCGCTCTGGACGTCGCTAAGGGCTTTGACACAGTAAGCCTCATTGCCCTGACCGATTGTCTTCGTGTCGGGGCACCTGCTCGTTTAGTTGAGTATGTTGCCTGTCTGTACCAGGAAGGCGTGACGGTCCTCGAGGCACGAGGTGAGATGTCAGGGGATGTTGTTATTGGGCGCGGGGTACGCCAGGGGGATCCTCTGTCGCCACTCCTCTTTAACCTGGTCGTGGATACGGCCTTGGGTAAGCTGCCAGCTGAAATAGGGTTTGATCTCGCCCCTGGGGTGCGAGTAGGTGCATTGGCTTTTGCTGATGATGTCATCCTACTCGCAGAAACCCGTGAAGGCTTGCAGATCTCCCTCAACGCATTTGCTGAGCAGCTAGCCAGGTGTCGTTTGGAGTTCAACCCAGGTAAGTGTGGGTCGGTCACTTTGGTTGTCAAGTCACCAGCATAAGGTGAAGGTTGTGGATGAGGAGTGTTTCGTCTTAGGACAAACTTCCATCCCTGCCCAATCCGTGCTGTAGGTCTGGCGGTACCTTGGAGTCGATTTCATGGGTGTTGCCACTATTTCTGCAAGCCGTGTGGACCTTGGTGGAACACTAGCTCGTGTCACCTAGGCTCCACTGAAGCCACAGCAGAAGCTGAGCCTCCTTCGCACGAACTCACTAACAAAGCTAACATATGGGCTAGTCTTTGGCAGGCTTACTGCGGGGAGGCTGCTTGAGTTAGACCGCAAAGTACGCTCTGAAGAGCGCTCTTGACTAGGCTTTCCACCTGGTGTCCCAAGTACCTATATCCATGCACCGGTTAAGGCCGTTGGGCTCGGCATTGTCTCTCTCTCAGCCGCTATCCCATCTTTACGCCGCCAGCGCCTGCTTGCCCTAAGGGGCTCTAGCTGGGAGGTCGCCCGCACTGCTGCTGACCTTGATTTTGTCAGGCAACAGTTGCTGTGGTGCCACCGAGCAACACCAACTGCTCCCAAACCCAGCTCATCTGCTGAGTTCGCTGCTGCACTGCATGATTCAGTGGATGGTAAGGAACTCCGACAGTGCTCTGAATCCCCCATTTCTTCCCAGTGGGTGGAATGGGATTCAGAGGGCATTGGGGCCCGCGACTTCGCCATTTTCACGCCGTCTGGGTGGCTACACTAGCCACCTCGGTGAGGTGTTCGAGGAGTAGTCGCGGGACAGTTGACACCCTTTGCCGTGCCTGTCGGGGTGAAAATGAGAATATGTATCATGTAGTGCAGCAGTTTCCACGGACTCATGGTGACCGCATTTTGCGATAGCAGGTGCTTTGTCATCCAGCGGCTGGGATGTGGAGAGAGAGACCCATATGCCGAGTGACTGGGGCAAGAAGCCAGATATCATTGCCATCAAGCCCGATGGGTCTGCCATAATCCTGGATGTCCAAGTTGTATCTGGCAGCATGGACATGGAGCAGACCTGGAGGGCTAAAATAAGTAAATATGATAGGAACGACCTGCGGCAAGCGATATCTGAGCTAAAAGGAGTGGCGCCTAATAACATCAAGGTCATGGCCGCGACCGTGTCATGGCGCGGGGTGTGGTGCGGGAAAAGTGCCACGGAGCTTCTCGAGTTGGGCATCTCGGCAGGAGTGCTCCGTGGTATCACCACCCGCGTCCTTCGGGGCTCTTACCTTAATTGGTGGTCATTCTATAGGGGCACTTCCTTTCATCCCTCTCTCCCTCCTCCATCTTCCTCAACTTCCCTAATCCCTAGAGCCGGCGTCGGGTAAACCTGGGCGTCCTCCCCACTTTTTAATTTAGTTTTTTCGTTTTTTCTTAATGGCGTGCCCCCTCCGTCTTTGAGGGGAGTTTTCTAAAAAAAAAAAAAAAAAAAAATGTGTGTGTGTATGTATTGCGGTTAGTATTTGGCAGGCTTACTGCGGGGAGGCTGCTTGAGTTAGATCGTGAAGTTCGCTCTGCTGTGCGCTCTTGGCTAGGCTTTCCACCTGGTGTCCCAAGTGCTTACATCCACGCACCGGTCAAGGCCGGTGGGCTCGGTATTGTCTCTCTTTCTGCCAGCATCCCATCTTTACGCCGCCAGCGCCTGCTTGCCCTTAGGGGCTCGAGCTGGGAGGTCGCCCGCACTGCTGCTGACCTGGACTTTGTCCGGCAGCAGTTGTTGTGGTGCGATCGAGCAACACCAACTGCTCCAAAACCCAGCTCATCTGCTGAGTTCTCTGCTACACTGCAAGAGTCAGTAGATGGTAAAGAACTCCGACAGTGCTCTGAATCCCCCATTTTTACCCATTGGGTGGAATGGGCTTCAGAGGGCATTGGGGCCCGCGACTATCGCCATTTTCACGCCCTCCGGGTGGCTACGTTAGCCACCTCGGTGAGGTGTTCGAGGAGTAGACTAGGTAGAGTAGGTAGTCGCGGGACAGTAGACACCCTTTGCCGTGCCTGTCGGGGTAAAAATGAGAATCTTTATCATGTGGTGCAACAGTGTCCTCGTACTAAGGTTGGCCGCATTTTACGTCACGATGCGGTTGCCAAGCAGATAGCAGGTGCTTTGTCATCTAGCGGTTGGGACGTCTAAAGGGAGAGGCTATACCACATGCCGAGTGACCGGGGCAAGAAGCCAGATATCGTTGCGATCAAGCCCAATGGGTCTGCCATAATCCTGGATGTCCAGGTTGTCAGTGGCAGCGTGGACATGGAGCAGACCTGGCGGGCTAAGAAAAGTAAATATGATAGAAATGATCTGCGACAAGCGATATCTGAGCTAAAAGGAGTGGCACCTAATAACATCAAGGTCATTGGTATATGGTATAGCTGATTGGGGCTGTACGTTTGGTACGAAGTTGAATCTCTTAGCACTAACTCAAAAATGTCTGATTAAGATTTTAATCAAGAAACCTGTAAGATTCCCTTCTTCCGAATTATTCAAGGAATTTGGCGTACTTGAATTAAACAAAGTTGCCGAGAAAATTACTCTAATTTTCACGTACAAAGAGTATTGTCGCGGTAAGATTAGAAGGAACTTCAATGTTACAAGGGCCGCTGATAAAATTACTCTATTATCTCCGAGGATGAACACTGCTGTGGGGCAAAGACTGTATTTGTTCTGGGGGGTGTCTCGTTTCAATTCGCTTCCGACCTCTTTGACGGGGAGGCAGGTTTCTCTTTTGGAATTTAAAATAAAAATAAAAAAAGTATTTTGGTTCTACAATATAAGCAGTTTCTTTGTTGTTGTTTCGTAGTATTGATTTTTGTCATTTCGATTATTTTTTGTAATTTTTGTAATTTTGTAATTTTTGTAATTTCAACTCTTTTTTTGTAATTTACTATTGCAATTCTCCATGTGATCCATCGTCGTGCAATAACGACATTTCATCACCTAAGCGCAGTTGTGTGTGAATCTTGAATCGGGCATCTTTCTTATTATTCCTAAATGTTCTATATGTAGTTTTTTTTTTTTTTTTTTTTTTTTAGCAAGTGTTGAACTCCTAAATCATTTGGAGGGTAAAACAACTGGGACATTTGATTTAAATATACATTTTTGTTAATTATAAGAATTATATAAATGGCAACTAAGCACTCCGACCCCCAGCACAAGTTATCTTAAAGGGGGTCGTAGCATTGGCGACTTGTATCTCATAATTATGTAATGATAACTTCAAATAAATAAATGTGTATCCATGAAAAAAAAAAAAAAAAAAAAAAATTGCCGCGACCTTGTCATGGCGCGGAGTGTGGTGCGGGAAAAGCGCGTTGGACATCTCAGCGGGAGTGCTCCGTGGTATCACCACCCGCGTCCTGAGGGGTTCTTACTTGAACTGGTGGTCATTTTATAGGGGCACTTCCTTTCATCCCATTCTTCCTCCTCGTCCTGCAACTTCCCTTATCCCTAGAGCCGGCGTCGGGTAAACCTGGGCGTCCTCCCCCTGTTTTATTTTATTTGTTTATTTTTCAATTTAATGGTGTGCCCCCTCCGCCTTTGAGGGGAGGTTTGTAAAAAAAATGTGTGTGTGTGTGTGTGTGTGTGTGTGTGTGTGTGTGTGTGTGTGTGTGTGTGTGTGTGTGTGTGTGTGTGTTTGGGTTGCTGGGGTAGGGTAACTGTTGGTGTTTTTATCTCTTCGGAGCTCCTTCATATCCCTACCCAAGTCATGGTCATGCGTCCCCGTCGCGCAACCCGGGCACCCTCTGGGTGAACAGAGGGTGGCGAAATGACCCGCTGGCGATTAGGGGGGAGGCTCGTGTCAACGGGTCTCCTGTCCCTTTTCCATGTGTCTCCCCGTTATGGATACAAACAGCGACGAGCCTCATAACCCCCGCCTGCCCATTGGCACGCGGGGTTCTAGGGGAGGCGCTCGGGGGCGCCCCAGGCAGGGGCGTCGGACTTCCTCTCCCTCATCATGTTCATCATCGTCCTATCCCTCTTCCTCTTCCACAGCCCCAATTAATGCCCACCAATGTGCCCATTGTGGAAGAGCCTTTAGCTCCAAGCGTGGCCTTGGGGCCCACGTCTGGCAGAAGCATCCTGTAGAGGCCAACGCAGCAATTAGTATAGAGCGAGACCGGCCCAGGTATGCTTCTGAGGATTTGCGGCGAATGGCAGCAGAGGAGGCAGAGGCTGTGCGCAATGGGGTACGCCGAATCAATGTCTATTTGCAGCAACGTTTTCCCATGCGCACGCTTTCTGCCATTCAATCTCTTCGCCTGAGGCCCCATTACAAGCAGCTTGTCCAGGATGCAATCCTGGCAAATAGCAGTGGGGCCTCTCCCGCATCTCCGGCAGACGTGGGACAACAGCCCGCCGTTCAGCAATCCTCCCCCGTGACCTCCGGTCTTCTTTCAGACTTGAAGACTGAAGTATTGAGGCTCGGGGAGCAGGTAGGCAGTATTGTTGGTTATGAGAGTGCCTACCTGCAGGATCTGGCGAGGCGGGCTGTTGAGGGGCCAAATGGCTTGGAGGACGAGGTCGCGGCCTATGTGCAGAGGATCTTCCCGCAGGTTGAGGAAGCGACCGTGGCGAGGCACCAGGGAGAAGTTCCCCCTAATGTGGTGCCTCGTGGAGGTCGCAGAGCAGCTAAGCAAGCGAGGAGGCGGGAATATCAGCGTGTCCAGAGATTGTGGAGGAAGCATCCGGCTCGTGCAGCTGCGGAGGTACTGGAGGGAGCTGGGGAAGAACAAGTAATGCCCCCCCTCCAGGAGTTTGTGGATTACTGGGAGCCACTTATGAGTGCTCCCAGCCACAACTCTGGTGAGCCAGTGGTACCCCCAGCTTCCACCAGGGACTCCTTACGCAGCATCATGTGCACACCGGTGCTTCATGACGAGGCATATAAGTGCCGTGTCAAAAACTCCACTTCTGCTGGACCCGATGGTATTTCCGCCCGACGCTGGAATCAAGCTCCAAAGAATGTTAGGCTGCTCATCCTCAACCTGTTGCTACTATCTGGAAGACCCCCGAAAGCGTTGACCCGTGCCCGGACAGTTTTCATCCCAAAGAAAGGGGGAAGTGGGCCTGGAGGCTACCGTCCAATTTCTATTTCGTCGGTGGTCTTCCGCCACTTCCAAAAGGTTCTGGCATCTCGCCTCCAAGTGGCTGGTGTCATAGGTGACGTCCAGAGAGCATTTCGGCCAGCGGATGGCACAGCGGAGAATCTAACAGTTCTCCAAACTGTCATTTCGCTGGCCCGTATCAAGAAACGGCAGCTCCATCTTGCCGCTCTGGACGTCGCTAAGGCCTTTGACACAGTTAGCCACTTTGCCCTGACCGATTGTCTTCGTGGTGTCGGGGCACCTGCTCGTTTAATTGAGTATGTTGCCTGTCTGTACC
The DNA here is from genome assembly GCA_030762985.1 of Adelphocoris suturalis. NCBI lineage: Eukaryota > Metazoa > Arthropoda > Insecta > Hemiptera > Miridae > Adelphocoris > Adelphocoris suturalis. The sequence continues at coordinate 26,054,841 of CM061041.1, read as the reverse complement.
ACGAAGGCGTGACGGTCCTCGAGGCACGAGGTGAGGTGTCAGGGGATGTTGTTATTGGGCGCGGGGTACGCCAGGGGGATCCTCTGTCGCCACTCCTCTTCAACCTGGTCGTGGATACAGCCTTGGGTAAGCTGCCAGATGAAATAGGGTTTGATCTCGCCCCTGGGGTGCGAGTAGGTGCATTGGCTTTTGCTGATGATGTCATCCTACTCGCAGAAACCCGCGAGGGCTTGCAGATCTCCCTCAACGCATTTGCTGAGCAGCTAGCCAGGTGTGGTTTGGTGGTCAACCCAGCTAAGTGTGGGTCGGTCTCCTTGGTCCCGTCGGGTCGCCAGCATAAGGTGAAGGTAGTGGATGAGGAGTGTTTTGTCTTAGGACAAACTTCCATCCCTGCCCGATCCGTGTTGGAGGTCTGGCGGTACCTTGGGGTCGACTTCATGGGTGTGGCCACTATAGCCGCAAGCCGTGTGGACCTTGGTGGAGCATTAGCTCGTGTCACCAAGGCTCCATTGAAGCCACAGCAGAAGCTGCGCCTCCTTCGCACGTACTTACTGCCAAAGCTAACCTATGGGCTGGTCTTTGGCAGGCTTACTGCGGGGAGGCTGCTTGAGTTAGATCGTGAAGTTCGCTCTGCTGTGCGCTCTTGGCTAGGCTTTCCACCTGGTGTCCCAAGTGCTTACATCCACGCACCGGTCAAGGCCGGTGGGCTCGGTATTGTCTCTCTTTCTGCCAGCATCCCATCTTTACGCCGCCAGCGCCTGCTTGCCCTTAGGGGCTCGAGCTGGGAGGTCGCCCGCACTGCTGCTGACCTGGACTTTGTCCGGCAGCAGTTGTTGTGGTGCGATCGAGCAACACCAACTGCTCCAAAACCCAGCTCATCTGCTGAGTTCGCTGCTGCACTGCATGAGTCAGTAGATGGTAAAGAACTCCGACAGTGCTCTGAATCCCCCATTTCTACCCAGTGGGTGGAATGGGCTTCAGAGGGCATGGGGGCCCGCGACTATCGCCATTTTCACGCCGTCCGGGTGGCTACGTTAGCCACCTCGGTGAGGTGTTCGAGGAGTAGTCGCGGGACAGTAGATACCCTTTGCCGTGCCTGTCGGGGTAAAAATGAGAATCTTTATCATGTGGTGCAGCAGTGTCCTCGTACTCATGGTGGCCGCATTTTACGTCACGATGCGGTTGCCAAGCAGATAGCAGGTGCTTTGTCATCTAGCGGTTGGGATGTCGAAAGGGAGAGACTATACCACATGCCGAGTGACCGGGGCAAGAAGCCAGATATCGTTGCAATCAAGCCCGATGGGTCTGCCATAATCCTGGATGTCCAAGTTGTCAGTGGCAGCGTGGACATGGAGCAGACCTGGCGGGCTAAGAAAAGTAAATATGATAGAAGTGATCTGCGACAAGCGATATCTGAGCTAAAAGGAGTGGCACCTAGTAACATCAAGGTCATGGCCGCGACCGTCTCATGGCGCGGGGTGTGGTGCGGGAAAAGTGCCTCGGAGCTTCTCGAGTTGGGCATCTCGGCAGGAGTTCTCCGGGGTATCACCACCCGCGTCCTTCGGGGCTCTTATCTTAATTGGTGGTCATTTTATAGGGGCACTTCCTTTCATCCCATTCTTCCTCCTCGTCCTGCAACTTCCCTTATCCCTAGAGCCGGCGTCGGGTAAACCTGGGCGTCCTCCCCCTGTTTTATTTTATTTGTTTATTTTTCAATTTAATGGTGTGCCCCCTCCGCCTTTGAGGGGAGGTTTGTAAAAAAAAAAGTGTGTGTGTGTGTGTCTGTCTGTCTGTCTGTCTGTCGTGTGTCCGCAAATCTTGTAACGAGCTTATTTTCCAGAGTTTTCATCCGATTTGGATGATATTTTAAGTTTCACGGGGTTTAAATAAACGACGCCTAGAAGCCGTGTGGATGAATGATGGACACATCTACAGACTGGCTGACTATCTCAAACGCTGTGAATGTAAGGCAATCCGATGTATTATGTAATCAGTACTTCATTCTTGAACCATCATACGAATACAAGACACGTCTTTGATTACTGAAACTGGTAAAAGCTGATGTGGAAGACAATCACGCAACGGAATCAACCTTCCGTCGAGCACAAATCCTTTTCAAATTTCATTTGATCCAAGCACCTATTCCCGTTCCCTCCACAGCAATTAGCGACCTAAATGTGTGGCGTTTAGAAACCGCGTGAATGAATGACTTCTCCGCCTCGACGTCATAGTCGATTGTACAGAGCTCTTCCATTGTGTCCCGGAGCGGCGCTTGCCATTCAAACTTGAAACATGCCTCGTTAGCTGATACCCCTCCTCCTGCCCATAATGCTTTCATCCCTCCTTGATAGGACAGGGGGGGGGGGGGCTTTGCCTAATTTCTCTTGGACGTATCCCAGTTCAACAGTATCGCGCTCTATTAATATTAATGCGCTTAACGACTGTCAAAGCCGGGACGTCCAATCGGGCAAGAACAAAGAAGTTCAATCCATAACATCGGCGTGACACCTTTAAACCTTCAAGCTGACCTAACAAAACTCATCACTCCGGGATAATAACTTACTGTTGATCCCTCTGGCCTAAATTAGAACATGTGAAAATATTCTTGTTTTGTTCGCCCTCCTGCGTTTACATTTCCTAACAATCATTGTACTGTTGTATTTGTAGCGATTGTTTTTCATCCATCTCATATTAGACTGGAGGGGGTACGTCCAGTAAACCCCCTCCAATTTAACCTAAATTAAATAAAAAAAATAAAATAAATAAATAAATAAAAACATGAAAATTGGTTGAGCATTGCAGCTTGGGCACTGCTTGAATGAATTAGTAACTACCCCCAATCAAGCGAATACGAAATTCACAAGTTTTTTGCACAACTAGACTTTAATTAGGATCGTACAAAGTAAAAATCACGAAATTAGGCCGAGAAGTGTTGCCTGGGCAGCGTCGAAAAAATTTGATATAGAAAGCGCGTTTTTTGGGCTCTACCTATCTATTTCCTCTCTTCCGTCATGAAATTCGAAATTTCTGAGATTCTTTACACAACTAGAGTAAAATTGGGATCGGACGAACTAACGTATGAAATAATTTCGATCGCTGGTTGAGCATTGTGACCTGGGCAGAGTTGACAAAAATTTTCACACACGCAAACACTAGGTACAAACCAATTTTTTATTTTTATTTTTATTTTATTTTATTTATTATTATTATTTTTTTTTTTTTTAGTGTAAACTTCTATAGGCGCACCTCGTCGAAAAATTTAGCGGGGTGTGAATACGATTTTACCGTCACGTTTTTTTCCGTCACGCTGTTTTGACAACCAAGCCGTTGCTGGGGAAATGAAACTTCTTTATTTTTCACCGGACAAAAATCGTTCTCCACTCGTTGGAAAGCTCTCGATTTATCACGCATTTATTTCGTACTTGTTCTTCTATTCATGTCGTAGTTTTATATTTATTTATGTTATAAATGGATATAGTAAACAATGCCGCTTGTTTTGTTGTCACTTGGTTGAGAAGTTAATCTTGCTTATAGTAATTGTAGACGCGCACCATAACAGAAAAATACCTACTTAGGTACTCTGATTTTTAAAACATTTATGTCGTAGTTTTAAATTTATTTACATTTACGAATTAGCGTGAAGAAAGCATGTTCCATGTTTTAGCATTTTAGCCGAAGGCTCAAGGCGGAAAGTTACCGAGGGTCCAGGGGCGGAGCCTGTCCACTTTTACTTTCCCAACATCCCAACAGAGTGGAAAGTAATGTCCAATTTTAATTTCCAAATTTAATTTTTTAATACTTTGAAATTGGTCTTTACAAGATTTTTCCTGAAACCAAAATCATTTCCATAATATATTTTATATTATTATATTTAGCAGAAAATCGTCATAGAAGTTTACACTTCCCCTGTGTGGTCTTTATCACACCTGGTTTTTTTTTTTTTTTTTTTCCCCCAACACAGAATGTGTTTTTACGGAGGGTTATTTGGTTTGAAGGCGTCCGTCCCGTAAGATCCCCCCCGAACCCCCCCCCTCTCCCGTACGAGCTGCTAACCCCACCGCGCGTCTGCTCCACCACCTACTTCCTTCGCCTTCCTTCACTCCCATTCCCTTGCAGTAAGAGTAGGATATCCATAATATAATATTCATATAATATAATACATAGTGGCAAGCATTGTCATAATATTATTATAAATATTATAAATAAGCCGGTAGGTAAGAAAGACCGGTACGTACTGCTCCCATTTCATTGACAGTTAGTAATCAGACGATAGTTGGATTGCTTGTAATCTTTATGATTATTTGACTAATTCATCAGGAAGTGGGTGTTTTAATTAAAGACACAACTGAACGGAATTTGTAAGTATGATTGCAAAACACAACTTTCGCGAAGGCGTCCTATATGATAATGCTCCAACTCTACCTGGCCAGAGGGTTTTCCTAACCATCCCTACCCTTATTTGGAGGGGACGAGCAGTCAGTCACGTAGGCCCAAAGTAATGGCTTACATGGAAAATCATCGAAGGAAGAAGGGAGATTTCGTTACTGAGAAGTATAATGCGTTGCAATATGTGGACATTTAGTTGTGAAAAATAGGTCCATGCCTAACATGCTTAACGACTTTTTAACTTACTGCTCCCATTTTATTGAAAATTAGTAAACAGACGATAGTTGGATTGTTTAACGACTTACCTGAGCCTCCATGCTTCTATTCATCTTTGGAACTTATAAGTTCACACCACAATTGGTCACAGTGTTGCCACCTTATAAAACGTTAAATCCCTGGGAAGGGTCTACGTCACGTAGGTCTACAATCCAATGCACTGGATTCCAAGAACGCGGAATGAACTTCGGCCGAACTTACCAGAATGCCACCAGCCCTCCGGGGAATCCCCGAAATACACATTCTGTGTTTCATTGGTTTGATCCTTGATCCTAACAATAACAATCCGGGGGTCTGGGGGTGTCCCCCAGATTTCATTTTACAATAAATGGCGGCTAGACACCCCCAACGGCAACGTTTTTTTTTTCATGAATTAGGTCTCTTAGAATGGTCTGATAGAGATTTGTATTCCGTAATTTTTGTCTCATGCTTGGGTTGACCCCTACCCCCTGGACCAATCCCAATAGGTCGTCCCTATTATATACGAACCCCAGTCACAATATGACCTAACCTCAGAGGGACGTCCTAAAAACATGATTATCCCCATTCTTGATCAGCCCAGAAATATTTGCATCGGCGTTTATAACATGAAGACTAAGATTTCGCTACAGGTACCTACAAAAGCTGATCAAGAACTTTCACAGAACCCGTCAATTTGTAGCCTCCAGTAATCACGTAGTTGGTGGGGGCGGCTATGATGCTAAATATGCTCGTTCGGTGGCGTAACACTTGTGATCCCTCGAAAATGTAATTGACATGGTATCTATTATATAGCTAACGATTAGTTCATCTGAAGCTAACGGAAAGGGGTGGGTGTCCCCTGTAGTCCATCATGAAAAACATGGCCTATCGTTGCACTATGCCGTATGATTAATATAAAATGACGGATAAATGATTTTTGAGCATTGAAAATGTTTCTTCACTTTGCACAACTGAGGTCATTTCCTATCGAATAACTCAACTTTTGTGATTTCTTCCTAACAATAAAATCTAGATGGCACCCGCTGAGCTCGTCATTCGACGGAACAAAAAATCTCACTAGAATAGCGAAAGGTGTGGAGGGTGAACAAAGTTGTCGCAGTTCTTCTATTTTCCAGGTATTGCCCTTCTCTAGGGACCCATTTCCTCCCGCCGATGTGTGATAAATATGTTTACCTTCTAGAGCGGAGCTCTCGCTTTTCCATCATCCTGCTCAGTTCTCCGCCCACTAGGAGAAATGTATTCGGTTTGAAGTGGAAATGGAAGTCTATTTTGTATGAACGAGCTTTATGATCCAGCAAACGGGTATCAAGAACTTGCTCACTTCAAAGGATTTCCTCTCAGTGATTCCGTTTTCTGTGCAACATTCTGTAGATCGTTAACGATATAAATCCATTCATTTCAATTTGATTACGGTATATTAACGTTGATGAAATCACAAGGAGTAATCACTTTGAAACCTCGATTTTCTAAATTCATTTGAACAATATGAAACATAGTCAGGAGAATGGCATTTTACGAACGTAATCAACTCGAAATACATTTGAAGGTGTACATATTCTTTATTCGAAAATGACAATGATATTATGAGGGTGATAAAACCTACATCAATAAATCGTCACCCTAATTATTTTGTATCATTATTTTCTTTTTTATTTTGGCATCATATTTTATTTGGGTACAAGAATCACCAAGCTAATGTTTTCATTTGTTATTATTATTAATTGTTTGTTCAGTTTTTTCAATACTTTTATCTCCACCATGGGAAATACAACATAATTGAATGAGAATATAGCTAATTGTTCTTGAAGCCCTTGCGATTCAGAAATTTAGATTTCAGTTTCAGCAACGGTAGGTACCCAAGGAAACCAACAATAGATTAGGTAAACTAACAATAGAAATGACGAGAAATCATTATACTTTTTCAATTTAATTTAATTTATTAAATTAAATTAAATTTATTAAATTTAATAAATCATTACGTCCCTGTAATGGATGTATTACTTGACAATATGTTTATATAGGTAGCTGTCGTCATTTATTCTTAATTATTGTGTTGTCCCTTGTGATGATCTATAATAAACCATTCGGGTTACTCAAGGACAGTCCAAATGCTTGAAAGATCAAACTCGATATAAAATCTATACTTGTATGACGGTAAACCATTATTTCGTACGGAAATTCGTTTCTAGTCATTTGACGGAGCGATCATCACAAGGGATCATCACTCGTCATAACCGTAAGCATATGCGGGTCACTCATGTGTTGACCTCAAGTTATGATGAAATCACCGGATTTTCTACCAGTCCTCCAGGTAATTTCTTTTCGTACAATTTAAATGACAAGATCATCATTCGGGATGTTCAAAAAATCATGTGCTTCACTTATGCGCAAACTACAAAGTCGATAAGTAGTTCAAACTGGATTTAAAATCTATATGAGATCTTGAACTAATATTACGGGTATTTATTTGGTTTTCGAATCATGAGGGTGGCAATCATCAATTGGGATGATCAGATACTTATGCTAGCAAATCACGGTTGGACTGATTATTCAATTCATTAAACTGGACTCAGGTTCCATGAAGCTGGAAGTTGTGGCACAATTATTTCCTTTGGTACTTTCACCTCGTGTCATTTGGATCAGGCGATTATCTCTTGTGATATTCTAAAAATCATTGTCACTCAAGGACAACCCACATATTTGAGAGATCACACTGATTTAAAATCTATAACTGAAGTGAAACAATTATTTCGTGCCGAAATGAGTTTCGAGACATTCGATAGGGCGAACATCACAGGAAGATCGTGATGATTGCTAACTTATTGGAATCACTCATGTAAGGGAACACGAAATAAATTATGAACCCGAATTTTGAGTGCATCTGTCAAGTTAAACAAATAATTAGGTGAGGGTCTATTTTGTTGAGAATATAACTTCTCATACATTTCACTGATAACCTGATCACCTTCAATAGTTCAATCCAGTACAGTTTAATTCTTTATTAGGTAATTCTATTGTTAGTTTACCTATACCGACTGGTATATGATTGAAATCCTACATAAAATACAAGTAAAATACAATAAGCTAAAGTCTACATGCACAAACTGTCAGTCGTGATTGAAATAGATGAATGGAAAGCATTGGAATAATTATTGAACGTAACAACGTTCTATCCAATATTTCCACCAGATACATAGCATGTGGTTTATTTGAGTATGTTTACATTTTTCACGTTCTTGTTTATGGTTTCTTGCTCCGTACTTTATTTCACGTACCTATTTCATAAATGCGCAAAATGAAAGAAATCGGGTGTACCTGAAAAAGTTTTTCAGTCCTCAAGTGTCCTGAAAGATGAATTACTAAAGAATGTTTTCTAGTTTGATTTATAGTTTTTTTTATAGTAGCTAATAATGGTTTTACAATCTGTGGTACCTATCACAAGCAATACTTTTTCTAATCAGTATTTTGCTTTAATAAACAATAGATATGTGAATAAGAAATGATCATTTGAACGTTAGACAGTTTCCGCGCACAGAAGTGCAGGTAGTCAAAGTTTAAAAGGTAAGGTAAAAATCGTCATTGAAGATTTTAACATAAAAACAAAACAGATTTTAACATAAAAAAACAAAAAGTGAAAATAGTGGATGAAGAATTAGCACGTTGATTATGTACTCCTATAATTCACTACTATTTTATATATCTACAACTACAAGAGTAGTACTTATAAACACTAGAACTATAAAATAAAATCTTTTGAGTGTTGCCTTTCCTTATAAATGACTCAGCTACGACACTGAGTGAATAGAATGAGGAAACCTTAAAGATCGCTCTGAAGCGAACTAATTAAATTAAATAACGGTTCAGTCGAGTAGAACGGTTGTTGCTAATCACCGTCCAGGTTATTGATCGATTGTTTATCGTAGGTATATTTTCAGTCGTCCAGGAACCTTTGAGATACATCCTAAAATGTAATGTTATTCAATAAAGGTAGGCGAGTGTAACTGGGTGACAGTAGGCCGTTATCAAGACTAATTGGACGTTTCCCTCATTGGCGGGAATAAACTTGATCTTCAGCCGGGTCGAAGGGTGAGGTGTGAGTTGGGTGGTTGAACGGGTGGAAGGTATTGAGCTACAACGCGGGATTGCGGGCAATACCTCACAATGACTAACTAGGGCCATTAGCCGAGTAAATGATCAATCCTTCGAAGTCACCGAGCGTTCCAATCAGTTCCCGCGTCGGCCACGCTAATTGGAGTCATATTGCTAGCAGCTCGGTTCTCTCGGAACCTCTTTTACTTTCCGAACCACCTCAGCGGTAACGAGAAAAAAGTAGTTACCCTATCTGATGCAACATCGTCAAAATCACGTTAAACACGACCCTTACAAAATTTCCTCAGATCCCGAACTAAAGACGAAGAGTCCCACTCGAGCAGAACCCCCCGTATGAATTATACTGACTTTTTGTAAAGACTTATTATAAAAAATTTGACTGAACCCAAGCTATAAGACATATCCATGTAAAATTTTCATTTCTCCCTTGGTGGGAAAAACAAAAGATCATGGAAATGTCTAGTACCTACTGCTTACCAGTAGGTACCTACTACTCAATTGTATACCAACCATGTAGTGCCTTCTTTTCACAAGATTATTCTATTATGGTTACAAAACAATATTAGTTTATAACTTAAAGTAATAAATCAGTATTCCTTTACACTACAATGGCTTAGAGGTCATGAGATGTTGTGATAAAATGAGAGCATTCCAAAAAGTGGCGTACGATTTTCCTACTATGAAAACTACGGAAGTTACTCTTCCCTATTAACTAATTGGTTGTACGTGAAAAATCAATAGAAATTCTACCTAGCCTCCACTTTTCGAGTAACTAATAATCTAAAGTGCCGGGTCGTTACAAATTTTGGTGTCGTTACGCAAATTTTAGAATGACCACCAGCCCAAAGACATATCCATGTCAATATTTTCATATACAATGTAAGCACTTCGTTTTCCTAACAAATTACCTATTAGTACAAATTTATGACATATTACAGTTTTCCAAATATACCACAATAATTCTTTCTTTGAGATACTAGATTTTTCAGCTAGTGAATGGGATTTCTTATTTTGATTTCAAGGTCTGTTATAGTCTGGAATGACGCATACTTGTAGAAGGAGCTGGATTTTTGAATATTGAGATGTCCTAGCAATTTCTATTCCTATCTAGTTATAGTGATATGATTGTGACATGTGTCACGTAATTCTTAATTTCAAATGGAAATCATGGAGTAGGTACAAATATTAACAAAGAACGTATTAATGACGAAGGTATTCATTCTTTTCTCGATCACCACTCTAAAATCCTCCAACAAACATCGTTGAGTAGTTTTGCAACGCTCCAATTTAAACGATTTTAATTTAAACACTACTTTCAATCATTTACGTTACTGGAAAAATGTAACTTCCAAACTTCAGATACTTGAAATTTCAGCCCCAATAAAATAAATAGGACTAATTCTAGTAAGGAGTATTAATTACTTTCTTGTTATAGGAGACCAATTGAAGTACAAGTCATAACGATAGATTTAAGGAAATGACTACCCAGGTCAGCAAAATATTAAGACACAAGATTTTGTGGCTGAGGAACTCATGCTAGTGAGAAGCCAACATCATTGCACTAATGAAGCCATCAGTCTTAGTTAGGGGAAGTGACAGATTTGGGTGAAGGACTAGCCACACAAGCATAAGAAAGACATTAGACCGCAAGGAAGTGCTATGGATGCAGTCATGATGAAATGATTGCTGTCCTCATAACTGGAAAAAGACTGATGGCCAACAGTATCTATTACTGTAGTTTCATAACATTCAATCATAACAGTCTGAAACTGCATGCGCCCCAAAGATGATCGTTTGATGTAGGCCTGGGTCAGTCGTATGTTGACGTTACCTTAACAAAATCTTCAAAGAAGAAACGTTTGAGCGACTGCTTGAACCTCTCACAGAACGACTCAACGAGTGAAAATACCCTCATCATATTTATTGTTCATATTATTTATTATTTTATTCATTAATTTGCGATCAGCGTGATCACCCTGACCGAAAATCCAGCAGGCAGGATATGGATTTGGAGGTGTAAAACGCCAAATACGCTGCTGAATTTTAATTTTGATGAACTCGGAAGCAAAACAATATGAAAGATAAAAGTTCCAGTCATGCAGCATGATCGAGATGAGATAATTTTCTCAAATTATCTGTTTTATAATAATATGCAAAATTGTATTGAATTTTGAGCAATTCGAGGGCATGGAATTTGTTAAAGACCAAGTTTATGGCACACAAAAAACTCGCAATATATTTAAAAAAAAAAAGTTATTCAAACCAAGGGAAATTTTGTGTTTTTAGATTTTTTTCAGTTTTTACAGATTTTTCAGTGAATATTATTGACATTTAGGTACCTACATTTTTAAGCAAAATATTTTCAAAATTTTGTTAAAGTCTTAGCCTATTCAAATGGTAACATCTGCACATTTCCCGGACCCCGTTATAACTAAGTTTTACACTTCGACTCAAATATTTGAGTTAATTTGTCATGATAAATTTTATGATTTTAGAGATGAAACTAGTAGGCTAATGCGTTGGCTAATTTGATTCAGCGTGAAAATACGTAGAAACCGACCCCAAACACGTATTTTCATAGAAGGTAATTTTTCAAGAAAATCCTAAATTTCATTGAAAAAACAGTTTTTAACAATAAAACATAGTTTTTCCCTTAATTAGCTGAGGAAAAGTAAAATAGACTACACCGTTGGAAAGGTTAGGTCTTGGTGCATTTTTTATTGTTCTTTTGTCTTGAAAAAATATTGGTTCTCATAGTTTAATTTCCTATTGAAAAAATGCAAGGTTTCCCAAATCAGGTAAAATTGGCTTTTCGGGGGGCTTTTTTACGTCTCAAACCCAAAAATTCTACATAAAGGTCAGGCTTCTATCCGATAGGAAATTTAATGATTTCCAACAACAACCTCAAATTTGAATATACCTACTGAAAAAATTAAGGAAGTTATGACCAATCCAGTGGCGTAAGTTCTAAATCACGGAAAAAATATTAAAATTTAATAACCTACTCGAAAACTAACCGTTAAAAAAAAAACTCGAAGAACTGTAGAAGAATGAAGAACTTTTTATCAGAAGTGAGCTATAAAATCATCTCTTGAAGTAGTGGCCACCTTATCCTGGACACTCTGTATATATATAATATTATATATATGAAATGATTTTAAAATCATTTTCTACGAAAATTTGCTAATTAAATTGAACATCTTGAATACTGAACCAGATCAATGACTGACGGAATGTATCGATCATTAAGGGGACGCCTACCGTGAGGTCTCCAAAAGCAGACTGATTGGCGCTGATTAGCGCCACCAAAAGTGCGGGAAAAGTGACTTAGTCGAAGGTGAAATTTCCCTGACGCGTCTGCGGCCGGCGGCTGCGGCTCGCGATTGTCATGTTCCTACTCAGCCGCCCAGCCGCAGATCACTGGTCTAAAGATAGTTATTAAAGGGAGGCAATGGTACCTACACCACTATCTACTTATAGTAGAAACCTGGTTTACTCATGCCCCATAAGCACGGATCATAATTTAATCATATAATACTAAGTTATCAACGTATCTACGTCTGAGTTCAAAAGGTATAGAAAATGACTGGATATCTTGACCTAGAAATTTTATTGTGACGACATCAGCTGGTTTTACATGTCGTTGCAGTGTACCTATGTGAGCAATTTATTCTATGATACGTGATGATAGGAGCTGATTTCATTCATTCTCATGTTGACGTTCTATTTTTCCGCCCTTGAGATGATCGAAAAGTTGGATGAGTAGCCGTCCCGCGGTTTCATTCGAGTTTTTGAAATTAAATCCAGCGAGACAGCAGTCTCGCATTGCCAAGACTTCAATTAATAAAGGTGGAATTTCCCTGACGCGTCTGCGGCCGGCGGCTGCGGCTCGCGATTTTGTCATGTTCCTACTCAGCTAAGCTGTGGAAGAGAGTCTTCTCAAGAGAGGCGCGGCTGCATACCCAGGCTCCAGCTTAAGTTTCGATTTCGATCATGTCGAGCGAGAATATTGTTGTGGCCCTTTTATTGGCAGAGGAGGAATTATTGTTGATGAACGGGGAGCCTCACGGCTCACGCACCCATGTTTTCAACTCGAACAGAAGAGGGCTTTTTCAGCATTCTCATCGACTGCCACCTGAAAAATGATGAACAACGGTTCAGATCTTTCTTTCGGCTGAACTTCAAACAATTTCACCACATCGTTTCGTTGGTGAGAGAAGACCTCACGAAATATGGTACAGCAAGGGTTCCAGTAGTAATTATTGTATTAGCAGCCTTAAATTCTAGTTTTGTCCGATTTCGATATTCGATCGGTTTTCAGAGATGCGGGGTATATCCTAGATGGTCCCATATAATGTAGGTATTTCAAGTCCATGCGCATGCGCGAACGTCAGGGATACCTTCTTAGCTATGTGCTAGTTTGGCAGAGTATTTTTTATTATGAGTAACATTTGGTTGGTTCATACATTTCTAAATGCACAAACAAGTCGCTCTTTTCAGAGGGATGTATAATTATGAGGGGAAAGAACGTTGGTTTGGTACTGATTATCTTCTGGTGAGTCTGAATTTGGCAAAGTTGAACCTTCTTGGAGCGTTGCTGGCATAGAAAGGTTGACTGTATTCACAATAAAAATTCACAGTTAAATAGAGAACCCGATTGCGGGTCTGCATACCCTAGTCGCGAAGGCGCGCCAGGGCGCACCAGTCGGGTCGCAGCCGCGGCGGCTGCCATGTAGCGGTTTTCAAGCCCACGTAGCCGCGTCGGGGAAATCGGTTTCATCTAATTACACTGAAGGAGTGAAGAGCTTCTGGTCGCGAGCCGCAGCCGCCGGCCGTAGACGCGTCAGGGAAACTCCACCCTTCAAATTTAAAATACAATCAAACGGTTAAACAAATTTTCTCAGCCAATAATTGACCGAATTCAATTTTATTCTTGTCGATCGTTCTATTTTCGAAACCTGAAACCAAGACAGGCCTCGGAATTCGCAAGTAAAATTGTTAGATGGTATCAAAATTGGAAAATTTTGGAATTTAAAAATGTCAGCGGCTTGATTGTATGGAGAATTTTAAAAGCAGTAGATTGACGCAAAAATCATCAAAATCGGTCAAATATTGACCGAGAAAAATTGAAAAAACCGTACATATCAGGCGCCCCTTAATTGCATTCTTCTTATCGCCCTACGCTTTTGCGTTTTGCTGGTTTTGTCAGTTGGGAAGAAAGAAGCGTATGGTAGAGTGAACTATTACTAAAAGACACTATGAAAGGTCAGCGTTTTTCTTGAAAAGGGCAGAGAAAATTACTCAGCGGACGAAACAGAGTTTATGGTAGGTAACATAAAACTTCTTCTTTCAGGTGCTGTGCTAATCAAGGTAGCAAAGACGTTTTACTGTCCTCTCACATACTCGGAGCGAACGATTGACGACCAACGGTAAACAAGGACCGAAACTACGCCAGGTGAGAATAGCATCTAGTCAAAGGAAACAACAAAGGATGAGAAAAGAGGAATACGTGTTATAAGGTATGTGGAAAGTATGTAAAATAGTATTAAAACAAATAATGTCACTGCTAATTGGGTTCCTAAAGGGTTGGTCAATGAAAAATCTATCTTCTAGGCCGACGTTTCGAAATATTTAGATTTCATCTTCAGGGATGATAACAGGGGATGGTTACTTACATAACAATTAGAATCTTCCTAATGTGGATGCGAGTTAATATCAGCGGGTAGTTTGTTTTGGTACACACCAAAAGAAAATAAATTAAATTAAATATATTGATAAAATCCCTAGTAACGCTTCACTAACCTATCTATTAATAGGTAACTCAAAAATCAAAATATTGGCATTGACGAACTATTAGATTTAGCATGGATCTTATAAAGAAGTATTAAGATCCAACGACACCCCTCCCCTGGTATCAAGAGCAACGACATTCGCGTTTCAATTTGAATATATATATATATACGTGTCTACCGATTCTGGGATTATACAGTAAATTATCTAGAACGTATGTCGAAAAACTTTTAATATGCGAAACGAGAAAATTACAATTCCGTAATTACAGCGGTAACGGCATAGGGAAGGATGTTTTCTCACCATTTAAAAGTTTTTCTCCCTCCAAGTACAAACACATCGTGAATTCATTTATTCCGGACAGGCAGTTTGCGGGGGCACAAAAGTATGAGCGAGTTGAAGCGGATTGTTTCCAAAGAACTTTCCTCTCAACTGTTTACATTAGTACTGTTTGTGAACTGACTTCGTTCTCTTCACATACTGACTCTGACTTCGTTCTTTCATTCTAAAGTAAACACGAACACAAATTATAACCTGGAGAGTCAACCCTGAAAGATGTCGAGAGTTACGTCATTTTTCCGTTTTTTTCCTTTTGGTTGTTTTTTATTCTCGGAGTTTTATGAAACAAGTTTCAGATCGTTCAACGTGCTTGTGGAATACAGCTGTAAAGAACTGCGTAAACAACTCAGCAAACCAAACTATTTCGACTGTATATTCCAAACAGCTTGGAGAAGTCAGATTATGATGTCATTATTATGGCTGCGAATGACCCCTTCCAGAGTTGCTATACTTCTGGACAGCTTAATTTAATGAATAGTATGAATAATTTAACGTTCTGTAGCGTAAACTGTTGAAAAACAAATCTCAATTCTTTTATTTCCTATAGGATAATTATTTGTACAGTATTAGAGCAGATTTCATGAAAGTGGGTGATTGCTAGATTGTGTCGCTCTCTGCAGGTGGATTTCTCTTTCCCCCTCCTTCAGTTTTGATTATTTCTCTTGCAAGTCTACAACTTATTCCCTCATAATTACTTGCTAGTGTTCTCAATAAATCCACTGACTGGCTCAAATAGCCCCACACCTGAGCTGTATAGATGACTATGGACCTTATCACCGCATCAAAATCTTTGAATTTCGCGCTTATGGGAACTCTGTTGCCCAGTATAGCAGATCTCCACATTTCGCTAGAAGCTTGGCTGCATTGGGCCTGTTTATTTTTGAAATGGTGGCTGAATGTCAATCTTGAGGAAAACTTCACCTTTAAGTATTTATAGGTATTTACTACAACAATACATTTACCTCCAAGTGACTAGGCCTCTGAATCTGTCCTCCTACCACTAAAGATGACTATCTAATATTTCTTGATATTGATTTGCAGGTATCTCTGTCAGTAACATTCCAGATCCCTGCTCATTAATTGCAGGGTATCAGGGTCTAGAGCAACCAGTGTAAAATCATCTGCGTATGCGAGTACCTTGACTTGTATCCCATTAATCCTGATTCCCCCTCCAAGGTAATCCCTTAGATCATTGACAAACATGGCAAAGAGTTGAGAGCGAAAAGCCCTGCCTCAACAACTGACTGACCGGAACCACTGGGATGTCATGTACGTGAAGTTGTACAGGCCTTCCTAAGTCTAGAGTAAAATTAGAATTCTTTGTAGCCCTTCTTCCCAGCAGCTGTATGATCTAAAATCGAGACATTTTTTCGTTTTCTGAATCTGGATCTGCTGTGTTTTTAGAAGTTTTTTCCATAAATAAACAATAATGAGTTATATTTTTGAGATGGATATGTCTTTGCTCTGGGGGGTCAACCAAAAATTTTCGTCACGCAAATGTTGATGTCACGATTTTCCAAATTAATGATTTTCACGCACAACACTTCCGAAGTTCCGAACTTCCGCAGTTTTTATCGCACAGAAATCGTTCGCCACTCGTTGGAAAGCATTCGATTTATGTGATAAATGTTCACATCTCAAGTTATTAATTTTCCCCTCCTTACGTACCTACCTGGCTACATTCCTAAACTAAGTTGATTGGACTATAAACAATTTTCGTTTGGCGGAAACTAAATTTCGCGATGATACATGATTCAGATTGTCGAAATTTAATATTTAATATTTACTGTCAACTGTTTGTTGTTGACATCATTTGGGGAGTTAGTAACATGTGGAGGAGAGTCTAGACATGTCCCGTTTTCACCAATTTCTACGAAACATGTTCGGATGGAGACAAAGTAATTAGGCTATCGGCCCCCGGTTACCTCCATATACATACTTCGAATGATGTTTACACTACGCCCATAAATGTATAAACCCGAGGAAGTTTTCTGTGATAAGCGTGTTCAGTTCATATTTGTATACCATACATATTAATTACATTATTTCAAGTGTGAATTAAATATATAATTTTATTAAAATATACTGATTTTATTTGTATTCATCTTATTTTCACTCGAAGCAGTCCAACCATCGAGTGCCCAAAAACACTTAGTCAACGAAATGGAGGATAAAGGGTTGCCGAGAAACGGATAAAATCTTTTCATTCCAATCATTATCTACCTTTTTCAAGATGCAAACATTAAACTAATAAGATACCAACATGTATTATTTTACTGAGTTTCCCCACAAAATGCATAAAATCTCTTATACCATCCTCTATATCTACATATCCCTATATTTCTACTAACAAAGTTGAGCGAGAACTTACTTGAACGATCGCCAGTGTTCCTGACGGATGTGTCTTCAAGATAAACCTGGAACGCATCGTCGGGCTCGTCTCTGCTGAATAAACTA
Source organism: Adelphocoris suturalis (assembly GCA_030762985.1). Classification (NCBI taxonomy): domain Eukaryota; kingdom Metazoa; phylum Arthropoda; class Insecta; order Hemiptera; family Miridae; genus Adelphocoris; species Adelphocoris suturalis. The sequence goes on along the minus strand of CM061041.1, from coordinate 26,037,501 downwards.
GCGTGATAATATAATTATAAACCTATGAAGTCTAACACTTTCCGCTGAATTTCATACCACAAATAAAACACCGGACGACGGACTGATCCGATTTTTGAAATCTACGTATCTTGAAACGTAGGTAACCAACAAATTTTGAGAGAGGGGATACAAAAATTTTTTGGCCGATTACAAAGGTTCACTTTACAAATATCACTACGAATTGAAAACAAAATAAAACAACACGATGATGGACGATGGAAACTGGGATTAGGTTGAAGGAAAACAGAGTCGGAGAAATACAAGATGTCGGAATCAGCGTCAGGTTACAAAACATTTGATAAGCGACGACGTGTGAAGACGCAATACGCCGAGCTTGCACCGTAGTAACAGCCAGCGAGTTAGCGAAATTTTGATTTTCCCTAGATTCACGTTCACCGTATTAGAACACCGTAGTAACCAGGAACTCTCTAACGATTTTGCGACGATACGTAGTACTAGTGTTACACACACGGTTGCCCTCAGAAGAGAATGAATTTTCCCTGGAGTCAACCGGGTCAGCGGGCGATTTAAAATTTTTCGGCTTCAGGGGCTCTAGGAGTCAACTAGCACTGCTCCTTGATTGCGTCCTCCCGGTTCAATGCCCGGTGCGCTTGACTTATTCCAAAAGGATTGACCCCACACACGTGTGTCGTTCGTTCGTTTTTTTGACATTTTATGTCTTTACTATGGCACATAACTCAAAAAGTGTGACGAAGAAAGCGTTATGAAAAATTTCTGATGATTTCCGCTTACAACCGAGTCGTTGCTAGGGAAATGGTAGTACTTCGTCGTTTTCATCCCACAAAATCCGTTGATCATTCGTTCGAAAGCTCTCGATTTATCCAAACATATTATGTTAACTACTGCGAAGTGCGTGGCCAACAAGCTGAGTTATGAGCATGGTTATATGAATAATTCGCACCCGTCCTAGAATAAGGGTACAACTCAAAAATCGCGATTTTTGAGTTAGTTGTGGTTCTGAGAAGTAGAAACGGTCTAGTTTGTCTGTAGAAGGTGGAGATATGTGTAGGGCACTCTAATTCCGCTAGAGAGTGCGTGTGTCTTTCTTCTATGGAGGGAGTAACAAATTCACGTCCAAGGAAGGAAGGCACAACTCAGTTGAGTTCACGCAGTCTGTCTCGTTTTGAGTTGTTTCCTTTTTGTGTGGACAATTTTAACTTGTGTCTTTCTTTTCTGAACATTTTGGATCCTGACTGGTGAGATTTCAGTGTTTGAGTTGGAACAACTCAAAAATTCTTAAAAAATCAACAAAACCGTTCCCCCCACTCCCTTCCCACTGGCGAAAAAACTATTTATTTACCATAAATAAGGCGTTAGAGTAATAATGTAGGAAACAAGTTTCGCAGAGAAAAAGTATGTTCATCGTGTTCCAAAGAACGGGTAGCCAATGGTGTGGAAGGAAAACTTTGAATGCGATTTGCCGAAAATGACAATTTTTGAGTTGTACCCTTATTCTAGGATGGGTGCGAATTGTTTACACACAGGTGATCATTTTCAATAATTGATACTGTGAACATGATTGCAACTATCAACTGTGAAGTAGAACATCCAGAAATTAGTGCGCGAAACTTGGCTGAAAAATGTGGTTAAATGTCAGTGAAATGACATTTAAAAAGTTCCAATCATGCAGAATTTTCGTTATTTTTTCTTTAATAGTCATGTTAAGTAAATTGTTTTGATATTTAAAATTTGTAAGATGGGGAATTTCACACTTTGGATCTCAGACCTGAATTCAGCGCACTTGAAACCCCCAATTAAGGTTTTCCTTTCAACAGAAACTCATACAAAATTATGTTAGGTAGGTACCATATTTTAGAATGCCCTCTTGATATAATTCCGTTTTAGAAACTTATAAGTATTTATATATTATGATCACAGTTTACTGAGAAATATAACTTTTAGTTAACCGTTTCAATTAAATGATATAACCTACTCGCCTGTAAAATGCTCAAGACACAAATATACAATCAGATCGGTAATGAGCTTCGTTTTCACAGATTTTATCTGCTTTACGTCAGGAATAGGATACTTCATGAGCGGGGAAGCGGATTTTCTGAAGGATTTTCAATGCAGTTTCACGCCTGCTTTGTTACGTTACCAAGTATGTTTACTGTCTACTAGCTCCTTGAAATTGGGAATTTTATGACTAGCGCTCGTATCAGCCAATTTTTTAAAAGAATGCCTGAAATGCTCACACGTTTGTCATTTCACGAATGAAACTTGTGGAATTCACACGTTCTAAGTCCATAGCTAGAGGGCGATAAATATCCAGGCTCGACTAGGATCGTTTGTTTAAATCTAAAACTTCACCCGAGCCCGTTTATTGGTAGGACGCCCAATGCCCCTGTCAGTCGGGGTTTAGCTGTAATGAATGCCAACTGTCACTAAAGGTGGAGCGGGCGAGAGCTTTGATGGATCGTCCATCAGCCGTCCAACGCTATTCTCTCACGCGTTGATTCTCCATTCGAGCGCCGTATAGTGCTGTAAATGACATTCTACGCTATGAAATCCAACAGACCGTACTACATTGCGATAATATCGGTGCGAGACATTTGATCCCCGGTCAAAAATCGATAGGCACATCTATGATCACCACCTGCCCCCTACACTCCATATTCCAGCGGAAACACCGACATTTTCAGTGTCAACTGATGGAAATGGAGTTATGTATGCAAGAGTTTTGCAAATATTTCTAACTGGAATAAAAAATAAAAAATCGATCACAGCTCGTACTTTGGGAGCAATACTGGTATAAATCCCAAAATGGTGATTTTGAGTTATGTATACCATTGGATAGCTCTCAAGGAGTTCTGTCTGGGGGTGACATCTGTTTATTTGAAAAAGAAAATAACGCTGCAAATTATTACACAAGAGTTAATTATTTATGCGTAAGATAGATTATTCAGGCCCCCCCAGGAAGGGATACCTACTCTCACCTCTTCTTTTCAACCACTATGAGGATCGAATATTCAAGGAGGCTGTCCACAACCTGAAGGTCAGATTCCATATAAATTGAGAACAAATCATCGTGATCATGTATGCTGACGACACAATACTGTTGACAAAGAGCCTGGAAGATCTCTTTGGCGGTTTCTCAAATGCTGGGGCAACTTACCGGTCTCAGGATCAAATAACGAGACGAAATTTATGGTATTTGGTCGTTCATTTCATGCTAAAGCTACTTTGTAACGCAACGGCCGAAAAATTTGTCGCGCAAATTCAAATACTTGGTCTGTGTTATTATTGATACCATGGATCCAGAAATAGAGATTAAATTTAGAAAATGAAGAAGATTTTCGGCGCCCTAAAAGCCGCCACCCGAAGTCGAATAGGGGCCAGTGAAATGTGGCTTTTGTGCAGAATGCTTCGGATCTCTTGGAAAGAGTATAATACAAACGAGGATGTTCTATGGAAAGCGCGGATCCAGATGAAGCTCGTAGTTTCCGTGAAATGCCGGAAAATAGCTTATTTGGACCTTATGTTGAGCAGATCTTCAAGTATGGGTTTCTTCAATTGATCATGAACGGGAAAATTGAGGTTTGGGGGAGTTTTGGACGAAGAAGGATCTCCTGTCTTAATAATTCACGAAAGCGGATCAGGACACAACGTGCAGAGGACCTGTTTAGATCAGCAGAGGATTGGGATGCTCTTGCTGCAATGATTGCCAACGTCCAGCTAGCCGGATAAGGCACAAGAAGAATAACCCTTCTAAACAGAACACTATTATTCTTGGTGGAATCAGTGGGGTGTGTAAGCACCAATTACCGAAAATCCTAGATATAAAAGATTTGATATTGGATGGTTTTTACTCAAAGGACCACTCCCTTTAAATGGGGAAAAAAAGATATATGGGTGACGGTAAAGTAGTGAATGATAGATGTAAGTTGATAGATAATATGCAATACCTATATAATTGTATATGGCAAGCAGGTTCATTTAAACATGTCCTAGTTCCTCTAATTAAATAAGTGGCCACTATGGAAAAGTATATTTGGAACAGTATGTAGATTATGATCGTGATAATTACACAACTGTTCGTATGATTCGACGATAAATGATGTAATCCTTGAAGGAAGGTATAATAGATCGGTAAGTAGATGCGGATCCGCGCGAAGAATGAAGACCGGTGACGTGGCAAGTAGGTACGAAAACTAGGTAGGTTGTAGGTGGAACACAGGATTGGATATACGATATGTGTTTTAGTGATTCACCTTGTCTTCCGCGTATGGTACCTCAGATAAGTATCCTCTTCTCCTCCAGCTATGGTCTGTCAAACTCTGAACAGGATTTATAGAATATCCTTCAACGGCCGTCGCCAATGGATTATGGTAGGTCAGTAGTTCTAGTCCGGTCCTGGTATAACAGCGTAAATTCGGCAGAAAATCACAAGAGGAACAAATAATTAATAACCAATATGAGACACTGATTATGTCTCCTACTAAATGTCATACAACCAAAATCGGAAGATGAGTAGATACTTATTAACCCTCCTAGGTCACACCTTATTTTTTGTGACACGGTAGACACTCTGGGGTCAAAATTGACCCCAAATGTATTTTAATTTATATATTATACTCAATAAATAGTTTCACAATAACTAACTATTTAAAAAAATCAAAAATTAACCTACCTACGCAAAGAAACAAGAAATAGAATTGAATATGTTAGAATTGAATATTTTATTCGTGGTTTCTTGAAACCATTCTTAGTAAAATGTTCAAAAATCGAAATTTTGGGCATATGAATATTAAAAATTCAGTTCTGAAGATACACAATAATTAAAAGCCAATTATCAAAGCTGACTATCTGTCGAATAGTCAGAAAAAACGTTAACTTTGTAAGTTAAATAGTAAAGTTTTCACGATACCTTAAACTTACCCCATTTTTTCACATCTCTTCCTTTTTTCTAACCTAAACTGATACACTGTTTTTATTCCGCATTCAATTTTTTATCATCTCATTTTATTAATTTTTATGACAAAATAATTAAAGGTAATTGCAGGATTATATTTAAGCAATAGGCACACATAAAAAATGAAATATGAATGTATTTTTAAAAGTTGTTTATAACAACACGACGGAATTATTAGGTAGGTAGTATCATTATTTGTTATAAGTAATTGCATTTTTCACAGGTCGTTTCGGTATGACTGTGCACTTCACACACGAGACGGTTGCACCCTGTGCACGACCGACTCGTCTTTTTATCGTTAGATCTTGGGCAAATGTAGCATCGCCCACGTACAACTTGTTCAGCAGATCTCGAGGACCCCTGATCCCCTGCCTGGGGATGTACCCTGGCTCTTCAGGGTACATAAAATGCAAAACCCAACCCATTTTTTGAACCAAAATAAACCCTGACCTATGATAGCCCATCAACTAGACTCATTTACCCAGTTGAGAATCTTCACCTGGGTCACCTAGTAGGAGTGGACGAGAAAAAGAAATACCTACTGACTACCAGATTATAATAATACTCATTTTCTATGAGAAAGTTAAGTGAATTATGATATTATCTGACTTCCCTTGTGAGGAAATCCAAAATACACACTGGGGTCAATGGCTACCCCAACAGAACAAAAATAGGAACGCAGAAGACACACTGGGGTCAAAAGTGTCCCACAAGAGATTCACAACCCTCTGGCTCGAGGTCACAACGTATACTAGCCAATGCTACCAAGCAAATTTACAAAATATCCCTTTTGGCTAAAAAAAATTTTAAAGCCCGAAAATCATACGAAATATATTCGGTGGGGTCAATTTTGACCCCAGAGTGACCTCGAAGGGTTAAAAATATAAAATTGAAGAGGTGGTCGGTCGTTGATAGAGCATGAATCGCGAATGTGTGTGTGCCCGTCCCTTTCGTTGACTCGAGCGCCCTCTCTAGCAGACGTTACGGAGCACATACACAAAACTGCCCCGTCACTAGGTTTTCAACGATGTGTGAATAAAATTCCTCACACGCAAAACAACACAAATAAATAATAATGAACAATATTAAATATTATTAGCTAATAAACGTAACAACAAAGACGAAATAAATAAACTTTTCACATGGAAAAACAATGATAACAATAATCGTCATAGAAGCATCCATGACGCTCAGGAGAACCTACGCGTCACCCCAACAAGTGGTCTCGATGGCTTTTATGAGTCAAAACCGACGGTGGCGTAACCATACTCCCCCCGTTTTGACTCAAAGCCCCATCACAAAAAAGATCAAAGAAACATATACATAGATAAAGTACAATATACTCAGAGAAAAAACATGATCTGCAGTTTATTTAAGTTAAATTTAAAGGGACGATATTAACTATTGAACGTTTATGTACCCCACGAGCAGTCTTAATGGTCACCACTCGAACGATGTTGTCATCTCCTGGATGAACTTCTTTTATTCTGGCTAAGGGCCAACTGTTGGGCGAAGTATTGCAATCTTTAAGTAAAACAACTTCTCCTACTCTCAGGTTGCGGGATCTGTGGGTCCATTTGTTTCGAGGCTGAAGAGAGCTCAAGTATTCTTGCCTCCATCTACTCCAAAAATGGTGCACTTTCTCACGTAGAAGCTGCCAACGACTGAGATGATTGGCTGGAACATCGGTCTAGTCTTGCTCCGGCAGGGCATTTATAGGTTGTCCTATCAGAAAGTGTCCTGGTGTCAAGACGTCTAAAGCCTCCGGACTATCAGAAAGTTGTTGTAAAGGTCTGGAGTTTAGGATGCCTTCAACTTTGGTAAACATGGTAGCCAACACCGACTGGGTGAATGGTTGTTGTCCAAATGTCTTATGGAGGAGTGACTTGGCCTGCTTGATATTTGATTCCCAACTGCCTCCCATATGAGGAGAAGCTGGGGGTTAAAATTCCAACTAACATTGAAGTGAACAGTACGGTTAACATTATCAGTTTGGTTATCAGGTTTCTTAAACCAACGTTATACATCATTCAGATAATTGGAAGTGCCAATAAAATTGGTGCCACAATCTGTGAACACTTGTTCAGATAGACCTCGTCCAAAAATGCTTCCACTGATAAACATGGGCAAGTTCCAAGTGAACAGCACGAGAAGAAAATCATATGAGGAGACAAAGATAGGATTTCTCAATGCTGGATTTACGTTGATTTGATGCATATAAGGATTGTTGGTAGTATGCGAAAAACGAATACAGGTAATACGTTTTGCCGTATGCAGCCTTACTAAGTTCCTGGCTCGAGGTACCCAATATTTTTGTCAAAGAAATGACAAAATGGCAGAGGGACCAGCATGGCAGTTGGTTACATGGATATGATCTATGATGATATTTGTGAGATAAGATCGGGATGGTAAGATAATTGGGTGTTTATGACGCTCAGGAGAACCTACGCGTCACCCCAACAAGTGGTCTCGATGGCTTTTATGAGTCAAAACCGACGGTGGCATAACCAATTCTATAATTATTAAACGAATGAGACATACATTATCGTTATAGAATATCGAAAATATAAGTGCATAGAGATATTATTCCATTCTTGGATTGGAGCTGATGGACCAATATGAATTGCAAATTTTTCTAAAATTACCTATCTTTGGAAAAAATTGCGCTTCTTCACGGTTCATCAGCTCCAAACCAAGAATGGAATCAGATATCGCAATTCCGGTTTCACCATCGTGTTTAGCACTAAAGTCTTTGAAATGGGGTGTGCAACTAGCCTCGGAAATTTTGAATTCCGTGATGGAAGAGGGGGAGTAGAGGGGGTAAGGGCAGAAAAACGTGGTTGTTTTCCACAAATTTTGTCGACACCACCCAGGCTACAATTTCAACGGATTTTCATGATTCTTATTTGGTTCGATTCCAATTTTAGTCTGGTTGTGCAACGACCCTTGGGAATTTCGGATTTACTGTTGTGGTGGTGGGTGGAGGGGATAATTAGCGATTCTTTCAGTCGCTGCCCAAGCTACAAATGTCTACCGATTTTCGTGATTCTCATTTAGTTCCACTAAGAATTCGATATAGTTTCGACACGGATGGCAGGAGTTTTAAAATTCATCATGAATGGAGGGGATTCATCATGTTGTTTTAACAATTTTCGTGATTCTTTTTTTGTTCAACTATGAATTCGGTCTAGTTTTGGATCGCATACCAGGAATTTCAAATTACATTATGAAAGGAGGTGAATGGAGGGGGGTAATAGTAATAAATCGTGATGTTTTAACTAATCTCGTCAGGTTTTCATGATAATTTTTAAAATTCAATAATCAATTTGGTCCAGTTTTGGAGATTTTGTCAGGCAAATTTCATACTTATGATAGGAATTAGCTGTCGGTGGAGGGAGTTAATCAGGGTTAAGTAATAATAAAGGGGTAAGTCTGAGAAGTAATGATATTTCTGTTTTTTCTCTTATTTTAACTTTCACCAAAATTATATAAAATCCATTCATAGGGGGGTCCCTGTAATGCATTCATTACCTACCATTATGTTTTCTTGTTAAAGTTCAAGCCCTTATGGATAGCTACAGATGAACGTGCAGCGATCCGGCTCGTTTCATTCAGTCGTTTGGTATGATGTCTATGAATGACACCCAAAAAACTCACTGTTATTTCAAAAGTTCTCGAGATCTACATTTTTTTCAATATTTCAAATGCCGTATTGTATGGGAAACTGCACAAAACATCGTTAAACCACGATACACTATTAGACCGAGACAAACAAGTCCTAATCGTGCAGCACGACTGTATGGGCAAAATTTTTTAACGTTTTTGGTATTCAAGTACTTAAGACGAAAAAAGTTTTAAAATATAATTTTCTATATAAACCAATTTTAAGGTTTTTCACAGTTATTTGCTGTTATTGTCAAAATTTGCAGAATCTTCAATCCTCTACGAGTCTACCAACTTCAGTAACTGAACAGGTATTAAAAGTTCAATCTGCATGTAGAGACGATGAATTGTGACGAGGGAAATGAAACGAGCGGAGCATCTGTTATGGAGATAAGACCAACCTTCCTCTGCAGATCGCGACTTAAAAGTTGAGAGACTTCCAGACCCGAAGGAACTGAAGCCAGTAATGAGCTCGCCGCTTCTATATCTCACCTCCCATCAACCATTTTTCCGCCAACCGGGTCTTCCCTCCCGGGAAATTTGCATCCCCTCTCCGGGCCGCCTATTCACGAGGTTTTACATCCTTCCATCAGCTTATATTCAGCGATCAAAGCGTATAACTCTTTCCTTTTCGACCTTTTTTTTCTCCTTTTTTTCCTTCAAAGTGAACCGTCTTGGAGATGGGAAGGATCACCGTATCGGAGGCAACGGAATCATCTTTGAAAAAGTGCCCACATGAGCATATACAACTGTCAATGGATCGAATCGGCAAAATCGGTTCAGTATAAAATCTCTAACGCCCAGGACATTTTATTTGATGAAATCTGGTGCCATATATATATATATATATATATATATATATATATATATATATATATATATATATGCATTTGATTGTTCTTGTTCTACTGAACTATTTATATAATAAACTTAATTTGATATGAATTTCACAGATAAAAAGAAAAAAGAATGATTTGATATTTCGAAAATAATCTTTGTCAAAAATAGAAGAGTGATTAGTTTTTCTGAATAATTGGACGAGTAGTGTCTTGGAAGCCTGCAACCATGTAACCATCCATATATTATGGCTTCGCAACTTCTAATGTAGACTCAATCGTTGAGGTTGAGGCCGGGAGGTCGCATTGATCCCAATACCCAGCGATGAGCGCGTTCGGACTGCTGCAACAATCTATCATTTGTTGGTGGTGGCATCTTCTTCAAAACCTTCACTCCGAAGCATTCATTGAACGTGACTGTGGCGTCGTGGGACCTCGCATGCAGCTTCAATGGCAGTGGTCGATCCTGGTTTAAAGAAGCTCTATGGTTGTTTATTCGTAAATTCAACTGGGTGGCTTTTCGAATAAACAACCATAGAGCTTCTTTAAACCAGGATCGACCACTGCCATTGAAGCTGCATGCGAGGTCCCACGACGCCACAGTCACGTTCAATGAATGCTTCGGAGTGAAGGTTTTGAAGAAGATGCCACCACCAACAAATGATAGATTGTTGCAGCAGTCCGAACGCGCTCATCGCTGGGTATTGGGATCAATGCGACCTCCCGGCCTCAACCTCAACGATTGAGTCTACATTAGAAGTTGCGAAGCCATAATATATGGATGGTTACATGGTTGCAGGCTTCCAAGACACTACTCGTCCAATTATTCAGAAAAACTAATCACTCTTCTATTTTTGACAAAGATTATTTTCGAAATATCAAATCATTCTTTTTTCTTTTTATCTGTGAAATTCATATCAAATTAAGTTTATTATATATATATATATATATATATATATATATATATATATATATATATATATATATATATAATTATTATTATTATTATTATTATTATTATTATTATTATTTTTTTTTTTTTTTTTTTTTTTTTTTTTTTTTTTTTTAAAGAATTTAAGCCGCGTCTCAACCGGAAGGGTCATTAGCGGCAATCAAGAAGGGGGTGTCAAAAGGACACTGCAACGGGCACGATTCTAAGGGGAGCCATGCTGACCGTCCATCACTAAACGGACTGCCATCACGGACTCCACTGGCAGATCGGAGGGGGAGAAATAATAATAATAACCCGCAAAACGAGGCATCGCTGCACTCTGCCTCAAGGGATACAGCGATGACCGCTTTGTAACCCCTACAGCGGATAAAAATACCCCGTAATAAGAACTAAACTACGACTAGATGATCCTTAAAAATACATAAATATTATCGATAAATATATAATGATAAATACTATATATATATATATATATTAGTTGAATAAACATGTACATAAATAAATAAATATATCACAGATCAGAATATCACAGTTCGTTGTAAAGCTCAGTGGCTTTCAGGTACATCAACAGGGACTGGACCTTGTCTGGTCCTGACAGAACATCGACCCACTGAGGGGGTGAATGCTGGACTCTGAGGTCCATGAGGGCTGGGCAATCCTCCAAAAAGTGGCGAATAGACAAATCACCCCCACATCTCCCACACACAACATCACGAGCTACTGGATCTAGCAGGTGTCTGTGAGTAAGACGGGTATGGCCAGTGGCTACCCGATTGACCACTATTCGGTCCCTCCTTGGAAGTAGGGTTACGAAAGGATCAACCGGGCAAAGGTCCTGAAGGACTCCACGCAGACCAGTGACCTCGCCCTGCCATTGCTCGAGCCAGATGGAATTGGCTTTATGCTGCATGTAGGAGATTTGATCCTCAATGCGCATAGGCAGCATTTCGATGGAGTCATCACCAATGGCTCTCCTTGCTAGGGCATCAGCCCTCTCATTGCCGTGAATACCGACATGGCTTGGCACCCACATAAAAGTTATGTTTGTGCCTAATGTTGTGGCTCGGTGTAGTGACAAACGTAGGCTTTGTATTAGGGGATCATATGAATATGTATCCCTAATCTCCTCGATGGTACTCAGTGAGTCACTACAGATCACATAATTTCCAACTCCCGATAACTGGCAGTGTCGAACCGCCAGCATCACTGCCCACAGCTCTGCTGTGAACACAGACGCAACAGGTGGTAGGCGTCTAGTGACTTGGAAGTCGGTGCTCCAAAGAGCAAGGCCAACACCATCAGGCGTTTTTGAGCCATCAGTGAATAAGACAGTGTGTCCAGCATATCGCTGGATTGCCTCTGAGTAACGGCATCTGAGGATATGAGGGGGTGTATTGCCCTTGACCCCAACCCTCAATCGAAAATCAATGCGCATCCCAGACAAGGTCCATGGAGGGACGGGGGGGACTTCAAAAGGGACCAGAGGGTATCTCTCAATGCAGTCCCACCTGGTGAGCTCCTGAACACGAATGCCCAATGGGCGAGTTCGAGTCTGGAGCCTGGAATATGTTACATCCAGGGGTGGTAGAGTTACCATGGTATGTAGAGGGTGCCCTGGGAAATAACGAAGGCGCTCTGCATAACGGAGTGTCAGCAGATTTCGCCTAATCTTTAGTGGCGGACTACGCCCAAGCACTTGAAGGGAGGCTGTCGGGGTAGTTCGAAAGGCCCCAGTGGCCAAACGAAGACCCTTGTTTAATATAGGTTCCAGCTTACGCAGCAAGGACTTTCTTGCTGATCCATAAACTGCAGACCCATAATCAATTCTTGATTGCACCACAGCATGGAAAATCCTTAAGAGGACTTCCTGCTGGGCGCCCCAGCTATAGTTAGATAGGGCCTTGAGCAACTGTACACCCTGCATAGAAGCCTGGCGCAAGTACTCAATATGCTGGGTCCACCGCAGCTGGCGGTCAACTATGAGTCCAAGGAAACGTGTGTGTGTGGAGTAAGGTATTGCGACTCCATCAATCATTAGTGGATACTCATCATGTGCTTTGCGCTTTCTGCAAAAATGGATGGAGGTAGTTTTTGCAGGTGAAAAACTAAAACCTCGCATCCGCGCTGTTTGATAGATGGTATCAATAGCACATTGCAATGTGTCACTCACATTTCTCAGATCATCGCCTCGCAGGAGGATAGTTAAGTCATCCACATACAGTAAGGGACGAATATCCTCTGAGATGTTATCAGCGAGGCCATTTATAGCGACCATAAACAGGGTGCAACTAAGCACAGAGCCCTGAGGGATGCCATTCTCCTGAGGGTGGAGTTCGGAGAAGACATTCCCAAGGCGCACCCTGAATTTTCGGTGGGAAAGAAAGCTGCGGAGGAAGCCCAGCATGGGCCCGCCCACTCCCCACTGCTGCAGCCTTTGCAAGATGTTATGACGCCAGGTGGTGTCATAGGCTTTAGCAAGATCAAAGAACACACCAATGGCATGCTCTCTGACCAAAAAGGTGTCCTGGATATAACTCTCGAAAGCTGAGAGTTGGTCAACCGCCGAGAAGCGTTTGCGAAAACCAGCCTGATATTGGCTGATAAGGCAGTTGCTCTCTAGAAACCATACCAGGCGGTAGTTGACCATAGCTTCCAGGATCTTGCTCATGCAGCAAGTAAGAGAGATGGGTCTGTAACTAGCAGCCTCACAAGGGTCTTTGCCCTCTTTGTGCAGAGGGACAATAACAGCCTCCCTCCAGGAGGAAGAATAGTTACCTGAGGCATATATAGAATTATGCAGCCTTAAGAGAGTGTGCTTTTGCTCTTGCGGGAGATTGATCAACATTTCTTAATGGATCGTATCCTTCCCAGGGGCAGTCCTGTTTGATTTCTTCATTGCTCTCTCTAGTTCACCCATTGTGAATGGTATAACAATTGAGGGAATGGACGATGGCACGAGCTGAGGGTGAGGCTCCATCTCAACCTCCGCCTTGTGTCGCCTAAAGTCATCTGGGTGCGCTTCTTCACTGGAAGTCACATGGGCATAATGAGAAGCCAATGTGTCAGCAACGTGCTTGGGTTCCCGAGCCACATCACCCTGAGGTGTGGTGATAGATGGAATAGTTGGTGGCGGGAGACCCTTCATTGCACGTAGGTACCTTTCGCCATACATCTTTAGGAGGAGTACCATCCTTAATTTCACTGACATATATGAGTGAAAGGAGCTGACTTGGGCCTGACACTTGCACTGGCACTCTTGAATATTGCATAATTTTCAGTAGTACGTCTTTGGCGGAATCTATTCAATGCCTGACGTTTGGCCTTGTTGGCTTCTCCCACTTCCCTATTCCACCATGTGACATGATTGCGTCCCTTGGTGGGGTCAGTTTTTGGGATAGCAGCTGATGCTGCTTCAATGATAGCAGAGGTGAAGTTGGCAACGTCATCCTCAATGTTTCCACTGAGATTGACGTGTACCATCTGCTCCTTATAAAGAGCCCAGTCAGCCTCTTCCAACTTCCAGCGAGGAAGTGGTGTGAAAGGTGAATGCCGACTTTCTGTATCAATTTTGATAGGGAAGTGGTCCGAGTGATGAAGGTCCGGCAAAGGGTTCCAAGCCAATGTACCCCCCAAGGAGGGAGAGCACATGGCAAGGTCAATTGCGGACATCGCACCACGGATAGGCGACAAGTATGTTGGACGGCCATCGTTCAGAAGGAGGAGATCCAACTCTCTGAACGAGGCCTCAGCAGTGGCTCCCTGTGTTGTGGTATTGTCACAGCCCCATAAGGTGTTATGAATGTTAAAATCCCCTAGAATTAGCACAGGGCTAGGAACCTGACGAAGGAGGTCCACAAAAGCGGCCTCATCCCACACTCCATCTGGAAGATAGAGGGAGACAATAGTCAGGGGGGTAGGGACTGCAAGTCTGGCAGCCACTGCCTGGAGGTTTGTGCTGAGAGGCACCTCCTCGACTCGCACATTATTTCTTATCATGATCATGACGCCACCATGGGCCCGACCATTGGGCTGGGGCGTCACGTCTTTTCTGAGGGTAGAGTAGCCACGCATACTGAACCCATCAAGTGGTTTCAGGTGCGTCTCTTGTAATGCTACTGCCAATGGCGAGTACGATCCCAGTAGGGATCTCAGCTCATCACGTCGTCCATATATACCATTGGCATTCCATTGAAGGAAGCACTCAGAGATGGTGTTATTAGGTTGAGTGGTCATAATAAGTATCTATAAATTATTTAGAGAGAACAATGAGGCAGTCATTGCTGCTTTCTGGGCTTGCCCTTTGGCCAGCCCTTCTTTTTCTTAGGAGGGGCCTGAGGGGGTGGTGATGCAGACCCCGATCGCTCATCTTTCCTCTTCCATACCTGGGTCCAGCCACCACTGACTGGATCCTGGTCGAGCTCCATTTCGGAGCCAGAGGAGTTGGGGGAGGAGGAGGCCGACGTAATTTGTCGCCTCGTCCGGAGTTTTTGTGTGAGGAC